>SJYA01002260.1:0-79361 GCA_006410615.1 Neotragus moschatus
ACAGCTAGTGAACTTCTGTGTTTTTACTCTCCCTCCCATTCTTTGGGAAGGGGGAATTTTGCATTGCTTTCAATAGGACAACAATTGAAATAATTTCAATAACTGAGAGAGTTATTAATTATTGCCTTTACTAGAAAGTGATTGAGGTGCTGCCTCAAATATTTTCCCCTGTCATTTTACAGTATGTGCTTATCCTATTATTGTATAAGAATGTGAATTGTAAATACACTAAGTCATTAGAAGGGAAAAAACCTATATTCTTGCAAGGAAAACTTGAGGATTTATCAATACTAGATAACACGTCTGGGCGATAAGCTAGGGAACATCAGACGTTAATTAAGTATTCTAGAACAATCAGGTATGAGTGCAAAGAAGAATATTCAAAGTCATAGGAAGCCATTGTAAAGAGAGAGGAGGAAATGAAAGCAGATGTAAACACCAGAGACTAGATGGAAAAAAGGGTCAAGAAGGTAATTTCTTGGGAGAGTCAGAGTGAGTCCTACTCAAAACCATGCTACAGACAAACTTAACTTTCCTTTTTCCTCTTCTTTACCAAGACCAGCTTAGAATTTTCAGTAATATGATAATTGTTATTACTACTTATGGAGTTTACATTTTAAGTGTTTGACATTTAAATTATCTCTAACTGGCAAAATTTTAGGCTGGAAAAACATGGATGAAGGGAAATTTGTGGAAGCAATTCCCTAGTCCCAAATTTCTCTTGCACATTAAGAGTGCTTTAGTCCAAACTTGAATAGTAATAAGGAAAAAGTCTAGGCCCTGATCAAGGTATCTGGTATGAGGAAATAAAACACATATGCCAGCCACATGAAAAGAAAGATTAAAAAGAGTCCAAAACGTCTAGCAGGGTGTGTTGGTTGGCTTTATGTGTCAACTCAGCTAGGCTATAGTATCCAGGTTTTCAACTCAATGTTAATCTAGATGTTGCTATAGAAGTATTTTGTAGATGTGGCTAACATCTACAATATGTTGACTTTCCCTTTTATTTTTTCAGTTGACTTTGAAATAAAAGAGATAATCCTACTTAATGAGGGTGGGCCTCATCTAATCAGTTGAAAGGCCTTAAGAACAAAACTGAGATTTCCCCGAGGAACAAAAATCTTGACACAACCGTCTTGGGGAAGAATTTACCCAAGACTGCAGGGTCAGCCCCTGCCTGGAGTTGCCAGCCTGCTGGGCTGATCTACAGATTTCAGACTTGCTACCACCCCTCCCCCCATAGAATGTCTGTCTATTTATCTACCTACATAGCTCCATCTCTGTTTATCTGTCTGTCCTTCTATCCATCATCCTTACTGGTTCTATTTCTCCAGAGAACCTCAATACAGACAGTTACCAGGGAAGACCTGAGGAGGTGATAATAAACTGACCCCCAATGAATAAGGAATCAGCTATATGGGAAGCAGAGGTAAATTATGTTCTTTTCAAAGGGATGAGCATATATATATCCAAAGGCCCCGAGACGGGAAGTAGCTTGTGATAAATAAGGATGTGAGGCAGAACTCAGGATGTTTTAGGCACCATGAGAAATAGGGATGGCCCAATATGAGGTTGGAGAGGTCTGCAGAAGTCAGATCATACAAGACTCTTAGTAAAATACTTGAACTTGTTATTTAAACTACCACAGGAGGAGAAGGCAATGGCAACCCACTCCAGTACTCTTGCCTGGAAAATCCCATGGATGGAGGAGCATGGTAGGCTGCAGTCCATGGGGTCGCTAGGAGTCAGACAGGGCTGAGCGGCTTCACTTTCACTTTTCACTTTCATGCATTGGAGAAGGAAATGGCAACCCACTCCAGTGTTCTTGCCTGGAGAATCCCAGGGACGGGGGAGCCTGGTGGGCTGCCGTCTATGGGGTCGCACAAAGTCGGACACAACTGAAGCGACTTAGCAGCAGCAGCAGCAGCAGGAGGCCACTGAAGGTTTTCAACCTGTAGGAAGATGGCTGCCTCTGCAGAAGACAATGGAGACCAATCAACAAGTAGAATGTTACTATAGTTGTCCAGGTGGGTAATGGAAATAGCCAGACCTACTACGCTGGCAGAGGAGATGGGAAGATGTGGGCTGATTCAAGATTATATGATGGAATGCGTGAAGAAAGTAGGAGGTGAGGGCATCACAGACATGCCGATGTTTCTGGCTCATACGGTGGGGTGGATGGTGGTGGTAATGCATACAATGGGCTAGACTGGGAGAGGAACAGGCTTAAAGAATATGAATAAAGAGTTTAATCCTGCTACTAGAGCTCAGAAGAAAGATTGCAGTATTAGATATAAATTTGGAAGACATCTTTTACTAATGGCATTTGAAGTCACATGAATGAACACAATTAGTCAAAGACAGAGTGCTCAGGACAGAACCCTGAGTCATTCCAACATTTAGAGATGGGTAGAGAAGAGCAAGAGAGTTTGGAAGGGGTCAGTCAGAGGAAGAGTGTACCAAGAGGTGTTGCGTTTCAAAAAGGAGGTCGTCAACTCAGCGAAATGCTGCCAAGAAGCCAAGCAAAGGGAGAACAGAAAGAAAAATGAACGTAGGGCTTGACAGCATGGCCTCACTCTGAGAGTCCTGATGTCCGGTGTGCCTGAATATTTACTTAAGGTGTTCTCATCTACCATTCACCATTTATCATGACCCATCATGTCTAATCCCCGGCTATTACTGGGTCTCCTGGGGGTTGGTTTTCATAACTGAGTGTATGTGTGTCCGTGCTGTCGTTTCAGTCGTGTCTGACTTTTTGTGACCCCATGGACTGCAGCCCACCAGGCTGCCTGTCCCCAGGAATCTCCAGGCAAGGACTGGAGTGGGCTGCCATGCCTTACCCAGGGATCTTTCTGATTCAGAGATCGAGTCTGCCCCTCCTGCGTCTCCTGCACTGCAGGCAGATTCTTTACCGCTGAGCCAGAGGGGAAGCCCAGCTGGATGTCCATGGGGGCCTAACTGTTTCTGAAAGAGAAAGAAGGAAAGAGTTGGTTTACAGGAACCTGTGGATGGAGAAGGAAGACCAGAGAGAGGGTTATGGAGAGAAATGACATTCTACATTCCCCAGCCTGACCTTCGAGAAAACATCTGATCTATAGGAAGCATCTTATATAAAAGATGAATGTTTCAGGGAATTCCCTGGCAGCCCAGTGGTTAGGACTTGCCACTTTCACTGCTGTGGCCTGAAAGTTGAATCCCTGGTCAGGAACTAAGTGGGATATACCTATGGGGTATAGCCAAATAAAGAAATAAATAAAATTTAAAAAATTTTAGAAGATGAATTGTTCTAAAGGTTCAAATATCCCAAGGTCTAGGTTACCCTCTCCTTTAATATTGGTTTTTTCTTTTTTTCTTCATTGTATTTGAAGGTTAATTTTATGTGTTAACTTGACTGGGCAAAGGGATGCCCAGATAGCTGATAAAACATTATTTCTGAGCGGCTGTGAGGGTGTTTCTGGAAGAGATTAGCATTCGAGTTAATAAGGTGAGTAAAGAAGATCCACCCTCTCTGATGTAAATGGGAATTTTCCAAACCATCGAGAACATGGATGGCACTAAAAGGCAGAGGAAGTGGGGATTTGCTCCTTCTGCTGAGGTGGGACATCCGTTTTCTCCTGTCCTTAGACAACTGCACTCCTGGTTCTCAGGCCTTCAGATCTGACCTGGACTTACACCGTTAGCTCCTCTGTTATCGGGCCCTGGGACTTGAACTGAACTGCACCCCAGCTTTCTTGGTTCTCCAGCTTGCAAATGGCAGATTATGAGGCTTCTTGGCCTACATAATCATCTGAGTCAATCCTAAAAGATCTCTCTCTCTCTCTCTGTCTGTGCTTGCCCAGTTGCTCAATCATGTCCGACTGTTTGTGGCCCCACAGGCTGTAGCCTACTACTACAGTAGGTAGTAGGCAGGACACCCCGTCCTACCAACGTTTTAGGCTCTACTGTCCGTGAGATTTTCCAGGCGAGAATACTGGAGTGGGTTGCCATTTCCTCCTCCAGGAGAACTTCCTGACCCACCCAGGGATCAAACCCACGTCTCTTGCATTGGCAGGTGAATTGTTTACCATGGAGCCACCAGGGAAGCCAAATATATATATAGCTTCTATTGATTTTGTTTCTCTGGAGACCCCTGACTGATACACTCAGCCTGGCCTCAAAGATCACATCTGACCTGGCATAAAAGAGAAATTGTTTTGAAGATTCAAGCATCCCAAATTCGAAGTTAGGAGATTTATCCTCTTTCTCTTGATATTCTTGTTTTTCTCTCTTCATTACATTTAGCACAATTTGTGATTATGAATGTATTTGGTATAACAATTCATTTAGTGCTTATGTCTGTGCTAGCTGTAACTTTCGTGAGGCCAAAGCCTGTCTCGTTCCATCTACTTACATCTAGTGTCTAGCACAAGGCCTAGCACATAGTAAGAGTTCAAGTTATAGTTGTTGAATTAGCAAATGATGAGAGTTTACGTAGGAATAGAAAACTACAGCCATACGCTTATAGGCATAAATAAACTCATGAACTAAAATTCAGTAGTCTTCTATTTCTCCATCTGCATTCATTTGTTACCTGTTTATAATGCTGTCCTCCACTAATAGACAAATGGTGGAAGACCTCAGAAACTTGAGAATGTTTGGAGAAACGGTAGAGAGCATTTAGTGTATTAACTTGCTTTTCCAGAGATTTTTTTAAAGAAAAGACAACTGTTTTATTTTACCTGTAGAAAGTCTCAGGTAGAATTCTGTACTGATATTTGGAGATTAAAAAAATGTTTTCTTGACATGTCCCCCAAAGTCCAGATGTATAGAAGCCAAAGTTCTAGAAACCACAGGAAGTTCAATTGTGTAGTTTCCAGACCACTGGCCAAAACCACCACTCTTTACAATAGGGAGTCTGGGGACAAGGTGTATAAGGGAACTGTGAACTTATACCACTGATGTAGTAAACTTATCTTAGGGAAATAAGAGAATCACACAGTTTTAGAGTTAAAATGGGTTTTAGGCCAGTTTTCCTGACTGTATAGTTTGGGAAACAAGGACCCACAAACGAATTGTAGAGTTACATGGCCAGTTACAACTTGTAATAATCTCATGCCTGACCTCAAATCAAAATACTACATCGTGTGTGTGAATATATGTGTGTGTATAATTTGTATAAATTTTGAATTCTGATGTGTAATCAATACTGGAGCACATAATATAAATAAGCCCGTGATTAGAGCCTTGGCTATTTACCTTGAATGGGAAACAATCCCTCAATATATTTAGTTCATGAGTTTGGAATTTTTATATTAGGTTTTCTCCAAAATGAGGCGCCACTGAACTATTCTGATGAAATATCAGCTTTAGTATGAGTGAAAATGTCACNCAATACTGGAGCACATAATATAAATAAGCCCGTGATTAGAGCCTTGGCTATTTACCTTGAATGGGAAACAATCCCTCAATATATTTAGTTCATGAGTTTGGAATTTTTATATTAGGTTTTCTCCAAAATGAGGCGCCACTGAACTATTCTGATGAAATATCAGCTTTAGTATGAGTGAAAATGTCACTTTCTCCTCTTGCAAACTCTTGCTAAGACATGGGTAAGCTCAGCAGGGGCTATAGAGTGTGGACAAGCGGCCCAGGCCTGGCCAGCAACAGGCTGAGTGGAGGGTCTCACACATGAATTACACCCCCGTCCTGCCAACTTTTTATAACTCACTTATTTCTGCGCATTTGTGAGGAAATTGATAGTTTTGTGTGGCCATATATTAATATTTACTTTCTCGGTTACAGATTTTGGTTTAGAAACAACTACTATAGTAGTTTTCTCAAATGTTTTTCCACAATATAGAGTTTTCTCAAATGTTTTTCCTAGAGTGCTTGCTTTCTATACTAAAATGGGTACTAATGGCTTTGCTGCTTGCAATCAATAAAAATGTGTGTTCAGTCAGACAGAAAACACACATAAAGATGTAACTCACTTGCAGAACAGCTATTATTTAGAGTAAAATTTTTAGTTCCTTATTTTAACATTATTTTCTTCCTTTGTGTGGTTTTCAAATACTAGGAATTCTGAAGTCAGACTCCTTTTATATGCTTCATTTACAGTTCTTACAGCAAAGTGCTATTTTAGCCAGAAATGATATTCTTGTGCTCCTCCTAAGGACTGTTTTCCTAAATCATCATGATTTGATAATATCATAATATTTTTCAAGTTTTACCTTAAGTATCACTTAATTCGAATGATTCTTTTTAAAATTAAAGAATATAGAAAGACGTGGTAATAGTGTTTCAAGGAAAGTAGCTATTGAACCTTTTCCCCAAATTCGGTTATAAAAAAGCACCTTTCATTTGCATCAAAAACCATGCATCGATGCATAATTTTGTCTTACAGATAAGAAATTATTAAAAGATGATAACAGAGCCTTGCTTTAGTATAAATATGGAAGATTGTTTAAAAAGTTCACCCTAAAACATGTCTTATTCAACTGTATATTATCAACACTTAACAAACAGTAAGGGCTTATTAAACACTTTTGAATTAATGCTAATATCAGCTGGGTACACAGAAAAGAATAATTAACATTAGCCAGTATTAATCTATATACCATCTATAATAAATAGATTAAATTTTCCACAAATTCAGTCATGTAAGTGCTTTGAGGAGTTTGCAGAAAAATTGAGTAGGAAATGTACTCTCCTTAACTAGAAAAAAAAAAATCTTACAAAGAGATACATTGATTTTAGAGACCATATGGAGCTGGCCTGGCAGATGGGTGGGAGTAGGTGGTTCCTGGCATGCAGAAGGGCCCTACAAGTCCATCATTCTGCTTCTTGTCAGAAAAGAGATAATAAGATCGATGCACACCCTAAGTGTTCCTCTCTGTTTTTAAATAAGGTCCGTGGTAGTTATGATACTCAGTGGCTATTTATATTCTTATGCTTGCTGAGCTTTCTTTTCTTCTCTTTCCTGGACAAGTCTACTATGAGTAATTTATCAGCTATTTAAATGGAGTATTTCTAGCTGAAATAGATAGTTTTAAAAACCTCACTGACAGGATGGACCAGTTGTTTGGATTCCCAACACACAGGTTACCAATAGACTCAGTTCTTCTGACTTCAAATCCAGATCATGGATCATGGAGTGCGTGCATTTGAACAGTTATGTATAAATTCAGTAAAACTTAAAAATCAAAATCAGTAGTGGAATGCACCATCTAAAGGGGCCCTAAGCTATACTTATGATGTTTACTTGTTTTGAGTGAAGTTTCCTTCTATCCAATCCCAAACAAATTTGTTTCCTCAGTTTGGAATGTTTATACTGTGTTTTCTCCTAAGTGAAGTATCTTGGAACTTGTTCTGATAGCTTTAAATCCCAAATTTAGTACAAATGAAAATGTCATTTTTCTCTTCTATTTTGTTAACAGTTTAATATATATAATTACAGACTTAAAAAAAAAACTTACAATCTTGTGTCTATCCTACCCAAAATGTAGGATGGCTAACAGCATTTTGTAGTAGTTAATGCTTCACTTCAGCTTTCTCTTGCACTTAACATATATATAGGTATAAAATAATTCATAAAACATTTGTATCAGTAGAGAATTAAAGTGATCGCCTGCAGAGAATTGTCAGATGAAAATAAGATTTGAAACATGCAACCCATCTTTTAATTATATACTTCAATAATATTTGAGATGAGGACATATTATTCTTATATTTTTCTTTTTTAAACTTTTTATTATTAGGCTTTTAAGTTTATTATTTCATATTTATACAAAATTAGCCAGAATAGTAAAATGAATACCCATATGTCCATCAACAAGTTTCAGCAATCATAAACTCTTTGCCAATCTTTCTTTACCTATACCCCCATAAATTTCTCACCTCCTATCTTATTTGGAAGCAAAGCAGAAATATAACATTTCAAGTATAAATAAAATTTTAAAATATGTGCACATATATATGTATATTTAAAACAGGAGGAGCTATTTTTAACATAAAACTCTCAGTTATCTAAAATATTTCATAATAATTTCTTAATATTTAATCAGTGTTTAAGGGTCCTCATAAATAGAATAAATAACTTATTTTTTAGATGCTGTTTGAATCAGGATACAGATAAGGCCACATGTTGTGACAGTTAATATGTCTTTTAAGTCTCTTTTAATCTATACATTAACCTTATTTCTTCCCCATCATTGAAATGTATTGTTTAAAAGGAAAAAAACAGTTTTCTTCTAGACACTACCGCAGCCTACATTTTGCTAATACTCATTTACTGATCTCTGAGGTCTGTTTGAACATAGTCCTCTGATGTGCACTTTTTGTAAAATGGTTCAGTTCAGTCGCTCAGTCGTGTCCGACTCTTTGCGACCCAATGAATCGCAGCACACCAGGCCTCCCTGCCCATCACCGACTCCCACAGTTCACTGACTCATGCCCATCGAGTCAGTGATGCCATCCAGCCATCTCATCCTCGGTTGTCCCCTTCTCCTCCTGCCCCNCCCCGGTTTCCCCACTACCCAGGAGACAGGATCTTGAGAGGGAGAAATTTCCATACCCTTCCACTGGGCCACAGCCTTGCTACCGAACTCCTGGGCCTCTTGGCCCCTACTTGGGTGGTCGGCCTACTCACAGGGAGACCCTGTGGCCCCCTGATTTCAGAGCAGGTCTCCACCTCGAATGCCCCAAGTTCCGAGTATTAGCAAGTTCCAGGGATGGTGTTCAGACACCGTCTCCCTTTTCCCCTGGCATGACCCCTACTTCTGGGCTTTCAACGCTCGGAAGGGGTTTTTCACCTTTTTGAGGAGCAGTGAGGGAGCGCTGCCTCAACTCCACTTTCCTTTCCACTTCCTCCAGATCCTGTCACCCCAACCCCATCCCTCCCGACAGCTTAAGGCAGATTGTGGGCTTTGGCCTTCAGTCCGTCCAGGGGCTGGCTGTTGCTGGGTCTTTGTGAAGGTGAGGAATTTCCAGACCGGCTGTGGATGGGTTACAGGGTTTCCACCAACGTGTGAATTTCTTCAAATGGGTTAGTTCCCTTGGCCCATTCATTCAACAAAACTCGTATGGCAGTTTCTCCCCCTGGGCTAGGAACTGGGGATACAAAGATGCTAAAACAGGATGTAACTGCAGCCTGCCAGACTAAACCCACTGGCTGATCTGGAAGTAGAGTGTACTGAGAGGGCCTAGGAAGGCTTGGTCCAGAGGTGAGGGGGCCAGGTGTGCGCTGAGTCTGCAGAGTTGAGGTGTTGCTCGCCTAGAGGACCGATTAGGAAAGTGCCTTCCAGGGGGGAGGAAAGAACTTGTGCAAAGTAAGAGTCATCCAAAATACGGGTGTAAGGAGATCATACCTAGTAGAGAGCTGGGGACTGAAGGGGGATTTATGGTTTGGTTGGTTCAGTGTAGCCAGGACAGCTTCTTTTTTTAAATAGCAGATATTAAACTGGAAGCACTTAGGAACCAAGTAGCTTCCAGCGGCGCACACAGCCCTCTCTTTGGACGCTTGATGCTAGTTCTGCAACAAGCAGTGGTTGGGGGACCATCTGCATTTTCGTTGACACTAATTGGCTCATGCTCATGCCTGGTTTCATCAGAATGGTACTGATTCCCTTTCAAAGGGCCACCTGACAGCAATAGTGATAATACCCGCAGCTTACAGAACCTTGCATTGAAGTCGCCTTATCTTTTGGTGATGGCGTTAAAAGCATGTGCCTTGGGAGTGATAGCCTGAACGAGTGGAAGCTGGAGAGCACAGATGCCCTTTCGCCTAATCGGACTGGACGTCTGTGCTGTGCAGAGTGAGTTCGTGTGTGTGTCACTGTGTTGTAATAGTCTCCACTTTCCCACGTCATCGCGGCATCAGCACAGTTGGAGGGATGACTTTTCCTTCCTCTGAAACTTTACGAAAAGCTGAACGGCTTCTAGCAGATTGTTGTCGCCTCCTGGTCCTGGATTCAGCAAATCCTGCCTAGAAAGCTTTTTACAGCGCAGGAGCCCCCTGTGTGTGGTTTGCCGCTCATGGGTGCCTCTTCACTGGGCTGAAGTGGCGGTGTAGTACTATGCATAGTGGCCGCGTCCTGGCGGAGGTAGCGGAAGTCCAGCTCTCGGTGACCTCAGACTAGTACACGCCAGTGAAAAGAGCACACTGACTTCCTACAGTGCTGGGTAGGAGGTTGCCTCAACCTCCCCCAACTCCCCCCCCACCACCACCAAAAGAAAAAAACCAAAAACACACCTTTCTTTATCTCAAGAACAGCCCCTGGACAACGGCTTTCCTGAAGGTATAGGACCTTCATGAGAGAAATGGCTCAAGAGAAACTCTTGCTATTCCCAGGTACCGGTCCAGCCTCCATCATTGGCTTAAACATATAGTTGTTATTATTAACACTTTAGATATTCAGGTTTGTGTGGACCATGTGGAACAGACAGCTATAATGGAAAGAGCATTTAGACTATGTTCATGTGGAGGAACCTTAAAAAAATCAGAGAAAGATTAGGATGTTTGGGAGAATTCTTACTTGTCCTGAATGGATGAGCCAGAAGTTGACAACTATGAGAACTTTTATCCCCCAGTGTCCTTCCTCCTTATTAGGGGTTTCTGTTTTGGGCTTCAGGGATGCAAACATATACCCTTGGATTGCACCTTGTCCCCCACCTGGGTTCCATATCCTTATCCTTTGTCACCTGCAATCCTGGGTTTGGACTTCTTCAGTCACCAAATGCTGTGCATTTTTTGAACTCATTTTAAGCCTCAGTGCAGTGTGCCTTGTTAGCGATAAGGCAGGGGAAAGAGATAAGATGAAATCTTTAGCCAAGTCAATTATCGCTGCTGTGCGGCTTGAAAAAGAATGAGGGGAAACGAGAACGTTTTGGTGGAGAAGAGGTTAAACTTGATGCCTAAAATAAGACTCTGTGGTCTCCCCTTACTAATTTAATTTACCCTTCCCCCGTCTGAGCCCCGGGGAGGGCTTATTGAATGGTTCAAGGGGCGTGTGTAGCAAATCCAGCAGCTTTTCTGGCCTGTTGGTGTGCTGGAGCCGGAGATCCAGAGTCGGGAGTTCGAGATATAGCTGTTTGTGTCCCAGCTCTGCCGTCTGTTAGCTGTGGTGTTGACTGAACTTTGCAGCCCTTCGGAGTCTCCATTCCTTCATCTCTGAGGTGGGGGCGGTAGTTGTTAGCGTGCCAGGATACTTGTGGGGAATTCTGCGCAATGCCCTGTGCCCCTCTGCTAGCGGGGCCTCTGTCACACCGAGTAGGTGTTGGGTCAGGGATGGCTATTTATATGTTCCAGGAGCTATATGTGGCCGTGAATGTGCTCTTGTGTGTCACTCTTTCCCCGGCAGCCTGAACTCACATGTGTGCCAACATACACATAAGTCTTTGTCTTCGACATTTTTCTTTTTTTCAGTCTGTTGGCTCAAAGCAAACGTGTTGGCTGGCAGCTGCTAGCCCTTCATGTAGAAGGAGGGTGTGAGTTGCAGGACCAGGCCGTAGGTTAGTTTAGGGAGGGAAAGCCGTGTAGACAAGGGCAGCAAAAGGGATCCTTTCCCCCATATACTGCTTCCTATAATGAGAGTCTAGTGCTAATACAAGGATCCTTGCGTTTCTAACGTTGACATCCAGTGAATTAAATGATGTTAGAAGAAATCCTCCTGCCTTTAGCAAGAATGCAAAAGGTAGCCGATTGGCACAAATGAGTCTCTGCAGCCTTGCTCTCCTTCTTTGAAGCTCGGGTCTAAGGAGTCAATTGCAACGCGCCTCTCAGGTCCTGCCAGCTTCAGGTCGCTTGAACTTTAATGTTGCCTTTCATCCGAGAAGCCTGAAGTATTTGGCAAACATTAACTCACTGATCTTCGTGTCAACCTCCCAGCAGGAGGGGATATTAGAAGAAAGGAGCAACTCCTAAAACGTCAGGAGGACAGGTGTTTAGGAACTGTTCCAGAAGCCGAACGGGTTGTTAGAGCCAAAAATTGATTGAGGATCCGACATGATATAGGATTGCAAACAGGTCCCAGGTGAAAGAAGACCCCTTTGAAGAGGAGAGGGAGAAAGTTCAGGAAAATGCAGATCAGGCGGGGGTTTTCCAGTGGAAAGGGAGAGGAAATCTCATTGCTGGGACCAGCCATTGCCTTTGCTGTGTTTTGCATGCATGCTGATTATGAACATAAATAATCTCTGAATTATTTATAATTTTGAATGAGAGGATATGATGCAATTCTTGTGGATGAGGATTTAGAGCAGCCGAGGTAAAAGGTAAGTGACTAAGTACCTTTTTGTGGGATAGGAGTGGTTATGTGTCCAAGTTGGATTATAAATGGCATATGAACATTGTTTCAATTTCCTTTCCCTTTTTCCTGTTGGTTCCATATGCCTTGGCTTGGTTTTGTTTCACTCTCCACTCAAGCTTTTGCTGGACTTGTTTTATGGTCCTTGCTACTGGAGAAAAAAAAACATTGTGGCCAGGCTTGGATCAAGCTTGTATGTAAAATCCGGTATGTGGCCGATTTGGCTTAGTTCCTGAAGGGACTCCATTAGGCCCAGCTCAAGGATTTCATCCTGAGCCTGGCCAGTTAGCTTGACCCAGAAGTCTGTTGCGTTTCCAGAGGTCCTGTAAACCCTAGGTGGCCATCCCATCAGTGCTTGGTGCTGGTCAGCCGGAGGTGTCTGGTGAGAAAAGGAGGAAAAGCGTGGCGTGACATCCTCTGTGAAGCTAAGCATCCCCTTCACATTTGTGATGTTTGAGATTTTAGTACTGACCCATATTCCTAAATTGGGGAGCTTTACCGCGAGGGCTGCTGACTTGATCTCCTTTGGCTTCATTGTTGAAAACTAGCAAAAGTTCCTAATGCTTGTCTTTGTGCAAAGTGTATCCTTTTCCAGCACTTCATTTCCTCAGGTCTTTGGGTTCCTCAGGTCTTTGGGAATCTGTCTCCCAGGAGTTCTTTCTTTCACACTCCATTCCCTTCAGGTAATTGGGACGTGAGCTAAGGCGGCAGTGAGCCTCAGAATCACCTGGAGGGCTCATTAAAAACTGTTTGCTGGCATTATCCCCCATGCCCACCCCAGCTTCTGATTCTGTAGGTCTGGGATGGCCATTGAGAATTTGCATTCCTAAGACACTCCCAGGTGATGCTAATACTCCTGGTCCTTGGTCCAGCATTTTGAGAATGGCTGAGCCATTTTGATCCGTCCATCCTTGTCAGCCTTGCGTGGTAGGCACTTAAGTTTTTCACTGCAGTGGCTTGAATGATTCTGGTTCTGGTAGTTTTGGAACTCTGGAGAGGCTGGAAATCACTTAATGGCAACTTATTCCTAGCTAGGCCCATGGAGAGCATAAATTAGATGCTTCCATTTTAATGGATTTGCATGCTGCCCTCTTCCATCTGACCCCACCTCTCAGTTCTAAACAGTTCAGTTTATCTGGTACTTCTCTCCGTCTGCTTATCCACTATACATGCCCGATTCTACCTGTCTCAAATTGAACTCATTAGTTTCTTGCCACNAATTAGATGCTTCCATTTTAATGGATTTGCATGCTGCCCTCTTCCATCTGACCCCACCTCTCAGTTCTAAACAGTTCAGTTTATCTGGTACTTCTCTCCGTCTGCTTATCCACTATACATGCCCGATTCTACCTGTCTCAAATTGAACTCATTAGTTTCTTGCCACAAAAGCTGCTGCCTCTGTATTTCCGATCTTACTGACATGAACTGAGTTAGCTGCTGAAGCCAGGCACTTGGAGTTCTCTTCAACATGTCACTCTTTGTTAGCACCCAGCGCCCCCGCCCCCGCCCCTCAAACCCCCATAACAAACCCAATTAGTCCTTAGATCCTTTGAGTTTGTGTCTCTAAAGTATCCTTGATTGTTCCTTTCCCTCCAACTCCACTGCCTCTTGGGATTGTTCAAGAGCTTCAAAGGCTGTCTTTCACATTCTCTTCATCTGTTCTCTTAAAGAGCTTTTTAAAACGCAAACCTTTTATAGTATTTAAATTCTTACTGTGCTTCTTAGTACCTGTATGATAAGGCTTCCTTACCCTGACTGCCTTCGCATTCCCATCTGTGGTTCTTCTTGTCTCTATGTGTGAGAGCCCTAAGACCCGGAGGGTGATGTGTAATCCCCTCTCCTTTTTCCCTTACATTCCGACCCAGACTGACCTGTTCCCCTTGGCTGCCTGCTTAGCCCCTGAACCTTCAGCTAAAGCTTTCCCTGCCCTGACACTCCTTCCCACCACCAGTTAGGCTTTCCTTTCTTTAAAGTTCCAGAACACTTTGCAGTTAGTTCTATCGGTAATTTCTGTCTCACCATATTATTTATGTTTACCTCCCTGTCTCCTCTACTAAGGTATAAGCTTCTCCCGGCAGGATTTACATTTTATTTGGTTCAGAATCTCTGCCCTATATGGAGGTTGGCTAGAAAGAGCCACGGCTTACCTTTACTGCTGCTGACTCTATCCCAGTGTTCTTAGCACTTTCCATTATGTCTTTCAACAACCCTGTAAAGTAGGTAATATTATTATTGCTGTTATTGCAGAGAATGAAATGGAGTTGACTTTTTATAAAGAAATGTTTAAAGAATCCATGAATGAATGCATTTCTGAAATGCTGACCTGGAGGTTTAGAGCCCAGTTTGGTGTGGAATTTATTGTTTATTCCTTAATAGGAGGTGTGGTGCGCTGAGAAGATTATATCATGTTAATGACTGTATGTGATTTTCAAAGTTAAACAGATATCAGTGCTGCTTATGATACACATCTCATTTGTTCATTTGAGGAGGCGAATCACATCCCTGAGCTGTTTTCTCAAGCTACTGAGACTCTGGCTCTTATTTTGTTTTGTTTTACTTGGTTACTTTCAAACACAGTTATTTTCTTTCTCAATTTTTCAAACCTAGGAAACCTTGCAGATCAAGGGAGTGTAAATATCCCACAAAAATTAGTAAGTAGGAACATTTGGGGCTTAAGGCATAAAACAAAAGTGTTTTTCCAAGTTTGGATGTACTATTGATTAGAATATGTTTAATTTCATTTCTGTGCATTATTTTCTTTAGTACCTTATATTAATGAGGAAAAGGCAAATCACTCATTATTCAACCTCTGAGTTACTAGTCTTTAAAATGGAAAAGAGAGAAACTCTCCATGACATTGTCATAGTGGACACCAGCCTGTCCTTAACCGAGATATCATACCCTCCGTGACATGGTCATAGTGGACACCAGCCTGTCCTTAACCGAAATACCCTGTTCTACATGGTGGCGTTGTTTAGCTGCTCAGTCTTGTCCAGCTCTTTGCGACCCCCATGGACTGTAGGCTGCCAGGCTCCTCTGTCCATGGGATTTCCCAGACAGGAATACTGGAGTGGGTTGCCATTGCCTTCTTAAGGCGTTCTTCCCGACCCAGGGATCGAACCCATGTCTCCTGCTTGGCAGGTAGATTCTTTACCACTGAGCCACCTGCTTCTACATATAGAACCATGTAATAAACAGCACTGATATCACTGATGTTATCCCCCAAATCATGAGATGGGCTTTAGTCATCATTTCAGTTCTTAAGTAAAAGGAATTAAGGCAGATCTCACGGTCGTGAATGTGAGTTTCTTATGAATTACATGTACGTACTCTATATACTTGAGCTTGATCCTTTAAGGTTCTCCACGAATAACACCCCCCCCCCCACAATGTTCCTCTGATTTCTTCAGCTTTATGTTCTGCTATTCCCCAGGGTTCTGCCATGCTGCAGCTGTTTCCTGAACAGGCCCCAGGAATCCTAGAGCTCAGCCATCCTAACCTGTCAAAAGCATCTTCAAAGGTCCACCGTAAACACCACTCCCCTGGACAGCCTTCCTGATCTCACCCCCCCTGACCGGGCCCCTCTGCCACTTTTTGAAAAGACTTTTTCTTTATTTGGCTCTATCAGGTCTTAGTTGCCGCAGGTGGGATCTAGCTCTCTGCCTGGGGATTGAACCTGGGCCCCACCCTGGGCTGTCTGTGCTGGGAACGTGGTGTCTTAGCTGCTGGACCACCAGAAAAGTCTCCCCTCTGCCACTTCATCTTGCCATTGACTTCTCTGTGCTCTGTGCCATGGTTAACCTGTCTCATCCCTCTCTTGAGCCTGCCAGCTGCCCAGGAGCTGCCACTGGCCTCACTGTTCTCCATGCGCCTCCTCCACCCTGGCACAGACTGCCCCAGAGTGTTGCTTTTCTTCTGCTGCTGGTCACCTGGACCTGTTCATTCGGGTCTGCCTCCTGCTTGCCCCGGGAATCCCCTCTGAGGCTACTACCCCTTTTCTCTCCATGACAACAGTTCCTTCAGGAAAGACAGTTATCTCCACCTCTCTTTGTAACCTGTCCTGCTGCTGCCAGTGCGGAGACCAGGCCACCCTCTACACTTCAGAGTCTTGTTTTAAACACATCTGGGACTTCCCTAAGGGTCCACTGGGTAAGACTCTGCCCTTCCACTGAATGGAGGGTAGAGGGGTACAGGTTTCATCCTTGGTCGGGAACTAAGATCCCATATGCCGTGCGGTGCAGCCCCCCAAAAACAACAACAACAACAACAAAGTCTGAATTTTCCTTCTTTTGCTTGAAATCTATTTTGCCGTTTGGTACTGTTCAGAGAGACATACACCAGTCATAAAAGTAAAGTTGGACCTTGAACAGTGTGTGCATTGGTGGGAGGGCACCAACCCTTCGCACATTTGAAATTTCTCATGTAACGTAGACTTGTGTACCCCTCCCCCACCCCATATCTGTGGTTCCACATCCATGGAATCAACAAATGCAGACCAGGTAGCACTGTAGGTACTTACTGTTGAAAACAATCCAGGTATAAGTGGACCCATGTAGTTCAGATCACGTTCAAGGGTTAGCTGGGTAAAGAAATACCAGAAAGACAATAAACCCCAAATACAGGGGACGAGGTGGTAGTGAAGGTGAGGGGAGAAGTGTAGTGTTCTTTTATTCCCTAAGCTGAGTGGTGGGAACATATATGTTTACTATGTTCTCTTGTGTATCTAAGGTACTTAGTTTTAACAATACACAAAGCTGCCCAAGGTCAAGTGCAGACTTAGCTGAGCCTTCCGGGCTCTGCATGCATAGCTCTTGTTTCCACCTAACCTAACTGCTAGCCTGGGCTGGAAACATTTCTCACGGTTGAAACATTGTGGCTTTGACTCATGTCTACTGTTACTCTTCCAGAATTTCTTTTCCCATCTGGTCACATAGTAATTTCTTCTGTTCTGTATCTTCTTAGATGTTTTGTCCGACATTCCTTTTTTATCATTTGGAAGAGTTCACTGTCAGCTGGTCTGTCTTCTTTTGGTCTTCTCCTCATTCTTTACTGATATGCATCACATTAAATTATAGCTGTTTGTTCATCCATCTCCCCACAGTTTTGAGCTCTTTGGGGACATGTTTTGTTGATTTATTTATCTTTGGGTTCTTGGCACCTGCTGCAAAGTAGGTATTCAATAAGTGCTTGGAATTGTTGAGTCACAGATGTAAGATTAGGGTTTTTAATTGAAGTAATTTTTTTTTAAAGCGTGTCCAAAAAAACTTCAAAGCAAATTGAAGGAAGGAATATCTTGTGGATTCAGGATCAGAAATGTAGACTGTAGACTGAATTGATTTATACATGTGTGTGATAAGTCACTTCAGTTGTGTCTGACTTTGCAACCCTATGGACTGCAGCTTGCCAGGCTCCTCTGTCCATGGGCTTCTCCAGGCAAGAATACTGGAGTTGTCGTGACAATAGTGGGTTGTCATGCTCTCATCCAGGGGATCTTCCCAACCCAGGGATCCACTTATGCATGGATTTCTTAGGTCAAACCCGTGATGAGTTTTAGACATTATTGCTTCTGCTTTTCCCATTTACCTTATGGTGACCGGGGATAGTGTGATTGTTTTGGTTTGTTCTTATTGTTTGGTCCTTTTCCCCCATGATCACGGACTGTGCTGCTGCTTTCTGTAGCAGTGTCCGAGAGCCTGTGTGAGTCTAGGTATGGAAGTAGATCTGGGCTGTGAAGTGGCACCACTTGTTGTAAGGGTGACTTCTACCATCAATGCTACTTGCTTTGGGATAGAGAAGCAACACGTCCTTGTAGAGGAGAGGCAGCAGGGTTTATTTTTGTGGCAGACGTGTCCCACTGCAGAGCTATAATAACCGTAATGAAGGCGGATTATGCTGTATTAGCTTTATGAAGGGTGTACTGGTCTGTTACCAGGGTCACTGGTGACAGCTCAAGCCAGCAATTAGGTTTCATTAAAGACTCCAGCAGGCAATTAGCATTCGTTTCTGCCGATGAAATCCTGTGATCTATTAAGCATATTCTTTTTCATTAGACATTTTGTAAACTGTGCTTTACATGACAGAGGTACACTTTTTTTTTTTTAAGACATACACACATCTCCAAATTATCATTTGAAAAATGGGCTTTTAGACTCCCTGTGTTTAAGCCTCTTGGCTATACTAACATTCCGGGTGGATTGTGCTGTTTTAAAATATGTATATTTTTAAACGTTCATACAGATTCTTTTATTCAAAGGAAAGGAATTTGTTATGGAATATTATATAATTATGTGCTTTACGAGGGGCAAACAGTGTGACTGATGTGAAACGAATCATGATAAAACTCTAAAATAATGAAATGACACTTGCCAGTTTTAATTATATTCTCTAGAAAATTATTGTTTTACTTAAGAGGCATCTAAAAATAAAGGCTAGGAAGGATGATTTGTGCTGTGTTTCAGCTGAGCAGCTGTTTGGTTGTTTTGAAAATGAGGCTTATTTTCCAAGGGGTGGGTTTGGTACAAGTGAATGTTGGATGTAGCTTCATCCTTAGGCATGCGTTTAGGCATTTAAACTTTGCCTGTGAATATGACGTGATGTTTACACTTACTACATCATTAAAAGAAATTTCCACCCTCCTTTCTACCTGTTCCCGTCCTTTCTCCTCGCTGCTTTATTCTTCCCTCTCTACCTTTTGTAATAAATTGCCTTCATGTGGAGAACTCTGATAGGTTAATTGGGGCTTCCCTGGTGGCTCAGTGGTGAAAAATCTGCCTCCAATGCAGGAGACATGGGTTCGATCCCTGGGTCAGGAAGATCTCCTGGAGGAGGAAATGGCCACCCACTCCAGTATTCTTGCCTGGAAAATCCCATGGACAGAGGAGCCTGGTGGGGCTACAGTCCCTAGGGTTGTAAGGAGTCAGACACGAAGGAAGCGACTGAGCACAGCACACCCAGAAAGGTTAATTACTGTATATGTATCGGGGATGATAAAGGGGAGAACTGCAGAGTACAGCCTATCAAGCTGGAAACTTGGTGTAAAGGTCCGTACAGATGTCAGTTTCCGTGACCTGCCTAGACTATCTTCCTGCTGTTTGATTCTCTGGATTCACTTATCATTTTTCTCGTTTGTGAAAATCACCATTATGAGACCGAGTGGTAATAGTGGCTGAGCATAGCAGCTTGAGAAGGAAGCTGCCGAGAAGCTACTGGAGAAGGAAATGGCCACCCACTCCAGTATTCTTGCCTAGAGAGTTCCATGGACAGAGGAGCGTGGCAGGCTACAGTCCATGGGGTCACAAAGAGTCAGACACATCTGAGCAACTATCACTCACTCAGTCACAGCAGCTTGAAATCTGTGTACGTGAGCATATTAAAGATTCCAAGAAGTCTTGCAATAAGGAAAAATAGGTTGAATTTATTTAAGGACTTTTTTTTAAAGTCAATTTTATGGAACATGTAATCTCAAGGGACATGAATATTATATACAATACTTTCTAGGAAAACCTCAGTTTCGAAGGTGGCTGTAATAGAGAAGGCTTGTTTGTTGTCTTTAGGAAACCCCACATCTAAATTAGGGAGTATAGTGACTTAGATTATTAACATGAAGAAACATTAAAAGTCTTTGTAAGCAGACTAGGCTAACTTTATACTTTTTATTAGTGGAATTTTGGTGCGGGCAGTGGCAGTCGGGGGAGAGGCACAGAACAAGAGCAAGTTTAAAATAAAATATCAAGACTTTATTTGCAAACCAACTTTCAAGGAAAGTTGTAGGGATAGTAAACATCTAATTTTATGTATTTATAATACATAAAGAGGACTTCAGCAATACGTGAACTGTGAACTCCCTAATGTTCGAGCTGGTTTTAGAAAAGGCAGAGGAACCAGAGATCAAATTGCCAACATCCGCTGGATCATGGAAAAAGCAAGAGAGTTCCAGAAAAACATCTAGTTCTGCTTTCTTGACTATGCCAAAGCCTTTGACTGTGTGGATCACAATAAACTGTGGAAAATTCTGAAAGAGATGGGAATACCAGCCCACCTAACCTGCTCTTGAGAAATCTGTATGCAGGTCAGGAAGCAACAGTTAGAACTGGACATGGAACAACAGACTGGTTCCAAATAGGAAAAGGAGTACGTCAAGGCTGTATATTGTCACCCTGCTTATTTAACTTCTATGCAGAGTACATCATGAGAAACGCTGGACTGGAAGAAACACAAGCTGGAATGAAGATTGCCGGGAGAAATATCAATAACCTCAGATATGCAGATGACACCACCCTTATGGCAGAAAGTGAAGAGAAGCTAAAAAGCCTCTTGATGAAAGTGAAAGAGGAGAGTAAAGAAGTTGACTTAAAGCTCAACATTCAGAAAACGAAGATCATGGCATCCGGTCCCATCACTTCGTGGGAAATAGATGGGGAAACAGTAGAAACAGTGTCAGACTTTATTTTGGGGGGCTCCAAAATCATTGCAGATAGTGACTGCAGCCATGAAATGAAAAGACGCTTACTCCTTGGAAGAAAAGTTATGAGCAACCTAGATAGCATATTCAAAACCAGAGACATTACTTTGCCGACCGTCTAGTCTTTGCGGTCCGTCTAGTCAAGGCTATGGTTTTTCCTGTGGTCATGTATGGATGTGAGAATTGGACTGTGAAGAAGGCTGAGCACCGAAGAATTGATGGTTTTGAACTGTGGTGTTGGAGAAGACTCTTGAGAGTCCCTTGGACTGCAAGGAGATCCAACCAGTCCATTCTGAAGGAGACCGGCCCTGGGATTTCTTTGGAAGGAATGATGCTAAAGCTGAAACTCCAGTACTTTAGCCACCTCCTGTGAAGAGTTGACTCCTTGGAAAAGACTCTGATGCTGGGAGGGATTGGGGGCAGGAGGAGAAGGGGACGACAGAGGATGAGATGGCTGGATGGCATCACTGACTCAGTGGATGGAGTCTGAGTGAACTCCGGGAGATGGTGATAGACAGGGAAGCGTGGAGCGCTGCGATTCATGGAGTCGCAAAGAGTTGGACATGACTGAGCAACTGAACTGAACTGAATGTTCTAATTGGATTTGAGGCACTACAGCAACCTCACCCTTCAAAGAAAGATCCATGTATCTTCACTAATCTGTCAGTTGAGGCCAGAAGCTGTGATTAATATATACACTACCAAAAAATCTTGGCAGCCAGCCATTTCCCCCACTCCCAGCCCTTATCATTCTGCCTAAAGAAAGCCGTCTGGCTTAGGAGATATAAACCATTGAGGGCTGTAGAAATGTCACTGCAATTATTTTATTAATAGCTGCCTGTGTGGCAGTTGTTTTGTATAACTGGGCATTTAACACAGATGCTGTGACTCTCACATGACCAGTTTTTCTCTTCCATGGCCTTTTTATTATCTCTAGCTAATTTGCTCATTATTTCCTTCAGTTTGCCCCACTTTGATTCCTGACCTTCTACGAAGTGGAACTTTCTATGTGGAAACCCCTTTTCCTCTACAACCTTTGAATTCACAACAGTCTTATGAAAGAGAAGTTATTTTTATCTGTAGTTTATCTTTGAGACATATAAAAGAGGTTATTAGCTAATGAATCACAACTACCAAGTGGAAGAAGTGGATTTGAGCTCATTCCACAGCCCAAGTTCTGAACTGCAACCCTAGGCCCAGAAGTCTACGCAGGTCAGGGACATCTGTTTTTCTCGCCTTCCTCTTTCTTTCTTTCCTTTCATCCATTTGTTTAATAAATGCATCTTGATGTTTTTGAAGGTGGGGATGTTTTTCTGAGGTCTTAATCTTTAAAAGACTCAGCAACCATTCAGGTAGCCACTAGGCACATGTGACCAGATGGCATTTGAAATGTGACTAGGTTGAGTTGCAATGTGCTGTGTTAAGTACACGTCAGATTATTGGAGAATTAGTACAACAACAACAATAACATAAAAACTGTTAGGTATTTCATTGTAATTTTAAATAATTGATTACTTCTTGAAATAATTTTCAGATATACTGAGTTGAATACAGTCTGTTACCAAAATTAATATCTTGTGTTCTGTTTTGCTCTTTAAATATGACTACTAGAAAATTTTAAATTACCTGTGAGGCTTGCATTTGTGGTCACCATATGCTTTGAGGACATAATGAGTCCTTGAGGACAGGACTGGTACAGATGGTCTTCCAACTAAGCTTGGGAAACCTAACCCCTGAGTGATGCCTCAGGACTGAGGGAACAGTGGACGCAGACGAAAATTAGAAATAGTTTTTGGTGATGGTGAAAAGCAAACTTGATGGTGCCCTAGGATGACCAGCAGAGAGAGGCTAATGTTAGCTGGCATTTATTTACTGCTTACCATGAGCAAGTACTTTGTCAAGCACAAAGTATCTTTTCTATCCTTATAACAACTCTGTGAAATAAGTGCTGTCATTGGCTTATCTTATAGATGAGAAACCTCGGGCTTAAAATGGCTAAGGCACAAGATCCTACACTAAATATTAGTAAATACTAGTATACTGTATAAATGCACAGTAAATACTAGTTTACTGTGTAACACCACTGGCATGCAAATTCAAGTACATAAATGATGGAACTCAGTGTCAAATCTGGGCATGAATCCAGAACGTGTACTTGTAACCCTTCTGCATCACTGCCTCCCAAAGGCAAAAGAGAAAGCATCACCTGGAATCAATCAGTAACAGTTCCTTGATTCATTCAGTGCCTAGGAAGGACACACATTCCTCTCTGCAGCCCTGGCCGCTGTCATCTTTGAGTTAGGGAATGCAGTGCAACCATTGATGACGTCAAGTTACCAAGAAATGGTGAAGTTATGCTTAGTTTACTCTCTTTACTAATCCAGGGTTGTCTTAATTAGAAAGGTATTTACCAGAAATTGATTTTAGAAACTTTTAAGTGTGCTTCAGATTGCTTTTAACTGAGACACATTGATGTATCTCATAGCAAGTACAGATTTTGTAAATATAAGTATTACATCTTTTTCCTTAGTATAGCTATAATACTTTTCAAAAATTGGTAAAAGTGTATTTTACAAATCTATTTAATTTTTTAGCCTTTGTTCTTATGTAAACGTATTTTTGTAGTTTTATATAAATGTCCCTGCAAATATGCATGTTTTTCATCTTTCTTACTATCTTAATAATGAATGTTATATATCTACATATAATTGACATACTGGGAGTTCCCTTTTTTATTGTTGAAAATACATTTATATTTCTTGCTATCTCAAAAGAATATAGTGAGAATCTTCACATTAACAGTTTTTTTGAAAGTCTTTACTGAATTTGTTACAATATTGCTTGTTTTATATATTTTGGGTTTTTGGCCCTGAGGCATGTGGGATCTTAACTCCCTGCTGCTGCTGCTAAGTTGCTTCAGTTGCGTCCGACTCTGTGCGACCCCATAGAAGGCAGCCCACCAGGCTCCCCCATCCCTGGGATTCTCTAGGCGAGAATACTGGAGTGGGTTACCATGTCCTTCTCCAATGCATGAAAGTTAAAAGTGAAAGGGAAGTTGCTCAGTCGTGCCTGACTCTTAGTGACCCCATGGACTGCAGCCCACCAGGCTCTTCCACCCATGGGATTTTCTAGGCAGGAGTACTGGAGTGGGGAGCCGTTGTCTTCTCCACTTAACTCCCTGACCAGGGTTCAAACCCCAGCCCCTAGCGCTAGCACCACAAGGCAAAGTCTTAACCAGTGGACCACCAGGGAAGCCCCACATTACCAGTTTTTAAAACTTACTACTAAATTTGTTTGATAAATTTCTGTGAGTAACAGTACTTGTTCTAATAAACCTGATTCTTGAATCATACAAATGTAGCAGAATTCCAAACAGGTCATAAATAAATTCAGAGGTAGCACAACTTATTTTCTGGTAAGCAGTGTCTTTTCAGATCTTGCTTTTTTGCACAGTGATGACTAGAAAGTGGATCATCCCTGAAAATAACTCTTGCTTTTGTCTGTTTTTTTTTTTTTTTTTTCTTTACAATTCCCTTCCTTGTAATCTGACAAAATAATTTGATCTACCCTGAATTCTTACTTTCTAAAACCAATTAACCTTTCACACTAGATTCACTTTTAGCATAATTGTTCACTAATCTTTATACCATTTAATGCAGAAAAAAGTGTGTTGGATAGAACTACTTCTGTTATAATTATGATCTGTGTGTGTATATATATATATATATATATAAGTGAAAGTCACTCAGTCATGTCCAACTCTTTGTGTCTGAGCCACCAAGGAAGCCCAAGAATATTAGAATGGGTAGCCTGCCCCTTCTCCAGTGAATCTTCTCTACCCAGGAATCAAACCAGAGTCTCCTGCATTGCAGGCAGATTCTTTACCAGCTGAGCTACCAGGGAAGCCCTATATTGATATAAAGGTAGCATTTAAAAGGGAATTAAAGATATATAAGGACCTGCTTTATCGATAGAAATAATCATAAACCTGTCACATCATTCTAAGTTAATTTCTGGTGCTTGTTGGCTTGCCTTATTTTATATAAATGTCTTTGGTAAATGCCTTTTAGTTTCATCTTCTATTTTCTCACAAACATTTTTCAAACATGTTTTCCTATATCGGCTACTCTATACCTTGCCGTATTTTCATGACTGTCGTATTAGTTTTTGATATGGTAACAAAAGAGGTTCTAGCATCTCAGTGGCTTATGACAACATTTATTCCCTGTCTGTGTGATGTGAGTGCTGCGGTGTGCTGTGACTCCTGGTGGCTTGACTGGGCCTTGGTACCACTCCACATGTGTTCATACCTGGGACCGAGGCTAAAGGTCAGCCCCCATCTGGGGCATGCTGTTCTCATGACTGAGGGCAGGAATAATGTGAGAGGTGTGCAGCCTCATTTAAAGCTGCTGAATGGAGGTGGCAGGGCTTCCCAGGTGGCACTAGTGATAAAGAACTTGCCTGACGGTGCAAGAGATGTGAGAGACCCGAGTTCCATCCCTGGGTTGGGAAGGTCTCCTGGAGGCGGACATGGCAACCCGCTCCAGTATTCTTGCCTGGGAAATTCCATAGAGGAGCCTGGCGGGCTACAGTCCGTGGGACCCTAAAGACTTGGATGTGACTGCTAAAGCTGAAACTGCAGTACTTTGGCCGCTTCATGCGACGAGTTGACTCATTGGAAAAGACTTTGATGCTGGGAGGGATTGGGGCAGGAGGAGAAGGGGACGACCGAGGATGAGTTGGCTGGATGGCATCACTGACTCAATGGATGCAAGTCTGAGTGAACTCCGGGAGTTGGTGATGGACAGGAAGGCCTGGCGTGCTGCGATTCATGGGGTCGCAAACAGTTGGATGCGACTGAGTGCCTGAACTGAACTGAACTGAGCTCCTGAGCATGGAGGTGGCAAGTAATGCTGCTCATGTCTCATTGGCCAAAGTATATTCCATGGCCAAGCCGCAGGCCAGTGAGTTGGAGACCAGCACTGGCCTGATTCCCGGGCAAGTCACAGGGATATGGACGGGATACATTATAGGAAGGGAGCAAAGAGCTGGGATCAATAATCTCATCTTTTATACCATCATTGACTTAACTATTCTCTTATGGTTTGGTATTTGGATTGGTTTCAACGTTAACAGTTGTAAATAGCATTGCAGTCGACATTGTTGAACAAGTTGCATTTATTTATCTGCAGAGTGTTTTCTTAGAATACAGTTTCCAAAGTAGGCTATCTGGGTCAGAGGGCATGGATTGCTTATAGATCTTGTTACATATGGCCAGATTGTTCTTTACAAAGGCTATCAGTTTATAGCATCAGCATCAATATTTAAGTATGCAGTTTTCATCATTGCTTATCACTTAATTTTTGTAAGTATCAAGGATGGTATTTGAAAGCAAAATGTTCAGAACAAATTGTGTTCTCTATTCTATTAAATTGAAGAAAACCAGGGCCACTTATAATTTCCTTTCCCAGTTTCTGAAGGTCATTGTAAGTACATACTCATGTGTGTCTTCTGTTTTTCTCAATACACTGTTTCTTAAATATACCTTTATTCTTGCAGTGAAACAAAATGGTGAAAAAAGTAGAAAGAAAGCATATATTTGATTTGAGGTTTTATAACTTTTATCCAAAGCAAATCAGTAATTTTTCCTGTGGAACTAGGTAAATGGCTGAACCTACTCAAATTGCTGACTTTCGCTGCATAATTCAGTCTTAGGAGAGGAGATTNGTGAAACAAAATGGTGAAAAAAGTAGAAAGAAAGCATATATTTGATTTGAGGTTTTATAACTTTTATCCAAAGCAAATCAGTAATTTTTCCTGTGGAACTAGGTAAATGGCTGAACCTACTCAAATTGCTGACTTTCGCTGCATAATTCAGTCTTAGGAGAGGAGATTTGTTTATTGTTCTATTGCCTAACATTGGATGGCTTTAATTCCACGGCATTCAGATTCCCCACGGCCGTATGGTTTTTATAGCAGAAAATACCAGTTGAAACTTAAGAACCAGTCTTTCCTAGTTTCCCCCTCACACTGTAAACTAAAACGCCTTGTTACCAGCTGCATCCTCTCTCTCGGCTTACTTTACAAGTGTCACGGTGTCTGCTGCTGTGCTTGTCNTGTATTTCAGAGTTGAGGCTAAGGGTGTAAGGTGGAAAGTGAAAGTGTTAGTGCCTCAGTCGTGTCCGACTCTTTGCGACCCGGTGGACTGTAGTCTGCTACGCTACTCTGGGGATTCTTTAGGCAAGAATATGGGAGTGGGTAGCCATTCCCTTCTGCAGGGGATCTTCCCGGGGATCAAACCCAGGTCTCCTGCATTGCAGGCAGATCCTTTATGGTCTGAGCCACCAGGAAAGCCCAAATATATGTAAAAGCTATATTTACATATTTTTAAGGGTGTAAAATATATGCAAATATAGCTTTTAGGTCTGGGATTGATGGTCCCACTTATGGGACTCTGTACAGTGTTGCCCCAAGTTAGTTAGTGTTACCCTGTTCACTCCTCAGAATGTCTTCCTTTCTCTTCTGTTTTCCTTCCTTCTTAGCCTGTGTGTTGGCCTAAAAGTGGAATCCACTTATACAGTGCTGTGCACTGAATGTATCCCCCTAAGATTCATGTGCTGAAGTCCTAATCCCCAGAGGTGATGCTTTTAGGGGTGAACTTTAAAATGCTTAGGTTATGAGGGTAGAGCCCTTATTAAAGCGATTAGTGCCCTTATTAAAGAAACTCCACACAGTTCCCTAGCCTCTTCTGTCCTGTCAGGATACAATGAGAAGTCTGCAGCTTGGAAGAGGGCCCTCACCCAATCGTGACGACACCCTAATCTCAGAATTCCATTCACCAGAACTGTGAGTAGTAAATTTTTGTTGTTTGTAAACCACCCAGTCTGTGATATTTTGTTCTAACAGCCCAAATGAACTTGGTCTCATGGCTTAACCCGATGGGTGATCGTCGGGCACAGTGTTGTGGTCATTTACCTAGGAAGACCTGTGACTACTAGACAGTTTTAATATACCTGCGTCCAACTGACTGTGTCTTTCACCAGCATTGAGTGTTCAGTGCTTTTTAGACATAACACAGACTTGGGGTTCTTCTCTCCCATTGTTGGTCACGTAGTACTTAGTACCTATTTGTTGATATCCACAAATAGTGGATATCACCATGTGGGCACCACAAGGTGCCCGAAGCAGTTCCTAAGGAGGGCAGTGGCAAAAACCATGTTAATTTCCCTCCTGTCTTCTTGCTCCAGGCTCCCCAAAGAAACACAGGCAACACACTCCGTTGCACTGGCGTGCTCAGTTGTCAAATTCAAGTGCATTCTGGGCGGTGGCTACCTTGTGAGTGACTTGTCATCTTCCCCTTGCTGCTTTGAGGACCTTGGTCTCACAAGCACGTACTTTGCTTGTGATCAGGTGTCCTTGACTTACAGCTTAGAACCCCCCATCCATGACTTCTATGCTTGTGGGCATCACACTGAAGTCCCATTTTAAAAAACAGCCATACTTCAATTCTTTTTCTTTTATTTTTAGCCATGCTGAGTAGCTTGGGAGATCTTAGTTCCCTGACCATTCATCTTTATGTGTACTTTATTGATTTTTTTAAACGTTGTTTATAGATTTTTTTTTGGTGGGGGAAACAATGAAGAGAAAAAAAAATGTAAAAAAAAAAAAAAAAATCCAGATAGCATTTGTCTGAAAGACTTCAAGATCTGCTTAACTGTATTCCCCAACTACTTTTTAGAATTTTCTGTTTGGTTGATTGTGATTAGCTAAGCATATCTCAGCATGCGTTTCTGTTCTACTATGAAATCAGGTCCATTTTTAAACTACTTGAGTCTTCAGACTCTCAGATGTGCCTGCTAGAAGGAAATATTGTTATGCCAATAGGAGTTTTTAGTTGATAAAAGGAAATGCTAAAAAAGAAGAATTAAAAGTATAATTACAGTAAAGTTTAAGGGTCATTCTGAACAGGTACAGAAGAATCAGTGCATGTAACAGACTCTGCTTGTTCTATAGCAATAGGTAGAATGGTCTATTTCTCTTCATTATAAATTTTTGAGTCCTAAACGGATTTGCCAAACCCCATTAGTCCTTTTGAGTTGAGAGTGAGCAGAGTCCCTTTGAAAGTTTAGCTTCTCAGTATAATTTCTCAATTGGCATTGGTCGTTTCTGGTTGAACTCAAAATCAAGTTCCTTAACCAGCAAAGTCAAAGACCAGACTTGGTCTGTAGACCTTCTCTGTTGGCATTTGGACAGAAATTTCCAGATATCCTGGGACATGTGATCTGAGTCTGGTCTTGATCATGGTTTTCCCCCATGAAGGCAAGTGCGCTTTCCTACTGCCCTCTTGGATAATGTACACCTTTTTCTTATTTTTATTTTTGCCTTTCCTGGCTGTATCTATGGCTCTTTAATTCTTCATTACTTTCTTCTGATTTTCTATTCTACCCTCCTGTTCTGTCCCTTCTTTCATCTATTGTTTCTTCCACACATCCCAGGTTTAATATAAAAAAAAAAAAAACAAGCAAACAAAACCCTCTAGATTTTCAAATATCTTGCCAGTCAAAATGCTCAGTCTTCTCTGCTGTGTCTGGGCCAGTCAAGACTGGGTTAACACCTTGAATATCTTTGTTCCTGGGAGCTGTGCTCAAAGAATTGCTTTTCTGCTCAAGTTAGTTCTGTCTCACTCAAATGATATGTATCTTTCTCGTGTCTGGGTGGAGAAGGCAATGGCACCCCATTCCAGTACTCTTGCCTGGAAAATCCCATGGGTGGAGGAGCCTGGTGGGCTGCAGTCCATGGGGTCACTAAGAGTCGGACACGACTGAGCGACTTCACTTTCACTTTTCAGTTTCATGCATTGGAGAAGGAAATAGCAACCCACTCCAGTGTTCTTGCCTGGAGAATCCCAGGTATAGGGGAGCCTGGTGGGAGGCCATCTCTGTGACCGCACAGAGTCGGACATGACTGAAGCGACTTAGCAGCAGCAGTGTCTGGGTACCTACCTTGAGTTGTTACTAAATAGGCTCTCAGGGTAGTCTCCTCATTGTGCATATCTTACTGGTGACTGAATACATTAAAATGATATTGTCTCATAGATTACTCTTTAACCTAGAAAACCGAATAAGGACTTCATTGCATGATATTTGAGCTGCTGTTGGTATGTGTACACTCAGCTTGATTTTAATCACTTTGATCACACATATGATCAAAGCTACTACCCCTTAAAAAGGCAGCACCATTATGAAGTGACTAGCTTGTTACATGAGAGTCCTCAGGCTGTGTAAGATGAAACTACGCTGGGCAGATGTGTAATGGGCTAAGTCCAGTTTGAATTTTTGCAGACTCTCCACTCATCCCCCATCATCACCCATGTGGTCTAGTCGAACGTGCTCTCCTGTGCAGTTTAAGAAACCCGAGTCCTGCTTCTGCCACTAACTCGATATTTTGGTTTTAGGCGAGTTTCTTAGCCACTCGTGACTCAGTTTGTTTGTCTTCATCATGAGTTTGTGGATCTCGTAGAACATGATTTCTCAGGCTCCTGGCTTCATACTTCTCTGAAAATTCAATAGTTCTGGAAAACTTTTTGTTTTAACTCTGTGGTTGAGTTTGTGGTCAGAGCAAAGGAAAGCGCTGCTGTTAACTCTTCTCAGAAGAAACTACTAGTTGCCTTGTTTATTTTTGTCCAGGAAAAGATTCAACTAGCATATTTAAGTGTTAAACTTTTTTGCAGTGATGATTACTTTTATTTGAATGAATCTGTGGCACTTACCTTTGATCCTTCCCATAAAAACTGGGGTATCCTGTTTGCTATATATGAACTTATTCCTTTTATTTAGATTGATACTAATTTTCTTTGAATATATTTCCAGATTTTCACCCTGGTCATTGAGGTCATTTTAGATAGCATTAGGTATTTTCCCATCAAAGCTTGGAAATCAGGGGGGTAAAAGGATAAGTAGAATTTAGCAGAAGTGTCTATATTGTGGAAAAGGATTCCAGATCTTGGAGATTAGTGCTGACTGTTCTTACCGTGTAGGTCTTAGAGTGTTTGTGTGTTGCTGTATGTTACATATGTGCCTGTTTGGCATCTCCTGAGCTGTGATGCTTTTGAACTGTGGTGTTGGAGAAGACTCTTGAGAGTCCCTTGGACTGCAAGGAGATCCAGCCAGTCCATCCTAAAGGAGATCAGTCCTGGGTGTTCCTTGGAAGGACTGATGGTAAGGCTGAAACTCCAGTACTTTGGCCACCTCATGTGAAGAGTTGACTCACTGGAAAAGACCCTGATGCTGGGAGGGATTGGGGGCAGGAGGAGAAGGGCACAACAGAGTCTGAGATGGCTGGATGGCATCACCGACTCTATGGATGTGAGTTTGAGTGAACTCCAGGAGGTGGTTGCAGAGTCAGACACGACTGAGGTACTGAACTGAGCTGTGAGTTGTCTCCTTTTGGGAGTTGCAACATCGTCTTCGAGGGTTTTAGGTTTCCTGATGCCCTCCAGGCTAGATTTCTTTATACCATACACTTATTAAATTGATTTGTTTTCAGAATTTCATCACTTATTTTGAAATCTTTTAAGACATTCAGGGTGTTTCAAATTCCAGGCTGGAAATCTAGTCTAGAAAGCAGTAGGTGGTGGATAAGAGAGACAAGAGGAGATTGGGAGGTGGGTCAGTGATTTCCAGAGAGCCGAAGCTGATATATAGAAGTTGCTGGGTAAGAGTAGTCTGAAAAAATAGATTTCATAGTATATATGTGATCTTTTCTCCCTATTTTGTTTTCAGTCCTTTCATATTTTTAAAAGCACATCTTGTGTTGCTTACTTTACACTTTAAGTGATTGGATTTTAATGTAATCAGAGTATTTTTTTTTCATCACACACAGACACAGAGTTTTGTTTATTGATGCAAATTGCAATTCTTTCACTTTTACTGCTTTGAAACATGCATCCCATTTCAACTTCTAAGCCCATTTTATCAAGAATTGATTCCGAAAGTTTGTATATAAATCAATTAGCCCAGAACCAGGAATTGATTTTCCTATAGAAAATTAAAATTGAAATTAAAATTAAAATTAAAATTGTTAAAATTGATCCTAAGTTCTCAGCTCCCTGGAGAAAAAGTCTCTTGTGTTGTGTACTATAGAAGAAGCGCGTCTTTTAAATACTATTTTAGTGCAAAAAGTGACTCCTGTGTCTTTGCCNTCAGTAGTTGTGGCACAGGGCTTAGTTGCCCCGCAGCCTGTGGAATCTTCCCAGAGCAGGAACTGAAGCTGTGTTCATTGCATTGGCAGGTGGATTCTTAACCACTCGACCACTAGGGACATCCCCAGATCCCTTCTAAGTTCTGTCATTTAATGCTATTGTATTAAAAAAAAAATCATTTGGATGTACTCGTAGATTATTCAGAAAAGGGAAGTGGACAGTGCCTCTAGATAAGCAGTCCCTGACATTTTCTACCCAGAAGGCCGATCACAGAATGAGCTCTGGGGTCATAGACGCATCCTGCTTTGTCTTTCTTGCGGTCTGTTCACATTTTGTCTTGGCAGTGCCGCCAAATGATGGGCAAGGCTGTAATCCATACCTGACAGCCTGCTTTCTTTATCTCACAAGACTTCATGAGGTGGGAGGGTTCAACTCTTTTTGAATAGTAATAATCCAAATTAATGTGAAAGAACCTTCATTTTGTATGCTACTGGAAAAACAGTTGAGACAAGCATTTCTCTCACCCAGCAGAAGTCTAGGCAGGATAGATATAATGAGGAAATTAGAACGATTTAGTGTTAGCCTGTTAGACAAATAAGAGTGCTCTGGGATCTGGAATAAGATTTTGCCAGTTTTTGGACATTACTTTTTTCAAACTGACTCTGGAATATATTAATGAATATTTGGCAGTTACTTCAGTATTTTCTGGACCAGCAGACATTGAGGACTGACTGTGTTGTGGGTATAGCACAGGGACAATGAAATTGAGTAAGGTGCTCCTAGCTGGAGTGTGGATGGAGAATAGACCAGAATCAGCTCATTTTACTAGAATGGTAAGAACCGGGCACAGGAATGCAATTGATGCTGCTCTCGGAACACGCTTCCCACTTGCTTCTTAAGAGATTTTTTAAAAAATTTTATTTTTAATTGGATGATAATTACTTTACAATATTGTGTTGGTTTCTGATGCACAGCAACATGCATCAGTCATAGGTGTATATATGTCCCCTCCCTCATGAACCTCCCTCCCACCTCCCACACCATCACCCCGCTCTAGGTTGTGATTTTTTTTTTTTTCATTAAGGGAGGGAGTAGTTTGCAGCAACCATTCCTGGAATATGAAATAGGATATAGGCTAGGCATTCTTAGGACATTTTCATCAGGTTACCATCTGTTCTGTTTTGTTGTTTGTAGTTTAGCTTTTTCATTTTTCCTCTTTGCTTTAGTAAACTTGATTCCAACTTAGAATGCCAAGTGTTGTCTTTAGAGGAAGAGCAGGTAACAGACAACTCTATCATTTCCTTATATTTTTTCCCCACTTGGATCCAGCTGATCCTTGTGTCCAGTGGGATTTTAGTTGATTTAGATGCTTTCTCTTGAGCCAGGAACTCAAGAGAGACCATAGGAATCTATTTTTGAAGCTTCATCCTCTCTGTATGAATAAATTACTTATCATTATCTACTGCTTTTTATTCTTTGTGAAAGAAATGAAAAGAGAACTGGAGGCAGGGAGAGAAAAGAAGGAAAGCAAAGAGACTTATAATATATGCAAAACTTATAATAAAATCCTCCAAAGAAAGAACTTAAAATTCATCATGTATAATAATGGATAAGGGAGAAGAGTCGTGTTCTAGACAAAAGAACTTGTATTTGGAATAGGTCATGTGCTACAACATTTACTCCATTTAATGACTGTTATGAACAAAGGGCTTCCCTGGTGGCTCAGACGGTAAAGAATGCGCCTGCAATGCGGGAGACCTGGGTTCCCTCCCTGCGTTGGGAAGAATACTGGAGTGGGCATGGCAACCCACTCTAGTAGTCTTGCCTGGAGAATTCCATGGACAGAGGAGCTTGGCTGCAGACCATGGGGTCGCAAGGAGTCAGTCGTGACTGAGTGACTAAGCACAGCACATGAACAGAGAAGTAAAATAAAATATTGTTGTTCTGGGAAATAATTTACCAACTTCTAAAGGAGATTGTCCCAAATCTGGCTGGGACATCTTTTATTAGTCCTGGAGAATAGAGGCTACTGTCTTGGATATGCTGGAGTCATCTTTTCATTGAGTCGAAATCTCTCTAACATTTCTACATGACGTCAGTTCAGTTCAGTCGCTCAGTCGTGTCCGACTCTTTGCGACCCCATGAATCGCAGCACACCAGGCCTCCCTGCCCATCACCATCTCCTGGAGTTCACTCAAACTCATGTCCATCGAGTTGGTGATGCCATCCAGAAATCTCATCCTCTGTTGTCCCCTTCTCCTCCTGCCCCCAATCCCTCCCAGCATCAGAGTCTTTTCCAATGAGTCAACTCTTCGTATGAGGTAGTCAAAGTACTGGAGTTTCAGCTTTAGCATCATTCCTTCCAAAGAAATCCCAGGGTTGATCTCCTTCAGAATGGACTGGTTGGATCTCCTTGCAGTCCAAGGGACTCTCAAGAGTCTTCTCCAACACCACAGTTGAAAAGCATCAATTCTTCAGCGCTCAGCCTTCTTCATAATCCAACTCTCACATCCATACCTGACCATTGGAAAAACCATAGCCTTGACTAGATGGACCTTTGTTGACAAAGTAATGTCTCTGCTTTTCAATATGCTATCTAGGTTGGTCATAACTTTTCTTCCAAGAAGTAAGCATCTTTTAATTTCATGGCTGCAGTCACCATTTGCCATGATTTTGGAGTCCCCCAAAATAAAGTCTGACACTGTTTCCACTGTTTCCCCATCTATTTGCCATGAGGTGATGGGACCAGATGCCATGATCTTCATTTTCTGAATGTTGAGCTTTAAGCCAACTTTTTCACTCTCCTCTTTTCTCTTTTTCCCCCCCAAATGATAATTTCATCCTTGGGAAAAGAAGTCCATCATGGCTGGGTTTTCAGGTCCCTCCTTTGATGAACACTTATTGTTTACTGTGTGCTAGGTGAAGTCACCATGATAGTTGGGGGATTGAGAGAAGAAAACAAAGCATAATTCCTTTTTTAGAGACTTTTATTATAAGTTTGAGATGTTCTAAGCCTCTTTTCTTTCCTCCTCTCCTTGCCTTCAGCTTTTGTTTTCTGTTTGTTTTTATTGTTTTAAAATGTTCGTTTATTTATGGCTGCACAGGGCCTTCCTGGCTACACTTGGGCTTTTTCTACACTTGTGGCTTGGGGCTACTCCCTGGTTGCAGTGTGGTGGCTTCTTATTGAAGTGGCTTCTCTTGTTGCAGAGCGTAGGCTCTAGGATTTTGGGCTTCAGTGGTTGTGGTGCATATGTTCAGTTGTCCCTCGGCATGAAGAATCTTCTCAGGTTCTAGAGGTTAAACCCATGTCCCCTGCCTTGGCAGATAGATTCTTAACCACTGGACCGCTAGGGAAGTCCTATTTGTTTGTATTTTGTTTCCCTTTCCGTGTTATCCGAGAAGAAAGATTTGTTTCACCTTGCTGGTGTGTTCTTGCATCTTTGCATTTATGGCTCCTGGTTAGTGCTATCATAAGATTTTCAGATGTGTGTGTGGTTGAGTGACATTTCTTTCCTGAACTGTTTTCTCTGTTTTTCTGAGGAAGGCTGGTAACCTGTTCTAGCAGCAGCATTTCTCAAGCATCTTCAGATTCAGTGTTTGGGCTGACTTTTGTCTTAACTAGTCTTAATCTTCATGGCTGGTGTTCCGTTGAGATATAGTTGAGGAAGAGCTCTCCTTCTCCATCTAGGGTCCTTAAGATCTGGTGCAATAATGAGTTTAGGAAGGCACTGCTAAACTCAGGCATGCAATAATGTTGTAATGGATGTGTACAGTTTGGGGAAAACTTTTACAGTGCACCTACCAGGCTTTCACAGGAACAAAGTAGAAAGAAGAAGACATGCAGGGTTGAAGATTGCTTAATAAATGCTGTGAATAAGATGTGACGCTTAGAGGCAGAACTGATTGAATTTGCCTGGACGACATGAGGCAATCAGCAAAAGAAAGAGNGTTGTAATGGATGTGTACAGTTTGGGGAAAACTTTTACAGTGCACCTACCAGGCTTTCACAGGAACAAAGTAGAAAGAAGAAGACATGCAGGGTTGAAGATTGCTTAATAAATGCTGTGAATAAGATGTGACGCTTAGAGGCAGAACTGATTGAATTTGCCTGGACGACATGAGGCAATCAGCAAAAGAAAGAGGTGGGTCAGGAGGAATAAGTAGGATGTATTTGTTGGGAAAAGAAAGAATGTCTCCAGGAACAGAGAGAACAGGAGCTGAAAGACTGGTAGAGTGTGGATACCTTCAATGCAGGGCATATTCAGGAAGCCAGNATTGTAATGGATGTGTACAGTTTGGGGGAAAACTTACAGTGCACCTACCAGGCTTTCACAGGAACAAAGTAGAAAGAAGAAGACATGCAAGGTTGAAGATTGCTTAATAAATGCTGTGAATAAGATGTGACACTTAGAGGCAGAACTGATTGAATTTGCCTGGAAGACATGAGGCAATCAGCAAAAGAAAGAGGTGGGTCAGGAGCAATGAGTAGGATGTATTTGTTGGGAAAAGAAAGAATGTCTCCAGGAAGAGAGAGAACAGGAGCTGAAAGACTGGTAGAGTGTGGATACCTTCAATGCAGGGCATATTCAGGAAGCCAGGAGTCCAGAATGTGTTTCTCTTAGGGTAAGTAGGGTGAGGTGGGGTGGGAAATGGAAATTGCTTTCAGTCTGGGTTTTGATGGTAACCCAAACATTGTGTTTGACTTTTCTCTTTGGAAAGATAAGAATTTTCCTGGATGGGCCCCTTAGGACTTGCCAGTGTCACTGACTTTTTTTTTTTTTTTCTTGTTTCCAAGTTAATCCTTTGTTTGCAAACATAAATTGCCTATCTATTTCCATTTGATTCTGTCCCTGGAGAAAATACATATTTACAGTCCTGGTAGCAATGTGGATAGCCTGGGTAAGCTTTTAGGAGTAGGTAACATCAAACATACTTTACCAAAGCACATTTTGTATTTGTCTTGCTCAGGTGATAACCTGGCAAGAATGATGGCCAGCCGGAAAGTCAGCCTATCTTAATAAACCATCTGTTTTACAGGAATGCTGGGGTTCTGACAAAGGTCATATCTGCCTGGCATACATTTTATAGTGATGACTCTTTTGAACTTGTTTGGGTGGCCACAGAAGTGTATGTCCCTGGTCTCGGTCGTCCTTGCAAAGGGTAGTCTGAAGTGCTGGGAATTGCTTTTCAGTTGGTGCACTTCGCTCAGCCTCTTACGCTGTGAGCCTGGAAAACCAAACAAAAAGCATCATACGGCCATTATTTCTACCCTCTCACTACTGGGGCGTCAGAAGTGGGTGGTAACGAAGGGTGAAGAAACTGGAGAGATTACATGTTCTCTCTTTTTATTTGGCTGCACCAGACTGTGGCCGTGGCCTTTGGGACCTTCACTGTTTGTGCGGCCTGTGGGATCTAGTTCTCCAACCAGAGATCCACCCTGGGCCCCCGGCGCTGAGAGTGTGAGTGTTGGCCGCTGGACCGCCAGGGACGTCCCTGTGTGCTGTTTTCTGACTGGGTTTGTTGGCTGTGCATGTTCCAGTGTGTGTGTGCACAGTCACTCAACCATGTCCGACTCTCGCAGACCCTGTGGACTGTAGCCGCCCCCACCCCCCCAGGCTCCTCTACCCATGGGATTTCCCAGCCAAGAATACTGGAGTGGGTTGCCATTTCCTNCTGACTGGGTTTGTTGGCTGTGCATGTTCCAGTGTGTGTGTGCACAGTCACTCAACCATGTCCGACTCTCGCAGACCCTGTGGACTGTAGCCGCCCCCACCCCCCCAGGCTCCTCTACCCATGGGATTTCCCAGCCAAGAATACTGGAGTGGGTTGCCATTTCCTACGAAGGGGATCTTCCCAACCCAGTCTCTTGTGTCTTCTGCACTGGCGGGTAGATTCTTTACACTGTGCCACCTGCAAGCCCGAGTGTGCCAATAGGGGGATTTCCCTTGAGAACATGGGCACAGGGTGAGCCCAGCTCCTCTGAGATGAGGTGGAGATGTACTTCCTGCTTTTGTGGTTTGGTAGGAGGAGTTCAGGAGAGTTATACCCATGGGNGATTCTTTACACTGTGCCACCTGCAAGCCCGAGTGTGCCAATAGGGGGATTTCCCTTGAGAACATGGGCACAGGGTGAGCCCAGCTCCTCTGAGATGAGGTGGAGATGTACTTCCTGCTTTTGTGGTTTGGTAGGAGGAGTTCAGGAGAGTTATACCCATGGGAGTTTCTTTAGAAAGTTGGCTACCACCCTCTTTATCAGATGTAGGACAAGGCCTAGTGAGAGTATCAGCCCAATTGTAGTTGGGCCAGAAAAGCCATATTTGCCAAGTGTTACTGTTCCAAGGGCAGTGATATAGCAAGACATTTCCAGAGAGAGGGAAGGAAAGAGGAAATTCCCTGTTACGGGAGTAAAAATGGAGAGAGTATGCTGAAGGCAGTTTCTAAAAACTCAAATAGTGTATCCGTTTTTTTTATTGTCTTTTAATCCCTGAGGTGAGGCTTTTTCTGCTTGTGGAGGAGAAACTCCACAAGAAGAGCAGAAACTCTTGAAGAGCTGATTGTTGAGAAGGCATTGAAGAGGTGCCATTCCCTGGGCACGATGTCCTTTTGATGAGGCGGAAGATGTGCTGGGAGGAAAGGATTCTTTTCTTGCTAATTCTACCTCTCCATGGTGGGGAGAGAGCTACGGTTGACTGGAGGGGAGTCACTGCCAGGAGACTAAACAGGGTTAAGAGGGCTCCTGCTCAGTATGTGACTTACACTAAGCCTCTAGGGCCTTTTCTGGTCCTCAGGCTGAGCTTGGGATGCTGCCATGTGAGGGCCTGAGGGTGCACAGCTTGTCTCTTTTGGAGTCTTGAATGTGTGGCCTTGTGCGCAGTGCAGCAGTTGGTGAGCGGATGTGGGGGTGGTGACTGCTGGATCAAATGATGGAGTAGACGTACATTGGTATTTCATCACACTCCCAGATTTGCTCACCTGGGGGGCTCGTTAAAACTAGTGTCTTGCTTGGAGTTCCCTGGTGGCCTGGTGCTTAGGATTCCAGGCTTTCACTGCCACGGCCTGGGCTCAATCCCCAGTCAGGGAACTGAGATTCTGAAAATCATGCTTAGAATCTGCATAACAAATTCCTTAGGTGGCTTTTCACTTGGGAAATTGCTGGTTCGTAGTTGCCTATCTGCAACAGCTCTAAGTTCATTTTGTAGCTTGGAAAAAGCTTTCCCCCAATTATCCAGCTGTGGGGAAGGGGTGTGAGTGGCCCAGAGTGGTTTGATATATCAACAGGACTCATGTGCCGCACATTCTAAACTCAGGGTCACCTGATGATATTTTTCAGAGAGCTTAGGAGTCTATTTCAGGAGCTGGGTTTATTGCCCTTTAAAATGTGATATTTCCCCCTGTTTAAGAACAATTTAAGACTGTTAATTTGCTCCCTGGGGTTACAGGTTGAATATGCTTGCTGTTCTGGAATTTGTAGCCTGGGCTTGGCCAAGATGTTAAAAGACCACCTGATTTTCCTAAGTCAACTCTCAAAATTATCCTCCTGAATATTCATTGGAAAAACTGATGCTGAAGCACCAATACTTTGGCCACCTGATGCGAATAACTGACTCATTAGAATATAAGAACCTGATGCTGGGAAAGATTGAAGGTGGGAGGAGAAGGGGTCGACAGGGCATGAGATGGTTGGATGGCATCACCGACTCAATCAATGGACGTGAGCTTGAACAGACTCCAGGAGTTGGTGGTGATGGACAGGGAAGCCTGGCATGCTGCGTCTTTGCAGTGGTAGCCAAGAGTCTGATAAAATAAAAACAGGAGAGAAAAGAGAAAAATTGTCGGCCTAGGAGTGGTGCAGGGGAGGAGTCTCACAACTGGATGGGTCCTAGAATTTCCTGCATGCTTTAGTTGTTTTCCTTGCCATAATAAGGATGGTGATGGTGACGAGAGTAATAACAAAGACACACACACACACAGTAAAAATAGCAAGTATTTAATGAGGATTTACTCTGTGCCAAGCATTGTGCCAGACGCTTTGCAGACCTGTCTCATCTGATTTCTGTGACAACCCTATGAAGTAAATATTTACATTTCATTTTACAGGTGAGGCGATGGAGGGNATGGTGATGGTGACGAGAGTAATAACAAAGACACACACACACACAGTAAAAATAGCAAGTATTTAATGAGGATTTACTCTGTGCCAAGCATTGTGCCAGACGCTTTGCAGACCTGTCTCATCTGATTTCTGTGACAACCCTATGAAGTAAATATTTACATTTCATTTTACAGGTGAGGCGATGGAGGGAGAGTGATCAGCTCAAGTTGCGGAGCTGTGGTGGCAGATACGGAGTTCAGACTCTGTGAAGTCTGACTTCGGGTGCAAACCCCAGTGCAGGTTATCGATGCCGTGCCTCTAGGGCAAGGCAGGAGGAATGAATGAAGGGAGCGCAGCTGCAGTCACACAGGGAGCGGTGGGGACCACAGCGAACCAGAGTCCTTGCCCCGTCAATCCAGTAGCCACCNCCCAGTGCAGGTTATCGATGCCGTGCCTCTAGGGCAAGGCAGGAGGAATGAATGAAGGGAGCGCAGCTGCAGTCACACAGGGAGCGGTGGGGACCACAGCGAACCAGAGTCCTTGCCCCGTCAATGCAGTAGCCACTGCAGTCCCACCTCCTCGGTGCTGGGCTGAAATTCAGCCCATCGCGATCAAGTTTTTTGTTTTTTCATGAGCTGATGGTATCGGTATTTTGGGGTGAGATATCTTGGTTTGGGGGCTTTCCAGGTGGCAGTAGTGGTACTTAGAGAACCTGCCTGCCAGTGCAGAAGACGTAAGAGACACGGGTTCGATCCCTGAGTTGGGAAGATCTGGAGGAGGGCATGTCAACCCACTCCAGTATTCTTGCCTGGAGAATCTCATGGACGTATGAGCCTGGTGGCCTACAGTCCATAGGGTCACAAAGAGTCAGACCTGACTGAAGTGACTTAGCACACACACACTTCTTGGTTTTTAAACAGGGGCAACAGATTCAGATTCTAAGATAAAAGTATCTGGGTCAGACAGAGCAACGGAATGTCAACAGGATCTTTAATCTGTTCTGTGTACTGCCGTATTCACAGCTTCAAGAACAGTGCCTGGCATGTAGCAGGTAAAGAAGGAAAAGTTGAAGTGACTGTGAACTTTTTGTTTTTCCCCAGCAAACGGAACCATCTCGTAGTGGCAGGGCTTAGTGTGTTTAGAAAGGATGAACAAACTGAAGTAGCCACATAAGAAATGTAAACGAGTGATCTTTCCTTGCGCTGCATTGCTAGTTGGTCGTGATTGAATTTGATGGAATCAGCGTGGTGAAGTGTTAGACGCTCAGTCATGTCCTGCGCTTTGCAACCCCATGGACTGTAGCCCACCGGGCTCCTCTGTCCATGGAATTTTCCAGATAAGATTACTGGAGTGGGTTACCATGTCCTGCTTCAGGGGATCTTCCTGACCCAGGGATCAAACTCGGGTCTCCTGCATTGTAGCTGGATTCTTTACTGTGAAAATAGTGGTAAAGTCTAAAACTCTCAAATCCCAGAGAAGACTAAATTTAAGTCTTTGACAGCTACTTTGTAGTATCAGGGTGAAAAGGTGTTATGTACGCCTCTTGAGATTTTCATTCTAGAATTTAATATTACAGAATGAACCTCTCCTGACTCGGGATTAATTGAAAAAAGGTACATATGTTAAGAGGTCTTAACTTCTGAGATGTTCTTTNTTAAGTCTTTGACAGCTAATTTGTAGTATCAGGGTGAAAAGGTGTTATGTACGCCTCTTGAGATTTTCATTCTAGAATTTAATATTACAGAATGAACCTCTCCTGACTCGGGATTAATTGAAAAAAGGTACATATGTTAAGAGGTCTTAACTTCTGAGATGTTCTTTATTGATAGGGCATTGCTGTGGGATTAACCATATCTGCAGCCTTAGAAACAGGAGGCATTCCTGCCTTTTCACTGTCTGGTTCACAGACGTGAAGGCTGGGAAGGATTGTCAGGGCTTTTGTGAGGCAGTCGGTTAATGGTTAACTCCTGCAACATGCCAGACATAACACCTAATCTTTGATGAGACCTACAGCTCAGAATGACTAATGGTTAACCATTCCTTACCTTTGACTCAGACCATCTACCATCCATAGTTTGTTCTCTTAAATATGTGAGACTGTGAAGGGTTTTTTCTTTCTTTCGCAAATAAAATTTACATCGCACAGACATTTTATGACTCATTCCTTGCAAAGAAAGCAGGTGCTATCTATGAATAGTTTGGTGTTTTTTTTCGGGACTAGCAGAATGATTGCTTCTGAGTTTTCATTTAACTCTATCACAGCTGAGTAGCTAGAGATCCATCTCAAAGGGTCCTTTCCTCAGTGCAAAATATGAAAAAAAAAAAATAGTGCTGGTGTGAGCAGATGAGTCTTTTTGTCTGCTGTGCTGCGTATGACGGTGAGACTTTCTTATTGATGGTGACCAGTCATCTGGACTGAAAAAGTTGAAAAATAAAAGCAAAGAAAGACAGGGAAGCCTGGCATGCTGCAGTCCATAGGGTTCGCAAAGAATCGGAGGCGACTTAGCTACTAACCAACAACAAAAGAGCAAAGAGAAGTTTGAGGCCTCCGGCTCCTCACAGGGGTTGTTTGAGTTGGGTTGGACAAGAAGTCAGCCCCCTCACTGCTGGTGAAGAGCAGTGGGCACCAGAAAGAGTGCCTGTTCCATGATGAGGAGTTTCAGATCTACTGTGTATTATGTACAGCGGAAGCTTTTGGTGCTCTTGCCTACTTAAGAGCAATCTATAAACATTAGAAAGAGTCTTTGTCTTTACAAAGAAAAGATGAACCTGGGCTGGAAATTAGTTTTTGCCAGTTCTGAGAAATTGTGGTGTTAATGGTTCCAAACTCATTATCGTCAGGGTCCTGGTTTCCTTTCTTAGTAACCTTTCTAAGCAGTTGTTCTTAATTTCCTCTCTGCAGTTTGTGTGCTGTCTGAGCCGAGGATGCATGGCTGACGTGACCAGCGTCTGTCTGGCTTGGATTTACTCCTGAGAGCTCGTTGTCATGCCGTGTGCTCAGTTGTGTCCAAATCTTTGCGACCCTGTAGACTGTAGCCACCAGGCTCCTCTGTCCTTGGGATTTCCCAGGCAAGAATACTGGAGCGTGTCGCCATTTCCTCCTCCAGAGGGTCTTCCCCATCCATGGATCAAACCCGTGTCTCCTGTATCTCCTGCATTATAGGCAGATTCTTTACTTGCTGAGCCATTGAGAAAGCCCTTACTTACTGAGTTCCTTGTAAATGTGTTCTAAACTGACAGTTCAGTCCAGGTTGGAATATATTTTGTTTATTACAAACTCTTAGAATTAAAGGAGAGAGACCTTGGGCACCCTTTCCTTTGTAGGTAATGGTTTTTGAGAAAATTCTGTGGGCTGGCTGCATCTCACATTCGGACTTTGGTTCCATGCAGATGCTGGCAGCCCCACCTCACCTTGGACCCTGTCTTTGCGGAGGGTCTGGCCATCCTCTAATGGCCACAGGGCATATTTCTCAGTTCTCATCTGATTTGACCTTCTTTTGGAATTTGACATGGACCTTGGCTGCCTCCTTGAAGCCAGCCTTCTTGGGCCCTGGAGATGTTTCTCCTCCCCTGGGTGTTCCCTGTCACTGTCTTTTGGGGGTTCTTCTCTGCTGCTTAGCTGTTAGTGCGGGTGTGGTCCAGCAAGTGACCTCTGTTCTCCTGCCACTGATTTCCAAGTTTGGCTGTAACTCTTCTCTGTCTGTCTTCAGGGCAGCCACGTTCCAGCTGCCCCTGGATTTTCCATGGGATTGACTGTAAATATCAAACTCGGAGTGTCACACATATGCATTGACTTTCTCCTGAAACCTCTTCCTTTTTCCATATTCCCACTCTTGGGCGTGGTGTCACCTCCTGTCGAGTTAAATGCACTAGAGACTCAATCAACCTCCTGCACCCCCAATGTGTGTAATACCAAGCCCTTTTCCTTACTCTGAGGTTAGTATTTTTCTTCAAACTGAGCTGATTCTACTGTCCTTCAGAGATAGTCTGTACCTTTCCTCATGCAGACAGATTCCCAGGACTCTTGACCTATTCCAGTNATTGTTTATGGCAGTCTTGCCTGTAACTGAGGAATTCAATTAGTCCAGCCAAAATTTTAGTTGGCTCTTTTTTCAAATACCTCTAGCCAAACCACGAGTGCTGCACAATTCTACAGAAAAATATGCTTTCTTCTCCATCCTTAAACACTAGTTCATAAGCGTCTATGCTCTGTTCCCCACTGACGCCATTTGTATACACAGCCTTTCTTTAGTGACCATTGCCACAAAACCAGGTAGATACTTCAGACAGTTTCTATTCTTGTTTTTAATTTTATCTTCCATTTTCAATTGCACTTAGTTACATTTCCACTTAGCTAGTCTGGGTGAGGTCTCAACTGATTGATATATTCCATTTATAGACAGAAGCATAGTAGAACTGTTTGCAGAGAATGCAGAGTCTCCCATCACATCTCGCAGTATTATACTATATAAAATATTGGAAGTTTTCCCCTGAAAATATAGAAAAAATGTGATAAGGTAAATTTCCTCACAAAGCTAGTTATTTTTATGTTAAATAAGTCATATGTTCAGAAACCTTATGTGAGTCTATTCTATGAGTAAAATCCTACATTTTTGGCACATGGGATACAAATTTGATTGGCATGGAGCAAATTACATTATTCATTATGTTTCTGGAAAGGTAAAGCCTGCACAATTGGTAAATTAAAAGTGATTATTTCAGTAATGAGATATTTCAAATAAGCAGGCTTTAATCTGCTAAAGGAAATGGCAGGGCCTACCTCAAGGGGCAAGCTTAGGAAAACTGGCTGTTCTTCAAAGAAACTCATAATACCAAGAGTACAAATGTACATCACAGATAAAGTGGGTAGAAAAGAAACTCGAGGGAACAAAACAACAGCTCTGCATATATTTGGTAGACACACAAAACCACGTATTCTGGAAGAATCCAAACTAACAACGACAAAAGTGAAAACAAAGAAAGCAAACAAACGCAATCATGGCGATTCCGGCATCGCAAGTCAGAGAGTGTCAAGACGAAGGAGCAAGCGTAAGGTGGTCAAAGGAAAGAGAAGGAGATTTCACTGATGACTGATTTTCTACAAGGAAGTGAGAAAAGGATTATAGTGTGAGTGGCATGCTCGGAGTATNCTAGAAAAGAAACTCGAGGGAACAAAACAACAGCTCTGCATATATTTGGTAGACACACAAAAACACGTATTCTGGAAGAATCCAAACTAACAACGACAAAAGTGAAAACAAAAAAAGCAAACAAACGCAATCATGGCGATTCCAGCATCGCAAGTCAGAGAGTATCAAGACGAAGGACCAAGCGTAAGGTGGTCAAAGGAAAGAAAGGAGACTTCACTGATGACTGATTTTCTACAAGGAAGTGAGAAAAGGATTATAGTGTGAGTGGCATGCTCGGAGTATGAGGAACCAGTTGGTTGACTACTTAATCAGATACCTGTGAAAACCTGCATTAGGTCAAATGTTGGACAGCATTGAGTCCAGCCTCAGAAAGTAANTTCACTGATGACTGATTTTCTACAAGGAAGTGAGAAAAGGATTATAGTGTGAGTGGCATGCTCGGAGTATGAGGAACCAGTTGGTTGACTACTTAATCAGATACCTGTGAAAACCTGCATTAGGTCAAATGTTGGACAGCATTGAGTCCAGCCTCAGAAAGTAAGGATTAACTCTATTCTGATTGTTGGACTGATTTTGGAAAGAAGGGCAAGTAAGGGATGCAGGCCACCTTTACTGAACTTCAAGCAAAGGTAAGGGCAGAAGATACACAATTCCATAGAACTCTTAATAAAATAAAGAGCTGAAGCCTGGACTGTCGGGGAGTGTTAGTTGTTTTAAAAGAAGCCAGAAAGAGTGGCAAAATATGTTCAAACTTTAATAATTTCTGAAGGATATACACAGTCTAGTAAACATCCCAAGTAGAGAAACATACGTGACTAAGGGGTAAGCAAACAGGAAAAGGGAAGAGGTGGGGAAAGTGAAAGGTGCTGGTGACGTTTGCCTGATGGGAAGACACTCGTGTGCCTTACTAGGCCGCAACCATTTGAAAAGGAATGCGGGAAGGACGGTGAACAGATGGTCTCCAGTTTCACNGCAAACAGGAAAAGGGAAGAGGTGGGGAAAGTGAAAGGTGCTGGTGACGTTTGCCTGATGGGAAGACACTCGTGTGCCTTACTAGGCCGCAACCATTTGAAAAGGAATACGGGAAGGACGGTGAACAGATGGTCTCCAGTTTCACATAAGACATACAAAGCAGACAGAGGACTAAAAGTAAAGAGGAAGGATAAAAGAATGGTTTTAGTTGCAATCAAGTCTAGAGGAAATGACCCACTTTCAGGCCCCCTAATAGGAATTAGGGGTTCAGGCCCTTAATAGGAAATAGGTCAAGGGTTAATTCTTTTTAGGAGAATGAGTCCCTAAATCTCATGTGATTTTGTGAATTTATATGGAAAGATATACAAAATCAGAACAAGTCAGAACTAAATGAGACTTGAGCAAACGGGGTATCTACTTCCTGAACAGAGGTAGGCAATTTTTTTTTTTTCTTTTTTTTTAGGGAAGGGCCAAAGAATAAACATCGATTTGGCCAAAAAGTCTGTTCGGTTTTTTCCAGTAGTGGAAAAACCCAGATGAACTTGTTGGCCAACCTAATATTCTAGGCTGTGTGGGCCTTACGGTCTGTGTTGCAATTCCACCCCTATAGTGTGAAAGCAACCACAGACGGCACACAAGCAAAGCGGAATGGCTGTGTTCCAACAAAATTTTATTCATGAAAGCAAGCATCAAGCCAGACGTAGCTGTCTTGCACCAGCTCTTTGCTGACCCTGGTCTGAAGTGTTGGTTCTCAGATTTCAGTGAGTGTCAGAAACACCTAGAGGATTTGTTAAACAGACCGCTGAAGCNGAATGGCTGTGTTCCAACAAAATTTTATTCATGAAAGCAAGCATCAAGCCAGACGTAGCTGTCTTGCACCAGCTCTTTGCTGACCCTGGTCTGAAGTGTTGGTTCTCAGATTTCAGTGAGTGTCAGAAACACCTAGAGGATTTGTTAAACAGACCGCTGAAGCCTACCTCTGCCCAGAGTTTCTGACTGAGTCTTGACCGAGGGCTACTCATCCACATTTCTGACAATGTGCCAGGTCATGCTGATGCTCCGGGTCCAAGGACCACACATTGAGAACCCCAAAGCCAGAGAACAGAAATGAGAAGCCCAAGGTCCAGGTGAGCAGAATTCTAGGATGGTCCCTAAGATTTCCAGCCTCCCTGTGTACGCAAGCCTGTGGCTTCGGTGGTTATTACCCCTGTAATTAGAGTATGCTATATGACATGACCTCAGAATTGGGGCGATTATTACAACGTGCCTGCATTAACTACATGTGGACTTTCAAAGCAGAGGGTATTCTTCTTCAGTCACAAAAGCATCAGAAGGATTCAGTGCACTGTTGGAAGCCAGACGTTGAAGAGCTATGTAACCTCAGCCCTAGGCTGGCAGTGACAAGGAAACTGAGGCCTCCGTCCTGCAGCCACAGGATCTGAATTCTGCCAACAAGAATGAACGTGGAAACAGATTTTCATCCCAGAGTCTCCAGATGAGAACTCAGTCCAGCCAGCATCATGGTTTCAGCCTCACAATGCCCTGAGCAGTGGACACAGCCACACCAGTGGTGGACTTCAGACCAACAGACCTGGGAACTAATGAAATAAATACGAGTTTTCAGCCCCTGGGAGTTTCTGGTGAATTGATTTCACAGGAATGGAAATCTCCTACGGTATGTGGTGCGTATCCCGCCCTAGAGCTGAACCTCCTCTGTTGGGCAGGCTCCGTACCCACTGACCAACACTAGTACTTTCCACGGTCCCCACTGCCCACTCTGCACAGGTGCTTCCTAAAGCGTGGTTTCAAAAGCATCTCCCTTTGAATTAAAACATTCTCTGACTACTCAGCTCACTCTCCTCTCTGGTCAGGGGCTCAAATAAACCAAGGTAAGAAGTAGCTTCTATGTTTGGCAAGCACAGCCATACTAAACCTAAAAATAGTTAATGATTCTTCTTTCCAAGGACGTTTACATTCTTTAGCATCTCGCTTGAGCCAACGTCAACTATTTCAATGACAGAGCCCCTTTTAAAATCTTCAATAAGCCCCAAATTCACAGAAAGCTGAAAATACCCTCAACAGTTAAGTGTTATAAAATCCTATTAATCTAAAAGCATTACATTTTCTGACATTTAAAAAATTTCTGACGTGGCATATCCATAGTTTGATTTTTCTAACGTTCTTATAAAGGTCATGTTTATGGTATAATAAGCACACATTTGCAAGGGTTATTAATCAGAGCAAAGCTAGGTTGCAAACAGATTTCCAAAGAATTTCCTATTTTTTATTCTGAGCATCTTAGCTCCTTAAGAATGTCACATTTTTCAAGAGCCTACTCGGAAAAAAAAAAAATTAATGATTAATTTTGTTCAAAGGGATGTCTTCATTTTAAATGAAGGAGAAGTACAACTTGGGAAATAAATGACAGGATGCTTTCTGCTAGTTCAGCAAATTTCCATGGCAATTTGCAAAATTATAATTTTTAAGCTCTTGCTTAATGGCAGGTACATTACTCCTTAGCAAGGAAACCAATCATATCTATAAGCCTCACAAAAAGTCCAGTGGATACTGGCAACAGGTTTGTTTTTTTTTTCCAATTTGTATGTAATGGATGGAACATCTCATGAATGCTGAGAAATACTATAAAATGAAAACATGTTAAATTCTATTTTCTTACACAATTACCTTCCTGTTTTGTCTTGGCAAGAGAGATTATTAGATAGCTCCCTTCTTGTTGACTGCTTAAAAAATAGACTTCTTTCACTTTAATGTTCAACACATGCTAAGGAGAGGGGCCTCCCTGAAGATTTTGTGGCCACTGGCTATTTGGAAACATTATTTGCCTTGGTAACAAGAATTCAACCCACCCTTGAAATCTAAGCATGCTTTCACAATCTTAGGCTTAACAAAAAGAAACAAACACACAGCATGGCACAGACCAGCAGTTCAGAGAAGACAGTGGAAGTGGCAGACAGCATCCGATTTTCAAATCTCTGTGTCTCTTTGGTTTTTCCAGCTGAATTCTCTACCCCTGTGTGTAATGAACTTGACAAGCCCAACAGATGAGCTGGCACACAAAATTCTGCTTTAAGAAGAGGAAGCATCAGCTCCAAAGCTTCACCTGATGTTTAACCCAAACACTCCAGTTAGATTTCCAGGGCTCCAGATAGCATGACAGAAAAAGACCAAGTAGAAACCCAGGAAACGATGAAATTAGTCATGGGCAGCACCGAATTATTAATGAGAGAAGAGTTCTGGAAAACGCTTCCCGCATAGAATAACACATGTCACCTCTCTTAATTTAGGAAATGAAGTGCTAGCGCACAAATGATCACCCACCCTGAGGTCAGGCCAAGGGACCGGGGGAGCAAAAACCACGTGTGGCAGCAAGACAGAGGGATTCCAGGGGCAATCATCCCTCAGCGGAGGCCATCAGAACAGAGAATAGGTCAGCCAAAATTGGGGAGAGAACGACCCTGAAAACCAACGGGCAGACACCCAGACCAGCACAGATGTCCAGCTTGGATTTCTACACTGGAAAAGGACACAAAGGCAAACTGAAACATTCTCGCCTTTCCTGTGACCCACATAAGAATAATTAAAGATAAATCACACAGAATAAGTCAACAGACACAAAGGAAAATGAAGAAAGTAACTTTTCAAAACACCAAGCGATTTGATAGTGGTGAATATTATCATTGGCAGAAACGTGCACTCAGTTTGTAATAGTTTTATTTTGAAGTCTCTTCACTGACATAAAGCCAAATTATTGTTGTGCTTGGCTTTTAAGCTTGCTCTAATTGATTCTTGCAAGTGNCCATGAGGAGGCTGTAATGAGATTCTCCTCCCCAGAGTCATTTACTCTCTTTAAAAACAATCCAGTGGGATAGCTGGGGTTTTGATGTTCCAGCTACATATCAAGGAGAAAACTCCCACATATGGGGTGAATATAGCTGCTTTTATTTTTTGTTTGTTTCTATACCCTCCTCTTCAAAGAGGGTAAAAGAAAAAAGCATTTATAGTGAGCATGACCATTCAAGCTTTTTTTGTGGGAGCTTGTAAAATGGGAGTTTTGTTCCTCTTAAGATTCCTCATGACCCGTGTTTTCTTTGGGCTTTAAGCAAGCCCAGGGTTCACCATTCAGACAGTCACGTTACCTCTCTTTAGAAGAGACTCTTAGAGCAATATGCCCTTTGGTAATAAGCAAGCCCTTCTGTTTTGCAGCCTTGTAGACATTCAGGAGAAGAGACTTTTGAGAGAGACCCACTCAGGCATTTGTTTCTTGAGAGCTTTGTAGGCTGGTAGGTAAGGGACCGTAGTTGAACGGTTGCTAGCGTTGAAATGACGGCAGACCCCTGAAAGTCAAGCCCTCCTTAGGGTAAGGAAGAGCCTGTGATTGCCCTGGGCCCGGGGATATCATTGCCCAGTTCTCAGGGTGGTCCCTCTGGAAAATGATCACATTTGATCTGTTTCCTCACCTCTCAGGATCCACACCCGCTTTCCATTTGCACAAGGAGCTGGGGTCAGGGAAGGTCTTCCTCTCCCCTTGGCACCTACCGCAGGCTGCCTCTTATCCTCTGAAGGACTGTTTCACCTGAGCACTTTTTTCTCCGATTGGTCTTCATGTTTATACTTTGGTTTCGGTGTTCAGGTCTTCCTTTGACTTTTCTTTTCCTGTGGAGGAGACTGTCCGGCCCAAAGGATACATGTAGCTTGGTAACTGACACAATTGGATAAGCACATGAAAGGTTCAGACCTTGGTGGTTGATAGTTGGCTCTTTTTTCCTTATCAGTAGTACATTGGGGTGTATGCATTTAAGCATCCATTGATAAATCCGCATAAAGCATGCATGTTTTAGAGTTTAGATGTATCCTAAACTTGATAGAAGCTTTGTATAGCTGCTGCTGTTGCTGCTAAGTTGCTTCAGTCGTGTCTGACTCTGTGCGACCCCATAGATGACAGCCCACCAGGCTCCTTCGTTCCTGGGATTCTCCAGGCAAGAACACTGGAGTGGGTTGCCATTTCCTTCTCCAATGAGTGAAAGTGAAAAGTGAAAGGGAAGTCGCTCAGTCGTGTCCGACTCTTAGCGACCCCGTGGACTGCAGCCTACCAGGCTTCCTCCATCCATGGGATTTCCCAGGCGAGAGTACTGGAGTGGGGTGCCATTGCCTTCTCAGCTTTGTATTAAGAAAATAATTTTTGATTTCAATTTTGATATACATTAATTACAATTGGTGTTGTATTCAGTAACTTAAAAATAGACTATGGGGGGATCCCTGGTGGTTCACTGGTTAAGACTCTGTGTCCTCAATGCAGGGGGCCCAGGTTTGATCCATGGGCAGGGACCAAGATCTCACATGCTACAACTAAGAGTTCCCATGCCACCGCTAAGACCCAGTGCACCCCAAAAGCAAAAACGAAAAGCCCAAAACATTGTAGGGAATTTCCTAGCAGTCCAGTGGTTGGGACCCCATGCTTCCATTGCAGAGGACACGGGTTCAGTCCATAGTTGGAGAACTAAGATCCTGTAAGCTACATGCTGTGGTCAAAAAAAACCCCCCAAAAAACATAGGCTGTATTTTTTCAGGCAGTTTTAGGTTTACAGCAAATTTGAGTGGAAAGCACAGAGTTCTATATGCCTCCCATCCCACCCACACTGCTTCCCCACTGTCAACATCCCACACCAGGATGGCACCTTTGTTACAGTCAATGAACCCACATTAACGCATCACATCACTCAAAGTCCATGATTTATGTGCGGGTTCACTCTTGGTGTTGCACGTTCTGTGGATTTTGACAAAGGTACAATGATCTCTGTCCATATGGTAAACTTGTTTTTTAATGAACAGTGATTTTTAAAATATACTCAAGCGTTAATGTAAAAGGATGCACGTTTTAGTGTTAAACACATATTCCTCTTCCAACAAAATGAAAGGTCATCCTGAGGCACTTTGGGTCACCAAAGACCTCGTTGTCTCTCTACTGGTGTTTGACTGTGTCCTGTGTTCATCTTTCTGTTACTGAATGCAGGTTCGTGTGTTACTGAATGCAGGTTTGTGTGTTTGATACAGAGTGAGGCCAAACCAACATATCTGAGTTTGGAGCAAAAAAAGATTTATTGCAGGGCCAAGCAAGGAGAACAGTGGGCTGGTTCTCAAAAATCCCTGAACTAATATGGTAAACTTTTCAAAGGTCAAATCTGGTTTTGAATGCATGGCTTTGCTGCCATTTCGGTTCCCTGGCCTGGTTCATGTGATCAGCAAATAGTCATCTCCTGGGGAAGCAGATTATGACAGGGTCCCTGCTCCCAAAAACCCAAGAGCTGGGAGAATAGGAAAAGCAAGAAACAAAGCTAAGGGAACATCCTGTGCCAAGATATAGAAACAGCAAAGAACATGGAAGTTTCAGGGAAGGGCAGAGGGCAGTTTGTACTGATGTGCGTGTGCGTGTGCGTGTGCATGTGCGTGTGCGTGTGTGTGTGTGTGTGTGTGTGTAGGGGTTATGGCGGGGAGGAAGGAGCAGGTAGGTAGATAGGTGGAGACCACTTTTGGAGGGTTTGATGTGTCTCAGTACTTCTAACTATTAACAGATCCCATAGGACATTGTTCCTAAAACGTGTCACAAAAATAATTAAAATAATCACCAGCTTTTAATGTACCACATGCTATGCCAAGCAGCTTCTGTTGATCAACTCATTTAATGCTTCTTACAAGCCTGCCAGGCGACTACTCTTGGTGTCCACTTTTATGGTCCAGGTAGGCTGACTCCACTGTTCTAATTCCCAGGGATGTGTAAGTGGCAGAGAAAGGGGCCGTGGTAAGATGCTTTGAGAAACACTCTCATAACTTCTGCAGTTAAAAAAAAAAAGAATGTGTTGAGCTCAGTGTTTCACAGTGATTTAAGCCTTCTAATAAGGCTTTTAACTCTTTGAATCCTTTAGGGAATAAAACACTGCCTTGAAATAGAAAGCCATCAAAAGATTCCAAGGTGAAGCATGGCACAGGCACTTTGTGTTGTAAGAAAGAACCAAGTGGCAGAAAAATGATGGGGATTGGGTGACGGGAGGAAGTAAGTAAGCACAAGTGTTAGCCACTCAGTTGTGCCCGACTCTTTGTGACTCCATGGACTATAGCCTGCCAGGCTTCTCTGTCCATGGACTTCTCCAGGCAAGAATACTGGAGTGGGTTGCCTTTCCCTTCTCACAGAGATGCCAATTAGACATAATAAGAGCCTGGCAAGAGGAAATAAAACGAACCCTTGAAGAAAAAAAAATATAATTCTTTTGAATAAGTTCAGAGAAAAAGGTATGAGTTTCTGACTTTATTAAGGAGGAGACTTGAGAGATACAGGAGGCTCAGAAAATTAGAATTCTGATAATACAGCTACAATATGTTTGAATCAATGGATTTTACCCTTTCCCTTTTCCCCAAATAAACTCTTGTATGGAACTCCGATAAATAAATTGGAGCTGCTCTGTTTGCTGAGGGGATCGATAGGGTTTTCTGGAGTCCCATCTCCTTGCGCCTTTCCTACCCCCAACATGGCTTGAAAAATAACTTACCTAGATTGGGAGAAAAATAGCTGAAAACAATGCTGCCTTATGATTAACTCTTATATTTGAAAAATAAACACATGGAGAACAGCAGAGTTTAGTGGCTAGGAATGTGAACTTGAACCAAACTGTCCGAGTTTGACTCCTGGCTCTGTCACTGATTTGCTCTGTGACCTTGGGTAGTTTCTTAACCACCCTGTGCTTTTGTTTTCTCATCTGTGAATGGAGATGGTAAGAGTAGCAGCTTCCATGAGTTGTTGAGAGGATTAAGTGAGTGAGTTTTTGCAAAATTGCTACTGTATCACAGTGTCGGGCACACAGGGAAGCACTCAATACAGTGGTTTCCTTGGCAAGACCAACCACTCAGATCAGACAGAGAGAAATATCCTATGATATTGCTTTTGCATGATATTGCTTATATGTGGACTCTGAAAAGAAATGATACAAGTGAACTTATTTACCGAAACAGACACAGACTTACAGAAGGAACTTATGGTTGCCAGATGGGAATGGGGGGAGGAGGGGTAGTTAGGTAGGGAGTTTGGGATGGACAAGTGCACACTGCTATAAAATGGGTAATCAGCAAGGACCCGCTCTGTGGCACAGGGAACTCTGCTCGGTATTACGTGACAACATGAATGGGAAAAGAATCAGAAGAGAATAGATAACCTGCATAGGTCTACCTGGATCACTTTGCTGTACACCTGAAACTACCATCATGTTGGTAATCAGTCATTGTCCAATATAAAATAAAAAGTGAATAAAAAAGAGATTACCCAGGCCCCTCCAGAGATTGGACTCTCACCCTTTCATATGTCTCCTTGTTGCATTTTTAGGTGGCTATGGCAATGGCACCTCACTCCAGTGCTCTTGCCTGGAAAATCCCGTGGACGGAGTAGCCTGGTGGGCTGCAGTCCATGGGGTCGCTAAGAGTCGGACATGACTGAGCGACTTCACTTTGACTTTTCACTTTCATGCATTGGAGAAGAAAATGGCAACCCACTCCAGTGTTCTTGCCTGGAGAATCCCAGGGATGGGGGAGTTTGGTGGGCTGCCGTCTATGGGGTCGCACAGAGTCGGACATGACTGAAGCGACGCAGCAGCAGCAGCAGCAGTTATAGAAACTATGATCTATCCCTGAGCCGAAATCTTTCAGTTCCTTGAACAGTTACTAATTGCAGATTGTGCTGTCCAGTAGGATGGCCGTTGGCTACCTCTGGGTATCGAGCGCTTGAAGTGTGGCTAGCTTAAACTCACGTGTGCAGTAAGTATAAAATATATAGCAGCTTTTGAAGATCTAGTATGACAAAAGGTTAAAATAATCTCATTAGTCATTTTTATATTAATTACATAAGTAAGTAAGTGTTAGTCACTCAGTCATGCCCGACTCTTTGTGACCCCATGTACTGCAGCCCACCAGGCTCCTCTGTCCATAAGATCTTCCAGTCCAGAATACTGGAGTGGGTATTGCCATTTCCTCCTCCAGGGGATCTTCCCGACCCAGGAAAGACTCAGGGAAGAAGTTGCATATTAAAAGCATAATACTTTGAATGACCATTTTAAATAAAATCTATTGAAATATGAATTTTACTTCTTTATACTTTTTAATGTAGCTACAAGAAAATTTTAAATTAAATATATGGCTCACGTTATATTTCTGCTAAATACTGCTGCTCTAAGAAAAGCAAGGAGGCCACTTTAATAGTAATAAGGAATATAAATAATTCCAATAAAATGTAAAAATATGCTGGAATTACTTCCTTTAGGAATAATCTTGACTCTACATTTTTTTCTGAGTTATTTTTATTGGAATGTAATTGCTTTATAATTTTGTGTTAGCTTCTGCTGTACTATGAAGTGAATCTGCTACGTGTAGATATATCCCCTCCCTCTTGGACCTCCCTCCTACCCCCACCCCCATCCCACCCATCTAGGTTGTCACAGAGCCCTGCGCTGTGCTAACAGCAGGTTCCCACTGGCTACCAAATTCTGCATATGGTAGAGAATTGACTATACTTTTCCCCTCATGGCTCAGAGGGTGAAGTGTCTGCCTGCAACGTGGGAGATCAGGGCTCAATCCCTGGGTCGGGAAGATCCCCTGGAGAAGGAAATGGCAACCCACTCCAGTATTCTTGCCTGGAGAATCCCATGGATGGAGGAGCCTGGTAGGGCTACAGTCCACAGGATCACAGAGTCGGACATGACTGAGCGACTTCACTTTCACTTTAATTAAAAAATAATAAATTAAAGAGAGATAAATAACAAAAGTACTTGAGACTACTCTTCCTGGCCATATTCTATTCAAGAAAGATAACTTTTTTATTAGGAAATCTAGCACTTTGTGGAAGGATGAATTTGATAACTCTTGGGTCTCTGGAATAAGAGTCCTGGTTTTTAAAGGAGACTAAAAAGAGAAACACCTGGAGTAACAGGCAAATTTGGCCTTGGAATGCAGAAGGAAGCAGGGAAAAGACTAATAGAGTTTTGTCAAGAAAATGCACTGGCCATAGCAAATACCCTCTTCCAACAACACAAGAGAAGACTCTACACATGGACATCACCAGATGGTCAACACCGAAATCAGATTGATTATATTCTTTGCAGCCAAAGATGGAGAAGCTCTATACAGTCAACAAAAACAAGACCAGGAGCTGACTGTNGAGGCCTGGCGTGCTGCGATTCATGGGGTTGCAGAGTCGGACACAACTGAGTGACTGAACTGAACTGAAAAAAATCCATAACTGTTTCATAGGGTTGGGGATTATCCTCTAAATTATCCCCCTTTTCTTTTACGAATTTGTATTTTCATCTTTACTGAAAGCTGATTTATCCAAAGCTAGCAGTTATGGTAGAAGTGTCTCACATTTTGCTATTTTCATAATGGCTAGAGTTTATAAAGGTACAGTTTCTTAACATGCATTTCCTTTCATCAAAGTAAAGCTAGCCTACATTAGAGACATTGCTATGGCTTGATTTTATGTTAATCTTTTGGGAATTGGAAATTTATCTGTGATAATGGGAGTACTCAAACACCTCCTTCCCTGGCCCTGAGATAATAGCGGACTTTGCTGTGTTTTATAGCCAGCTTAAATACATCTAGATATGTTTGTATCTGCAGAGGACTAAAATAGTCAACCATGATTAAGAAACGATTGAAGAGTAGGCTGCTGGGGAGATTTCTGAATTTTGTACTGTGTTTTCTCTTTGTGAAGATTATAATGTGAAATCTTATTAGCTTAGTGTCAGTTTTGTAAGGTAAATTGGCACCGTGTCTGTTCTCCTGATAGACAGATAGTAGGTGAGGTAATCCCCTGGTCGTTGTCTTTTTGTGTATTCCAGGTGAGTGGTATAGCCTCTGAAGGAGGGATTTTTCTTGGCTATGAGATTTGCTTCTTGGGTCTGTGTTACTCTGCAGTTTCTTTTCCTGTACTTTTACGAAGAGATTGCCGAGGAAAATGAAGATGGTGCAGTTGTTAATTATAGACGTGTCAGTTACAGAAATCCCAGACTACCCAGAGTAGAGGTCGATTGCGCATAAGTTGTTTTCTGCAGTTATCCAACTGATGTATGGTGGTTTATGTTCCAAAGCCGTTGGAATGTAATTGCGTGAACTGCTATTTCAGAGTCTGCGTCTAGTCATCTTTTGAAGTATTTTCCATACCTCAGTGAAGGTTTGAATGCTTGTATGTAATTCCTTTATATTTTATGTGGAGACATCTCAACCTCTCTGCTTCTTAATTTACAACCGAACTATATGTTCCTACAGAGAAACCCTTACAACCTAATGCAAGGTATTTTAAACTTTAGCTTCTGGACGATTACCTCTTCAAAATGCTTGAGATAAGATCATTGGATTTAATCCCTGGTCCCTAGTAATTGCCAAGACTGTGTCTGTAACCCTTATAAACAGTTAGCATTTAAGCTGTGCTGTTGGTCACAAAACTGGAAAAACAAAACCCTAAAAAAATAAAAACGAAACCTTACCCTCATTAATAGCTACTGTGGGGGATAATACCATTTTTACAGACAAATGGACAGCAAATCAGAAACATCTCAAATTGTTCTTAAAGGCCTTCTTCACTATAGTCTTTTGATGATCCCACAAGAGGGATCTAACTTTCACGCTGGAGGATTTACAGGCCAATCTGCCACTGAAGAAACCTATTTTTTGTGGGCTCACATACACTTATGTTTTCCTGTTAAAATGCAAAACTCCAGGAAGCTACTCATATGAAAATGCCAGTTTAGGGTGACTCTTCTTCCATTGTTATTTCAGTCATGTATTTTTAGCAGTTGATTCAGAGCTGTGGTTCCTCTCCCTGGGAACTGGTTCTTCTGTCTTCTTTTTCTTATCTGCAGTGAATGCATTGCAGAATTCATGGCACCAGAGCTGCTTTTTTCTAAAGAAAACTAGAGAAATAAAATGGGATTTAGAGCTCACACAGAAGTATTGTGAGGCTTAGATGGACCTGGCTTATGTTTGCTGCTTTGGAGATAAACCAAGCAAGTATCTCAGGCATTTTACTTGGGCGGTGTTGTAGAATCCTTTTGATTGTCGAAGAGGGGCTTTCTGTTCGGAATCCACCACGTTTTCTTCAACCACGTGGCAGTGTTTAGCAGAGGAGCACAGCTTTCAGAATTCAGCTGGAGTTGGAATTGGCAGGTGGCTTATGCACCGGCCTGTTGTGGCCTCAGCTGGGCTGGATGGGATTAGTGGCTCCTTGGATGATACACAGGAAGTTAACTGCTGCGCATGTTAGTTTGAGTGAGAGGTTAGATTCTGGTTCTGTTTCTTGTGACACACTGTGAGACATGGCTGAGTAAACGTGCGGCGCTATGGACTTGAATAGAGCAGGGTAATAAGAGCTTGAGGACAGGGTCTTTCTCCTGGACAGGGTCTGCTCCCGTTGAGCACTCCAGAGCAGGCATATGGCAGAGGAAGAATAGGGAGGGGTGAGGTGGGAATGGAGAATGTTACTTGGAGTAGAGCTTTATGAAACAGTGTTGGATGGGGTGGGTCACTGAATTCAGCACTTCTAAAACTAGGTCGTTCTGGCCATAACAGATAGAAACTGTGTCCTCCAGGTTATCTGCCTCTTCTGTGCTGTAATCCCATTTCTTGAATAGTTAAATAATTGTTTCATTGGATGAATGCATGTGAGTCACCCACAAATACCCTGTATCTTGTGGAAAAGGCTATACTGCAGCAACAAAAGTATCTTATGCCATGGATTAGGTTTTGACGTTAAAAGTGGTTTGCCTTGTTATTTGGAATTCTATACTATTAATTATAGCTCAAGACTATTTTCACACCATGATTCTCTTATACCTCATCACCCTCCTTTTCTGTGTGTGCACACATGCACACATGTATATCTGTGTGTATGTTTATGTGTATTCCATGGAATACTTTCTCAGGGTGTTTTTTCTTTTTTCTTTTGAAGAGCAGAGATCAGGTCTCCTTTAATGATTGGGTGGGAAGGAGAAAAGGAAACTTAAAATGCTGGCCTTTAAAGCACAGGAGAAGTAAAAGTTACATTGTGTTTTTTGGGTTTTTTTTTTGTGCAAAATCAATTATAGAATGTTTATGCAGTTATAGTGGACCCTTTATAGTTTAAGTGCTACTAATGTGAGTGAATGTTACAGTTTGAGTAAAGTAGGGACCATAAAATCATACCTCCAAATGTCAAGGCTGCTTTTAGTGAAAGGTGATAAATCACGGCTGGCCTGCGAAGCAGTTGCAAAGTTCGCCCTCACTTTCTCCACCCAGGCTTACAAAAGGGCTCTTTTCCAAGTAAAATAATTATCACATAGCCCATCACTCCTTACATATATTACCTCATTTATCATATACAGACTCACTCCTAGTCATCCTGAATATGGTGGAATACCCTTATATAGCACCGTGCTCCATGAAGGAATTCGGTGCAATGCAGAACTGCATTGGATCTTTTTCAGATGGTTTATTAAATTAAGTCCCCAGATTGCCTCATTTTCAGGCTAGCCTAAGCCCACATGATAGTTCCCCTTGGAAAGCTTCAGAGTAATATTCCAGTGTCCCATAAACACCTTTAGTGAGACTCTTAAAGAAACTCTTTGGGAAGACACTGCTTTGTGATGTTTTTTCTTATACCTTTTAGATTTTTATGTTACTCATGGACCTTCCAGCTTCTGCTTTTGCCTGCCTCTTCTCCTTTATTTCCAGATAACTTCTGTTTTCTGATTCTGTGGTTGACAGGGATGCCAGTAGCGGCTGATGACAAAGATGCTTGAGGCTTGTCTGCTTTTTTTTTTTATTACTGAGGATGATGACCCTGGTGATACGTAGCTGCAACAGAAAGCACCGTTTGTGAGGTCGTTACGTAAGGTGGGCCACGCACATGGTGGATGGTCTTTATCTCACTTACGCCCCTAACAGCCTGTGGCTGATGGGGGTAATCACCATCCCCATTTCGCAGAGAAGAAAGCTCTGAGACTCTGGGAGGTTCTCTCACTCATACAGTTACGGAGACAGTGAGTGTAGAAGCTGGGAGATGAACTGACGTCAAAGCCTATTTTCTTTCCCTTCAGCCACATTTCATTTCTTCTATATCATCAGTCACATTGGAACAACTAGTGGATTCGCTGGAGCTGGGAAATGAACAATAGGGTCAAAATTCACTCAAGCAAGTTGGCCTAAGTTTTGAATAGAAACAGAGCCGTGGTTCTGTTTGTTGGCATTTTGTTGCTCGAGAAATGCATAGATTTCTGGTGTGGACTTGCCCTGTGAAACACCATGGAGGAAATGGTTCCATCTGAAAGCTCGCACATTAAAAATATCCTTTAGAATATTTAGATCTGCAGCTTTATATAGGGAAGGATGTGTCTGGTTTTCTAGGAAACTCAGAGTCAAGACTTGATTACACATTTTGGCAGCATGGTGATGGGGATTGATGTATTGTATTGTTGAGGGTGCAGCCAGTTGCAGAGTGGGAACTTGAGCACAAAAACGCCTTTGGAAATTAAACTTGTAATGAAATCATGCCTTTGAAGGCAGATTTCCAGGTGTGCTGTAAACCATTCTAGGCTATAATTGAAATATAAAAGAATGCTTCAAAAGCAGTGATCTGGTTTTTTTTGGGGGGGGGGGTGACTGCTGTGCTAATCCTGAAATCCTAGCATGAATTAATATAAAGACAGGATTGGATGCATAAAAGTACCTGTTTTAATCATTTAGCATATTGTTCAAAACTCAACCAGTTGAGGCTTCAAGTCCGAGGGTGAAGAATCTCACTTTCATCTATCAAATCCCCCCACGAATCTGCCAGGAACAGCCACCGGGGACTCCTGTGGCAGCTGTGAAGAGTGACTCCTTCCACTCTCCATGCTTAATGTGGGGGAGAGACTCGCTGCGGTTCATATGTAACGAAGTGGTCGAGGCCGATGTGTTTTAAGGTACTTCACTGAAGCTCAAACAGAGTGAATCCATTCTCTGTTCAAATCAGGTACCCTATGAAAACCTTCTACGCTGGGACGCTTAACACTGGCAGAAGGGGTCATCTTCGGAGCTGAGCAGAGTTAAGCTACTTTGCACCAGGTGCAGGAGCTGTGTTTGCCTCTGCCAGCAAGCTCCACATGAGATCACGAAGCGTTCCGAAAGCACAGGGAAGTCAGCCTCGAGATCTTAGAATAAGTCCGCATGGTCTCCACTCTGTATCACCCACTGCCCCTACCTAACACAGGTACATCCGTTCCCACGTGTACAAAGAGCAGCCATGGGTAGGAATACTGCCATCTGGAGACTCGGGGTGGTTTACAGTAAGTTCTGTGTGCCTCTGGTTTCTTTTCAAAAGTTCCAGAGTAAAAGCTGGATCCTTGTGTCCGGGCTGGGGGACCAAAGGTGAGGTTAGACGCTGGAGTCTTATTTCCTGTGTGGTGGTCTCAGGATGCCCCTTAGGAGGCCCGAACTGACGCTGTCTTGTCTTTTTACCTAGACACACTACTTTGGCCTTTGGTTTCTCAGCAAGAGCCAGCAAGCACGATGGGTGGAGCTGGAGAAACCTCTGAAGAAACATCTGGACAAATTCGCTAATGAGCCTCTGCTTTTCTTTGGAGTCATGTTCTATGTGCCAAATGTGTCATGGCTTCAGCAAGAAGCCACAAGGTAGGTGCTTTTCTCCGTGTTCCAAGGAAGGGTGTGGAGTAACTGAGGCTTCAGACGAGGTCGATAGCTGGTTGCTTTGGGGTGTGTGTGTGTGTCTGTGTGTGTGTGTCTGTGTGTGTCTGTGTCTCTGTGTGTGTCTGTGTCTCTGTGTGTGTATGTGTGTGTGTGTGTGTGTGTGTGTAGTGGAGGAGAGGGGAGGTAGTTGGGGATTGTTTACCAGTCACTTTGCAGCTTTAGAATTTTTGTTTGGATCCGTGTAGCTCATGCCAGTGGTCCCCTCTTCTGCTTGTGAGGTAACAGTGATCCTGAGACAGGTAGAGTTTTGTGTCTAGAAGCATAGAAATATTAATTGGAGACTGTGAGCAAAGTAAATATGCTAGAATTTAATAAAAATATTAATTAACCACCTAATGCTGTTTGGTCAATTCCTTCCCTCAAAATGTCCCCAGACAAAATGCATCATCTGACTTTGGATTTGAGGATTGAGACGGTCACTGAAGATGGGAGTAGAGTTGAGGAAAGCTCAGACAGGGTAAGAGTTTTGGGTTGGTAGGTTTAATACAAAGGAACAGGAAGCAGAGAGACCTGGGGATCAGCCCCGCCCTCCTGCTCATTGGCTGCTTTACCTGGGAGAAACCCTGTGTGGTCTTTGAAATGGTATTTCGCCCCCATCTGTAAAGTGAGGGATTTGCGTCTAAGTCTTGAATGATCTGATCAGTCTGCAGCTCTGTGAATGAAATGAGTATGTTTTTATTGATGTTCATTAAAATATGGGGAGGGGTTTCCTTATCAAATGGTTATTTCCAGTAATGAAGGGAATTGCATAAACTCTCTACTTATGAGCCTTTTACTCGGATCATGGCATTCAGAGTGCTTGGGAAGCAAAGCCAGTGACATCTGGGGTAGAAGGAACAGTATGCTACTTGACTATTATATGTGTCATTTCTTAGAGTTTAAATTTCTAAAAGAAGGATGCAGTTGAAATTTTTATTAACATTTTAAGGTGATAGTGTCCATCCTCTCCTTTTTTTAACCCAAACTATTGTTTACATAGGTGGTGTTTCTATAAAACAGAGGCTGTCAGGGAGCTGTCTGACCCAGGAAACCTACATCAGTCTTCAGGTGTCATTCATTTGAAGCACTTAATTATATACCATCCTGTGCTGTTTTTGAGTGATTTCATTTAAGTCCTTTCTGTCCAAGAAATTATCTCCTCAAATCTCCTCAAGTCAAATCAGATCAAGACAATTTCCTCCAGCTTTTGAATCCTTCTTGAGTACTTTATACAGTGTTAGGAACACAGCATTAGGTTAATAAATACTTGCTGATTCATAGCTCTTGGACCTTTAAATGCAAGACCATGAGTGCCGAGGGTGAAACATGGGCTATAAATTAATGCATACTGAGAAAAGTTCAGCCTGTAAGAAAAAAAAAAATAAAGAAGTGATGTTCCTCTAGACAGATTTATTCTGCCAGGTCTATTTAGGAAGAGCAGTTGATGTGGTGAGGGACTCAGAAATTATGCTTGATGAAGTTAAAAAAACAAAAGATTGTTTAAGCTTAGAAAGATGAAGGCTTGCAAGGCTACAGTAGTAGCTGCCTTTGGACTCTCATGGGGAGGGAATTCTGTGTCAGCTCTGGAGAACAAAATTAGGGTCAGTATCAATGAAGTTCAAGGAGCTGAAAGACTGGTTATTTGGCTTGACATAAGAACAGAGTTTCTAATAATTAAAGCCATATACAAGTGGAACAAGCAGACTTACAAAAGAGCAGGCTCCTTGGTCTCTGGAATTGCTGTAGCTCAGGGTGAACAGCCTGTGTGGTGTCTTGAAGAGGAGACCGCCATACTGGATAGGATGTTGGAGTCATCAGGGATTCTCAGACCAGGGCTTGCTGGATCATAATTAAGCCAAAGCATTTATTCGAAGTACGGATTCTAGGACTGCACCAGAAATCTGAACTTGAATGTCTCAGGCTGGGCATCACAAGGGTGTGTTGTTTAAAATAAACAACATTCCTCAGGTAGTTCTGACGTTCATCCAGACTTGGGAATCAAAATAAGTTAGTTTACCTATAAAGCTCTTTACAGTTTTAGATTTTCTAGATAAGTAAACTTAATGCTGCATTATTTGAGTGTCAATATTTGCCTGTATAAGCTGAAACAAAGCATGTTTAAATCTCAAAACCTGAGATATAGAGTAGGAACTTTTGACTTTCTTTTTGCTTGGTTAGGTTGGTTCATGGAAGAGGTTTGATAAGGAAGGAAAGAAGTGTTTTTCAACACAGGAGTTTGAAGCAGACTCTTACTACTGTTTGAGCAGAAAAACTAACTGAAAATAATTCAGAACTTTGAAGGACATTTTTTTAGGTGTAAACTCTGGAACTAACCTATGTAAACTTCAGGTATAACCTTCTGTCTGTGAGAAAGGATATTTGTAATTAGGAGCTGGGTTTGCAAGAGGAGTTTTCTGGTACTCCTCTCCCCACCCCACCCCTGATCCCCCTGTGCCAGCATTGCAGGAATTTTTGTTGTCTCAAAGGGCCCGAAAACTGAAATGTGCCAAGGGGTGTCAGAGCAGGTCAAAGACTCATGCTGAAGAGATGGAGAAACAAGACAGAAAAGTGTTGCAAGTAAATAAAGGAACATTGATAGAAGGATAAAGAAAAGAAGCAGGGAATTCCACCGGGGTTCAGTGGTTAGGACTCAGCGCTCTCACTGTGGGGGCCCTGAGTTCCAGCCCCGGTTGGGGAACCACAATTCCATAAGCCACACAGTGTGACCGAAAGAAGAAAAAGAAGAGAAAAAAGGAATGTATATACTTGGGCAGCTTGAGGGCTGCCAACCATGACCCAGATTTGGCTCACTGAGACCCACCCTTAGTTTTGGACATACAGACCAGAGTGTAAAGGAGGCCTAGTTCAGACAGAACAACATTTTTGAGTGTTCAGGATTTCTGAGTTTGATGTTAGAGATGAACAGATGAGCTGAATTCAAGTGGAAGAGAGCTGTAGTACTAAGTCATTAGGAGCCCTAGGGAATGTGAACCTTCTTGGGAGGTTTTAGAAGCATCTGGGGTCTCCACTGAATATTGAAACTGTCTTCCAGGCAGAGCGGCCGAGGAGAAGCTGTGGTGGGGCGGGGTCCCTGAGGACTGTCTCACCGAAGGCCCCAGCAGTGCTCACGAGGAGCTGGTTAGTGACCGGCTCCCCAGTCAGTCCCTGTTTCCTGAGTGACCAGGGTCTCAGGTGCAGATGGCCTTGGGCTTCTGAGAACACCTGGGGTCCGCAGCTTTGACACAGAACAGTTAGTCTTTGTGATGCCTGCACAGTAAGATGTTTGCATAGATTAGAACTAGAGATCTGTCTTTCATTGCAGGCAACCCTTTGGAGGAGGCAACCATTCAACCATCTGTGCTTAAAAAATAAGCCTTTGTCTGGAGCCCACCACACTTGTTTTCACGCAACACATGTTTGCAGTGATTTGGCTACCTCTATGTGAGAGTAAAACAGGTTCTATAACAGCCACTTCTTCTCTGAATAAGAACAAAGAAGTTAGAATTAATACTGTCTCTGTGTGTGTGTGTGTGAATCTATATAAAAACACACAGAGGTGAAAAGAAGATATATTTAATGTATATTTCACTATGTGTGTTTCATTTCTGGTCTTCAGACAGTTCTATCCTTGAAAACTTGCAGGTTAATACAGTATTTGGGACCATACAACAAAAATTGGAGAAGGATGTTGATTGCGTGCTGTTTAAGAAGGTGATTGGCTTTATTAAGATGACCAACATTTTTTAAATTAGAAAATTGAGACACTGTTTTCTTAAAAAATAGTTTTACTTATTTATTGTATGCCGTGCTGGGTCTCGGTTGCTGCGCGGGCTTTTGCGCGAGTTGTGGCGAGCAGGGGCTCCTCTCTGGTTGCAGCGTGCGGGCTTCTTGTGGTGGCCTCTCTTGTGGACCACGGGCTCTAGGGCATGTGGGCCTCGGTAGCTGTGGCTCCCGGGCTCCAGAGCGCAGGCTCAGCAGCTGTGGTGCACAGGCTTACTTGCTCCTAACCCTTTCTTACTGGCATGTGGGATCTTCCCAAACCAGGGACTGGACCTATGTCTCCTGCATTAGCAGGCGGAGTCTTAACCCCGGGACCACCAGAGAAGCCCCCCCCCCTTCTTTTTTTTCCTTTAATTTTGACATACTGTGTTTCCTCTCATCTCCCAGATAGGACTTTTGAAAAATAAGCCTCTTCATAAGTGAAGGAGAAATGCCAAGATAACTATGGTGGAGTCAGGGATGAAACAGACAGTTCAGAACCAACATTTAGGTGGTGATTGAATAGAAGACCAAAGTTATCAGAAGGAAAATACACACAGGAGTACACATAAAAGGGAAAAAAAAAAACTCTTAATATTCTTAAAGAAGTGTGAAAAAGCTGGTGAAGAGGACACACTTAACAGACAGATGGAGGATGAGTCATGAAACCATGAAGAGGAAAGGGATTAGGGAGAGAATTCTCTCCAAGCTGTAAGATACATTACCTTGGGGCTTTAAAAATGTTCGTTTTTCCCCCTTTGGTTAAAATGACTCAAGGATGGACCACCATCATTTTTTCCATTTTACTTGGCTTCTCTTCTGCCTTTTTGCCAGCTTTTCTGTTCAGCAGAGGGACTCTGGTTAGGAGTTTATCTTCCCCCGTTCTGCCCTCCTCCTGACTCAAAGGAAAGATTTTTGTCATGTGTTTTAACGGTGTGCATAGCAACAGGCTCATTATAAACACATGGTGTTCAGATTTTTCTGGACACAGAGTGAAGAAAGATGGTTTGTGAGAGGTGGAGAAATTCTTAGTCAAACAGAAGGATCCTTAATAATAGCCAGGGGAAACCAGAAAGCTGCTGGCTAAGATCACTGCTTTTCGTTTAGGTCTGGGGTTTTTCCAAGTCTTCCTCCAGTGAGGAAGTCCCTCTTTAGTTTTTTCAATACTAAAGAGAACACTTTGTAAGAGAAGAAGTAATTTTTGAAGAGTGAATTGGCTTCGAGGCTGAAGTTCCTTGATTTCTAAAATTTTCAATTCTGGGGCATTTTTCCTTTATCAGAACACGTTTATCTCTGTATTATCCCTGTTGAATGGTCTATTTGCATAGTGCCAAGGACCTTCTGGGCTTCCCGGATGGTTCAGTGGGTAAAGAATCTGCCTGCAATGCAGAAGACGTGGGAGATGTGGGTTCTATCCCTGGGTTGGTAAGATCCCTTGGAGGAGGAAAATAGCAACCCTCTCCTGTATTTTTGCCTGAAAAATCCCATGGACAGAGATGCCTGACAGGCCAAAATCCAAAGGGTCGCAAAGAGTTGGACACAGGTGAGCAACTAACCAGCAGGGGGCTTCTGATTATCCTAAGGAGGCCAGATAACCGTTCCTTCTTTTCCAGGACACGTTTGTAGCCCGCTGTGGAGGTGGGGTGGTCCACGCTTCTAGAGGTGAGCATCGTTTAGGCAAAGCAGTGCAGCTGCCGCTGTGGCCAGCACAGTCGCTCCGCAAGGACGGTCTCCGCACACTGTAGCGCATCTGCTGGGGACTCCAGGCCTGTGGGACCTGTGGCAGGCTCCCTCCACCCAGTGAGCGCTGTCTCTCTGTTTTCTGCACTTCTCAGCCTCTGTGGGTCGCTCTTCACTTGATATCACTCTTCTCCTGTACATCTCCCAACTTCCTTAAACTACTGGACAGTGAGGCTACATGCTAATCTGCTTGGTAAAACTGCCTAGCATTTATTTCCAGAAAGATTTTGAAAAAGAGTCTTAATCTCTTTACGGACTGGTAGGGAGCATTCCAGTGTTAAATGTAATGCCTTGTCTGGGAAGAACTAACGGGACAATGTGTCATTCCACTAACTGGAAATACACGGCCGCGTTGAAAGCTGCACTGTTTCTGTGCCATAGAGAGCGTGGGTGCGTTTTCTGTTGTGATGGTGAGTGACAAGGGAGGTATAACGTTATTACAGTGTTAGATGGTAGTGGGGAGTGGTACCCCACTTTTCTTCCAATTATATGTTTTGGGCTGTTGGCATTTCTATTCATGTTTAAAGTAGATGCGCTTAAGACTTTTTACATCCCCGTGAAGGTCAAACTGGTGTTTTGATTTTTTTTGTTTTTTAACTAGGCTTCAAGAAGTGGTTCCAGTGACCTTACAAAAGCTTTCTTCACCTTACCTTTCTTGTAAATACCTAAGGTTTCCTCCTTAGTCTCTTGGCATCTGCTTCGAGTGCTTCTGTAAACAAGTCAGTGTTCAACCAGTGTTTAAAATGTCTCTTTTAAAAGCTCTAATTATGGTAACGTTTCCATTTCCTTTTACAACACCATATATTTTGTTCCTCCGGTTCTCTGAGTTCTTTTATTATTTTGAAATGTCATTTTAATGGCTATTTAAAGTTTACCCGTGGGCTGGGAAATAGGGACTCCCTTCAAGTCAGACTTAAGATTCAGCATGAATTCCCTGTGGGTAATATAATTTGCTGAGAATGGCAAATCCTTCTCCGAGCCAGCTCCAGTCAGTGAATGAGAACTTGTTCTCTCTGTCTGATGACTGAGAACCAAATTGTTTCTGCCAGATATTTTAAGATGCTGTTGATACTGAGATTTAATCTCAAACATGATACTGTGTAGCCAATGTCACGTTTGATGAGATGAGGGAGGAGGATGGCTGTGTGCCACAAACAGCCATCTTGAAGGCCAGAAGAGTTGATTCCCCAAAGGAGATGAGTTGATGAAAATGTGAGTTACCATTGGCATTATTTTTTATTTCAGCCTTTGTGTTAAGCACCTATTCCATGTTAAGACACTTTGCTAGTCAGTGGGAGTATAAAATGAACAGATCTCCACACATCCTCTGTCTTCCGAAGGTATCTCCAAGCAGCGTCTATTTCATTTCCACTTATTTGATTGATTGGAAATTGGAGTTTGTCTGTAAAGCTTACACTGCTCATGTTTACTTTCTGGCGTAGGCTTTCTTGCTCTCTTCGTGAATCACAGGGAGCCTGGTAAGTGTCTTCCTGGCCCAGCTTTGTGGGCCTGTGACCTGTGCAGTTACTTGCACAGGGCCCTACACTCAGAAAGGGACTGAACTTGGCTTTGTGCTCTGCTGCCATCCTTTTGAAATTCTTAATGATTATTTTTTATTTTTTTTTTTGGCTGCACCAGGCAGCATGTGGAATCTTAGTTCCCTGACCAGGGATTGAATCCGTGCCCCCTGCAGTGGAAGGTTGGAGTCTTAACCACATTGGGACATGGGGGAAGTCCCAGAAATTTTTAATGATTTTTCAATTACAAACCCCGCATTTCATTTTTCACTAGACTCTGCAAGTTTTGTAGCCAGTCCTACCTAGGACAGCCTGCTACCTATGTCCCTGTTCATTCATTTCTGGTTGTTTTATTATTGCCTTGTGACTCGCTGGGTGGATCTGAGTCTGCTGTTATGGGTGTGATCAAAGAGGAAGAGTAAATAATAATAATAATAAAATCCACAGAGGACCAAAAATAAAATTTTCATTCTGTATGCGCACTCTGACAGATAGTATGGAACAGGGAGGCCTGGTGTGCTGCAGTCCATGGGGCTGCAAAGAGTCAGATACAACTTAACGACTGAAAACAGCATGTAAATATGAAAATAAAATTGAGGCCTTAGTAACCATTTCTGTCCCAGGACTTACTGGAAAAATCCTGCAGAGTTGGGAGAGCCATTAATATTCAAAATCAGTTGAATTTCCTTTAGGGAAGCTGATTAATTAGCTTATCTCAATCCTCAACTAGGATTTCCTTATGTTTTTCTGTAAAGGGGATGACTCTCCGAAGTTTAGACTTTTGTTAATTAAAGCAAAAGCACGCCTTAGTGCCTGCCTCATCATACCAAGTCTTCCACATGTATGGATGTCCTTTTTATCCTTCTCTTTCCCCTCTCAGGCAAAAGATCTCATTTGCAAGAATATGTAGAGAGAGAGAAGTTTAGGCAGCAGAACAATGAGGTATACCCAAATAAAATGAAGTTAGTACTTAAACACAGTCTGGTTGTTTCTTTGCTTAAAATTCTCATTTTCAATCATATGGCTAATGTGTATTTACTAGTATTTGATGATCTGTTCTGAAATTCTCAAAAGCAAACAAAAATCATGTGTATCTGTTGAGCTACTTGGATATAACTTGATGTCTTAAGCAAGGGCAACGATTTTCTTTTTGCATTCCCTGATCTTCAAAGATACGTTTATCCATTTGTTTATTCATGGATTCATTGATTCCAAATGGTTCTTTATCAGAGTTGCATTGCAGGAGACTGAGAAAGATCCAACATTTGACTCATGGAGTAATAAAGATTTATAGCAGGGATTAAAATTTTAGAATATTGAATTATTTCAAAAGCCTAGTAGAACCCAATGATCCCATGCAACAGTGTTTACCTTCAGAGAGGTGGCGAGGGGGGGGGGCAGTAAACAGTGGTGATGAGAAGAGGTGTTTTGTCATGTCAAAGCAGGCCAGCTATGCTGTATGGATTTTTTTTTTAAAGAAAGAATCCACTTCCTTAAGAAGTATTTCTCGGATTTTTCAGGATACCATTTATCATGGGTGGGATTGGGAGGAGTGTGTTCATTTCAATACTGGGGTTTTAAAGAAATCCTGCAGGGAGAGAGAGGCACAGGGGGGTAGAGGTTTTAGAGTCCTTTTCCCTGCTTTTCCCCTGGCATCCCAGTGAGGGGACCTTAAGTTGGGGCAGAATGGGTGGGGAGGGAGGAGGCAAGTGGCAGGCGTGCGGGACTCCCACGTGGAAGAGCCCCACAGGGTCTGAGCAGCAGCAGCAGCATCTAGAAAGCAGAGTCCTTTTTTGGGCTTTTTTGCCATAGCTGTTTTCTGACCCAATACAAGGCCTCCAAGCCTAGCCAGCGGGGCCTGAGACTATAACTCTGGGGTTTCCTGGAAGAAGGTAGTTGGTATTCTGTCACTAGACAGAATTTAATAGTAGTAACCGTGAGAGTGGCTAGCATTTACGTGCGAGGTACCGCAGTAAGGATGTTCAGTAACTTTCTTTTTTTGGTCCTCACTTGTGTGGTTCACTGCTCAGTTGTGTCCCACTCTTTGTGACCCCATGGACTGTAGTCCGCCAGGCTCCTCTGTCCATGGGGATTCTCCAGGCAAGGATGCTGGAGTGGGTTGCCATTGCCCTGCCTCCCGAGGATCTTCCCAACCCCAGGGATCAAATCCAGGTCTCCTCCATCGTAGGCGGATTCTTGTCTGAGTCACCAGGGTACAACCCCATAAAGGGGGCTCTATTATCATTCTCCGAAAAAGGATTGTGGGTTTTTCCCTAATAGAAGTTTTATTACTAATAAGTGGAGATTTCATCCATCAAATTAGCTGAATCCTTCACATTTCGTTGCCAGAGAAATAGTTCTGTCCACATGTCCCCTGACTCCGCAGCTTTACTAGAGAAACAGAGTGGGGGTTAGCTCCAACTGAAGGGTCAGCAGAGAAGGGCGAGGGCAGGAGTACCTGTGAAGTCAGAGATGGTAACCTGGCAGTGTGAGAGCTGACTCTTGGTCTACTGGTGGGTTTTGTTGTACCTGGACCGTTTTTTAAAGAGTTGGATTGGATGCCTTGCAGGTGGGCATGTGCTATCCAGTTTGCCCATTACCCCGACTCCCTGTGGTGCAATATGGACTCCCTCATGTGACCTGCTGGCTCTGTAGGTATTTAGGTTGTGACCGCTGATACTTGTACTTTCTATATAACTTGGCGTGCTTCTCAGTACTGCGGTCAACCCATATCTCCGCAGTGGCCCATCTGGATCTATGGCACTCAGAGTCTAGCTGTCTTTATGCTTTAGCCACCTACCAGAAACTGGATGGTCTAGACGGATGTGCAAGTATCATTCTCCTTACATCCTTGTTAGAAAAGTTTCTTTCTATGTCAGGTCACTGCACAGTGCCAGATAACATGTTCCTCTACTCTGTGTGGTAGAGATGTGGCTCAAGTCTTTCAGATTTCCCCTCTTTATTGCTTTCAATATCTGCCTCATCTCTGATTACTCATAAAAGATTCCATCCATCAGAAAGGTACCAAATGTTCTGTAGGGCCAAAAAAAAAAAAAAAGGAGAAGAAACCACCCAAATTTTAAGCAAACATAGCTTATTTGAAAAAGAAGTTTGCTGTCTATCAAGTTAAACTAAGCTTTACCAGAGTCATGGTTTTATATCCAAACGTGAAATGCCACACATTCTAGAGGCCACTTGCTTTATTGTACAGATGAAGGAGATGAGAACTAGGGAGATGAAGGGGCTTTGCCCACAGTCGTACCACTCCTTAGAGACGGAAGCCTGGCTCTTCAGCTGGTACTGGCATGGTTTGTAGGTTAACCAAGGATGCAGACATGGGAGAGGATTTATTTAAATTTCCAAAAGCCTTAGCCCATACTCCCCTCCCTTGCCCTGCCACAGCTAAGACACCCTGTGGAACTGGAAGAGATGTGTTTTGTCCAAGGGAAGGAAGTAGTTTAGACGGAAGAAACAAAGGGGAAGGGAAAACAGGCACTTCTTTGAATGGAGTCCTTTAAATAGTAAGCCTTCTGTCGAGATTGGAACTGAGATGGGTTTTATTTAGCATTTTTATCAGTGATCTGCCGCCCTGGGCAGAGAGTGAAAGTGCCAAGCTTTCAGATGACACTAAGCCCTTTAGAAGAGTGGAAAATTGAGACACTGGAAATAAACAGTAGAAAGGTGTCAGCCGGTGTCAGGTTCCCAGGTGTGACTGTGAAAGGATGATACTGTGCTTTCTGGTGTAATTTGTGAGCGGAGGGGAGGAGTCGTCCTCGCAGGGACATGTTGCAACATGCTTCAGTTTACAGCAGCCCAGCTCTCAAGGTTGGCCCATCAATCTTGTGCCTGCAGCTGGCCAGAATGAGTGGATGTGTTGCCAGTGTAAAAACATTTCCTGCCAACATGAAAAGGTGTTACTGTTATTCAGAGCAAATCCCAGCAAATTTTACGTAAGTTTCACTGAAATACAAGCCAGACACATGATAATTTACCGGAAAATCAGAGAGATGAAGAAGCAGTGTTAGAAACAAATGTTTTTGACCAGGACACCAAATGTTTTGAAAAGGTCTTCAGAAGACATGAACTGTGATAAATAAACAGAGAGACCCATAGATCAAGGAAAACTCAAAAAGGTCAGTAACTTGGATCCTTGAAATAAATGACCAACTGTGAAAAGATGGATATTGGTGGAAACTATGAAGGCAAGTTAGGTATCTGCCAGACTGCACTGTGTATACATTTTGAATGACTAATAGAATCAGTGAAGAACTGGTATTTGGTCTAATCTTCAAGGAAAATATTAGCTGGAAGTAAAATATAGTTCAAAAACAAACTCTGCTGTAGTAGATTTGTTCTCAGGAAATCTACTTTGTGGTTGTTTCTTGGTCAGGGTCTGTAAACTCCCTCAAACTCAACTTTTGTGTTTATAATCAGCTGGAGATGATACCAGCATAGCTCCTGTGAGGATTAATTCGGAAAGCACCCAGTACTATGTCTGGGACATAGTGGATATTCAAATAATGTTTGTTTTTTAAATAACAAAGGGGTACTGTGAGGCAATGAGAAATTGCTGTGCAGACAGTTGTCAATCAGTTTTGGCCCTGGTAACCAGAAATGTGCAGGGAAGAGAATTCTGGGAATGTAGATTAATCTAGTCAGGTTGTGACATTGCAGCACACCAAGGGGCTTAATATCTAACTAAGCTAACTGAGCTCACTTTGCTCAATTATTCAGTTGTGTCCGATTCTTTGAGACTCTAAGAACCATACCCACCAGGTTCTTCTGTCCATGGAACTTCACAGGCAAGAATCCTGGGCTGGGTTGCCATTCCCTTCTCCAGGGCAGATTCCTGATGCCGGGATCCAACCCATGTCTCTTGTGTCTCCTGTATTGGCAGGCGGATTCTTTACCCTTAGCACCACCTGGGAAGCTCTTGATTCTGCTAACTGATGATTAGCAGGGTCCAAGTCACTAAAAACCCTGCTTTTGTAGAAACTCTTATTGGCTAGAAACTTTTTAATAGTACTGACTTATGAGTGCTAGCCCCTCCATGGATCATACCCTTGTCATGGCGAAGGGCCCTGCCATACAGAGCCACCCAAGATGGACAAGTCATAGTAGAGAGTTCTGACAACATGTGGTCCACTAGAGGAGGGAAGGGCAAACTACTCCAGTATTCTTGCCTTGAGCACCCCATGAATAGTATGAAAAGGCAAAAAGATATGACACCGGAAGATGAGCTCCCCGGGTCAGAAAGTGTCCAATAGACTACTGGGGAAGAATGGAGAAATAGCTCGAGAAAGAATGAAGAGACTGGGTCAAAGTGGAAATGAAGCTCAGTTGTGGATATGTCTGGAAGTAAAGTCTGAAGCTGTACAGAATAATACTGCATAGAAACCTGGAATGTTAGGTCCATGAATCAAGGTAAATTGGACATGGCTGAGCAGGAGATGACAAGAGTGAACATCGACATCTTAGGAATTAGCGAGGTAAATTGCACTCATTTTACGTGCTAGCAGGGTAATGCTCAAAATCCCTCAAGCGAGACTTCCGCAATACTTGAACTGAGAAATGACAGATGTACAAGCTGGATTTTAAAAGGCCAGAGGAACCAGAGATCAAATTGCCAACATCCACTGGATCACAGAGAAAGCAAGAGAATTCCAGAAAAATCATCTGCTTCATGGACTTCTCTAAAGCCTTTGACTGTGTGGATCACAATAAACTGGAAAATTCTGAAAGAGATGGGAATACCAGACTACCTTGCCTGTCTTCTGAGAAACCAGTATGCCGGTCAAGAATCAACAGTTAGAACCAACATGGAACAACAGACTGTTCCAAAATTGGGAAGGGTGTATGCCAAAAAATTGGGAAAGCTGTATATTGTCACCCTGCTTATTTAACTTCTATGCAGATTACATCAAGCAAAATGCCAGGCTGGATGAATCACAAGTTGGAATCAATATTGCAGGGAGAAATAGCAACAACCTCAGATATGCAGATGATACAACTCTAATGTCAGAAAGTGAATAGGAACTAAGAACTTCTTGATGGGAGTGCAAGAGGAGAATGAAAAAGCTGGGTTGAAACTCAGCATTCAAAAAATTAAAATCATGGCGTTCAGTTTGAACACTTCATGGCAAGTAGATTGGGAAACAGTGAAAACTGTGACAGACTTTATTTTCTTGGACTTCAAAATCACTGCAGATGGTGACAGCAGCCATGAAATTAAAAGATGCTTGCTCCTTGGAAGAAAAGCTATGACAAACCTGCTGCTAAGCTGCTAAGTCACTTTAGTCATGTCCGACTGTGTGACCCCACAGACGGCAGCCCACCAGGCCCCCCTGTCCCTGAGATTCTTCAGACAAGAACACTGGAGTGGATTGCCATTTCCTTCTCCAGTGCATGAAAGTGAAAAGTCAAAGTGAAGTCACTCAGTTGTGTCTGACTCCTAGCGACCCCATGTATTGCAACCTACCAGGTTCCTCCGTCCATGGGATTTTCCAGGCAAGAGTTCTGGAGTGAGGTGCCATTGCCTTCTCCAAACCTAGATAGCATATTAAAAAGCAGAGATATCACTTTGACGACAAAGGTACGTCTAGTCAAGGCTATGGTTTTTCCAGTAGTCATGTATGGATGTGAGAGTTGGACCATAAAGAAAGCTGAGCACCGAAGAACTGATGCTTTTGAACTGTGGTGTTGAAGACTCTTGAGAGTCCCTTGGACTGCAAGGAAATCAAACCAGTCCATCCTAAAGAAAATCAACTCTGAATATTATTGGAAGGACTGATGCTAAAGCTACAATACTTCCACCACCTGATGTGAAGAGCTGACTCATTAGAAAAGACCCTGATCCTGGGAAAGATTGAGGGCAGGAGGAGAAGGGGTGACAGAGAATGAGATGGTTGGATGGCATCACTGACTCCATGAACATGAATGTGAGCAATCTCGGGGAGATAGTGAGGGTCAGGGAGGCCTGTCATGCTGCAGTCCATGGGATCCAGAGAGTCAGACACAACTTAGCGACTGAACAACAGCAATGTGAGGGCTAGAACTCAAATTACCCTCCAAAGATAAAGGATTTGATGTCATTGAAATGAAGTTTAACTTTGTCCCTTATTTCCTCTGGCACTTCCTAAAAGTAGAGTTGCAAAAAGTAAGCAAAACCTGTATTGTTATCATCAACGTGTATTTCCTAAGGAGATTCCCCACTCCTGCCCCAGTCCCATACGAGAGGTCAGATCTTGCCCAGAGGGTCGTGCTTACTGTGCAGAGGTTATCAGACCAGTGTGAGAAAACAGGATAAGGCAGGCCCGGCCTGCAGCTTCACAGATGGTCAGAGCAGCTGTTCAGGGTCTTGAAGCCAGGTTGGCTACAGAAAGTGGGGCCAGTCTTGCAGTACTTGTAACTTGAAGAGGGTGTAGTTTGAAGAGTATAAACAGATTTCAATTAAGTTATTTAAGAAAATGATGACTCTTGGTAAGTGATGATTATTATCTTTTTTTAAAAAAAAGCAAAACTAAGAAATTGGACTACTTGTGTCTTTAAGTGTGGTCTTTAGCATGCATGGCTCAGAAGCATGAAAAATGCATGAAAAAATGAAAGTGTTAGTTGCTCAGTTGTGTCAGACTCTTTGCGACCCCATGGACTGTAGCCTGCCAGGCTCCTCTGTCCATGGGTTTCTCCATGCAAGGATAGTGGAGTGGTTAGCCGTTCCCTTCTCCAGGGATCTTCCTGACTCAGGATCGAACCCAGATCTCTCGCACAGCAGGTGGATTCTTTACTGTCTGTGCCACCAGGGAAGCCCTTTGCTGTACAGAAGAAATTAATATAACACTGTAAATCAACTATACTTCAGTCAGCAAAAATTTAAAAACTGAATCTATACCTTAAAAAATTGCATATTCTTGTACCCTGCTCTTGATTGCCTGGTCAAAATCTTTTAATTAATGCCACATTGAGACTTAAACTTTGTTTGGTTAAATGAAAGGAAATTCTACCCTGATGTTCTTTCAGGTGTAGCTAGTGTTTTATGTTAGTAAATAGAGATTCTCAAGATACAATCTCAAGATAGATGGGAGGAATTGGAAAGGAATTAAAGAGTTTCAAAATTCATTTCAGGCTGAGGAACCTGGAGGATAGATATTTTTGTTGTTTAGTTGCTCAGTTATGTCCAACTCTTTGCCACCCAATGGCTGTAGCCCTCTAGGCTCCTTCTGCCCATGGGATTTCCCAGGCAAGAATACTGGAGTAGGTTGCCATTTTCTCCTCTAAGGGATCTTCCTGAACCAGGAATCAAACCTGCATTTGCAGGCAGATTATTTATCACTGAGTCACCAGGGAAGCCCAGAGGTTAGATGGTCTTATTTGTACAATAAGTGGGCATGTTCACGATGCCTGACATGAACACAATGGAGAAACTGAGGTTCTGCAGTAATTTTGGTTAGTTTTTATTTCTCATGTTTTATAGTCTAAAATTTTAGCCTTTTAGTTAAAATTTGTTAATGCAAAACTTATTATACGTAATACAATGTATGATATATCCTCACATAAGTCATTAAATTTCCTGATTGTACAAGACTTTAGCATTATGTTGTTGTTCAGTGCCTCAGTAGTGTCCGCCTCTTTGCGACCCCATGGACCGCAGCACACGAGCCTTCCCTATCCTTCATCATCTCCCGGAGCTTGCTCAAATCCATGTCCATTGAGTCGGTGATGCCATCCAACCATCTCATCCTCTGTGGTCTCCTTCTCCTGTCTCTGTCTTTTCCAGCATCAGGATCTTTTCCAGTGATTGGACTCTTTGCAGCACGTGGCCAAAGTATTGGAGCTTCAGCATCAGTCCTTCCAATGAACACTCAGGACAGATTTCCTTTAGGATGGACTGGTTGGATCTCCTTGCAGTGCAAGGGACTCTCAAGAGTCTTTTCCAACACCACCGTTCAAAAGCATCCGTTCTTCAGCACTCAGCCTTCCTTATGGTCCAATTCTCACGTCCATACATGACCACTGGAAAACCTATAGCTTTCACTATATTGGCATTATGTGTATCCTTAATTGAACTGGGCTAAATTGTAGCACTCTAGGACCCTAAAACCATATGTGAGACCTTTTCCGTTGTTTACTCATGCTTTGAAATTATAAATTTAACTTAAATATTTCAAAACTGAGAATCTGTGTGTGGATGTCAATAATTCTCTTCCCATGCCAATATGTCAACTTCTAGTGAATTTAGGTAAAAGTAAGATGAAACAATAGATGAATTTAGAAGTGATGATGAAAACATTTNCATCAGTCCTTCCAATGAACACTCAGGACAGATTTCCTTTAGGATGGACTGGTTGGATCTCCTTGCAGTGCAAGGGACTCTCAAGAGTCTTTTCCAACACCACCGTTCAAAAGCATCCGTTCTTCAGCACTCAGCCTTCCTTATGGTCCAATTCTCACGTCCATACATGACCACTGGAAAACCTATAGCTTTCACTATATTGGCATTATGTGTATCCTTAATTGAACTGGGCTAAATTGTAGCACTCTAGGACCCTAAAACCATATGTGAGACCTTTTCCGTTGTTTACTCATGCTTTGAAATTATAAATTTAACTTAAATATTTCAAAACTGAGAATCTGTGTGTGGATGTCAATAATTCTCTTCCCATGCCAATATGTCAACTTCTAGTGAATTTAGGTAAAAGTAAGATGAAACAATAGATGAATTTAGAAGTGATGATGAAAACATTTCAGCCAAATAAGATTCCCAAGTTGTAAAAACATCAGAGTTTTCATTAGTTTTATTAAAGAAGGTCTTATTTTCTAGACGAGTTTATGGACTCCTTGATTCTAATTACCAACCAGAAGCACAATATATTTAAGTAAAAAAAGCAAACTAAAGATAAACATTCTCTGTTCTAGATTGGAGGTATTTTAATGTTCTAAACTATCTTTTGTGACCTTTCTATACTTTGAGAGGTTTTTTGTTTTTTGACACACACACACGATTTCTGAAGTGCTCCCCTTTGTTTTGAGTACTGAAAGTTTTATCCTGAGAGCTAATACTCTGACAATCTTTTACAAGAAAATTTAACTCGTATTTTTTTTTTAAAAATATGGCCTGGAAGTGTTTTTATCCACAGGAAGTTGGAAAATACCACATAAAAGAAAGCAGTGTTCTTTACATCTGGTTCATTTTCAAAAGAGTGTCATGAATCTTGTAACCGTTATACACTAAAGGAGATATTTTTCCTTCCTGATTTAATGTGATTATTTGCCAGTTTGTAACATTGTGTGATTATAATGACAGGATGATTAGAAATCTGTTTAGAGCTTTGACCTTCTGCAGGAGAGGAATGTTGAATCACAGAGGTTCTTATTCATTGCTCTGTGACACTTGCATTTATACCTGAAAATACACACACACACACACACACACACACACACACACAC
>SJYA01002260.1:79474-164507 GCA_006410615.1 Neotragus moschatus
CTGTGACACTTGCATTTATACCTGAAAATACACACACACACACACACACACACACACACACACACCCCTACCCACCGCCCCCGCCCAGGACTATAAAATTTTACTTTTCTTTTCCCTTGACTCAACATATAAATAATTGGTTAGAAAGCATTAAATAAATGAAACAATCAGTCTAGCTTTTGATCATCCATAATGAAATACTGTATATATAGTAAAATTATCATGTTTACTAACATTGTGAATGAGGCTCATTTGGCCATTGTACAGATTCTCCTCTTATGATTTTCATTTAAGAAACACAGAACTTTATCATGATAAAGGACAGTACAAACCATCACATGGGGCTCTTCTTTAAAGAAACCTCCCTGATCAGATCCAGAGCCAAAAGCCCAGGCTGGCATCTACTTCTGGAGTGGTGTCCTATGCCCAGTAACATGTTCCAGCTGCTGCTTCTCTTCTCCTACCCTTCACCCAGGTCCCAGGACTGGGTGTCTGCTGTCTGCAAGAAGGTTGACCCTTCCACTTTTTTTCTTGACTGTCATCGCTTTGCCCAGGCAAGCTCCAGTTTCTAGTGATTTTCAAATATCTTTAATATCGGCTTCTCATAGATTCCTTGCCTTTTTTCTTTCAATCAAACTTTTTTTTCTATTTTAAAAACTCACCCCAAATATTCATTTCACACATTTTTACTTCTTAATTACTATTTAGTATTTCTGTTACCTTTGGGTGCCTGGTGTTTCTGCTTGTATTCTGTTTATCTGCTTACTGCTTCCATCACTTTTTGTTTAGCCATTCCATCTGGAGCCCTTGAGAAATTATGTCCATCATTTATTTGGCTCATTTGAGCCCCTTGCAGGTTACCATGGGAACCTCCATCTCAGAACCAGGGACCTTTTCCTATCCATTTCACTCCCGGCCAACACTAGACATGAAGAGTCCACTCCTGAAATTCTCTCCCTCCTAGACTCCCAGTCCCGTTCCCTTATCTGATCCTTCGTTTGCCAGAACTCTGCCCTTCTAAATTTTTCTTTATGATCTTTATAAAGCTTAAACATTTTCTGACTTTACAGGTAGTTTCTGATAGATGTGTCTTAATTTTATACCACTTACGTCTTATTCTTGATTCTACTGAGGCCAGTCTAGAATACATTCATACATATATTGAGTATCTTCTGTATATATGGCCCTGGAAGTGTATGCATAATACAGCCTTTTTCTTAAAGTGTCTGCATTCATAGGAGCCCTTCTGTGTCTTGTTAGTCTTGCTTTAGGCTCCTCGGGGTGATGATGACGCTACCATTTGTTGATAACCTCTCCCTGGGGCATTTTTCTCACTCTTGCACAACCAAATTTTGCAAGACCTAGAAAGCTAGACAGTGATGCACTGTTCCCTCCTGCTACCTTCTCTGACCTTAAGTCCTTCTCTAAACACCCCATTTTCCTGAAGATAGCTCTTTCTTTCCCTGTCATAAATCGACCGTCATCCAGGGCTCTCTATCCTTTTCTCATTTGTTGTACCAGGCCCTTGCCATTGCTCCGCGCTCTCATAGACACTTCCACTTGAAGTCATGTGGTTACCTTCTTTCTCTACCTCAGTCATTTTTTTAAGGTAGATTTCTATTGAAGTGTGATACATACAAGTGCAGAAATCAGACTGTGTGGTTACCAGTCCTTAGATCAAAACTTGGAACATCACCAGCCCCTCACATCCTTTCTCTTGTTCCCTCTCAGTCTCTATGCCCCCAGAGTAACCATTAATCTGACTTCAAACAACATAGGTTAGCTTTACTTTATTTTTTTAAAAAACTTTTTAAAGTGACTAATATAATATGTTATCTTTGGTCTCTTGCTTCTGTAATCACCATTTTGTGAGTCATCCGTGTAACAGCATAGGAGAGTTAGCGCCCAGTCCTCTTCACTGCTGCCTGATATTCCAGGACAGACATACGCCACCGTCTGCACATTCTATTGTGAGGACCCTTGCACAGGTTTCACTTCGGGACTGCTCTGGACTGTGCTGCCGTACCTGTATTATAGACGGTCTAGTACATTTTCTATGGACATTCTCCCATGTGGCTTTGACAAGTGGACTCGTTTCCTGAATATGCACGTTTGTTTTATTCAACAGTTCTACAGAATTTTTCATAATTGCTGGGGAAATGAAAAGCAGATTTTAAGGCTAGAAAATTTTAGCTACTTGACCTTGCTTTCTCTGGGCTCCGTATATTGCGTTCATTATTAAACAAGCATGCCTACTGTGTTTGAGGTCCCTAGGGCACATCAGTAAACATAAAAACAGGTATTTGGGCACTTAGTTGCAGGTCCTTATGATTATTGATCTTTCTGATCATTAATAGTCATGACTATGATCATTTATTAAATGTTTAATACGTGCCAGGGTACAATTCTAACGCCTTTATATGTATTAAGTCTTTTGGTCCTTGACAACAACTCTTAAAGTTGTAGTTACTAAAATGCTACTACTTTTCTGACTTTACAGAATAGGCAGCAAGAGCCCAGTGAAGCTGAGTAACTCGCCCTAGATATGAAGAAGTGATGGAGCTGTGATTCAAACCTAGGCATTGTGGTTCTGAATCCATGGTTACCCCTAGTGCCGTCCTACCTTCCATTTATGTCCATTCCAGCCTCGTTTGCCCTGCTTTATGTTTTCTTACCTCTGGTCCGAGAAATAGGGAAGTGGTGAGGACCACAGGCTTTTGAGTTGTGCAGACTTGGGTTTGAATTTTAGCTCTTCCACTGGCGCTCTATATGCCCTTAGGTGAGTTATTTATCCTTTCTATGATTTAGTCTCTTCACAACCAGATCTGGTGAGGATTAATGTGGCTAGTAAATGGAAAAGCATGCTTCATAGTGCCTGACACCACTATCGTGGTTAGTGTTTGGCCTCCCAACTTGTATCTTTGCCAGCCATCTGCATGATACATACCACATACATATCAACTTTAAGCATCTTCCTTAAGGGTGGTTGTTTACATCATTTTCCTTTTATCAAAAAGGTTTAAGTATCATTGCCTTGTGGAGAAAGCAATGGCACCCCACTCCAGTGCTCTTGCCTGGAGAATCCCATGGACGGAGGAGCCTGGTGGGCTGCAGTCCATGGGGTCGCTAAGAGTTGGACACGACTGAGCGACTTCACTTTCACTTTNCATGGCTTAGTTTCACTGAGTTAGACAAGGCTGTGGTCCATGTGATCAGATTGACTAGTTTTCTGTGATAATGATTTGTGTGTCTGCCCTCTGATGCCTCTCGCAATACCTACTGTCTTACTTGGGTTTCTCTTACCTTGGACGTGGGGTATCTCTTCGGGTCTGCTCCAGCAAAGCACAGCCGCTGCTCCTTACCTTGGATGAGGGGTATCTCTTCGGGTCTGCTCCAGCAAAGCACAGCCGCTGCTCCTTACCTTGGACGAGGGGTATCTCCTCACAGTTCCCCCTCCTTACCTTTACCCTTTTCTTAATAATAACAGNGCTCTTTACAGCCTCAGACCTTCCTTCTATCACCAGTCACATCCACAGCTGGGTTTTCTTTTTGCTTTGGCTCCATCCCTTCATTCTTTCTGGAGTTAATTCTCTACTGATCTCCAGTAGCATATTGGGCACCTACTGACCTGGGGAGTTCCTCTTTCAGTGTCCTATCATTTTGCCTTTTCATACTGATCATGGGGTTCTCAAGGCAAGAATACTAAAGTGGTTTGCCATTCCCTTCTCCAGTGGACCACATTCTGTCAGACCTCTCCACCATGCCTGCCTGTCTTGGGTGGCCCCGCGGGCATGGCTTAGTTTCACTGAGTTAGACAAGGCCGTGGTCCATCTGATCAGATTGACTAGTTTTCTGTGATAATGGTTTGTGTGTCTGCCCTCTGATGCCTCTCGCAATACCTACCGTCTTACTTGGGTTTCTCTTATCTTGGACGTGGGGTATCTCTTCGGGTCTGCTCCAGCAAAGCGCAGCCGCTGCTCCTTACCTTGGACGAGGGGTATCTCCTCACGGCTCCCCCTCCTTACCTTTACCCTTTTCTTAATAATAACGGTGGCAAAACAGTCTGTCTTTCTCTCTCGTTCTCCCATCCCAGTAGTTCTATGGAAAAGCTTCTTAGTTTGAGGATTTTCAGGGCACCGATAGTGCCCCCTGTCTCTAGATGTCACCTTGCTGCTGGCCGTGCGCATGGGCAGAGATGGGCTGAGTGCGCTGATCTTGAACTGTAGAGAAGGGAAAGGCATGTGTGGCCCTCTGATTGTAACACTGCATGTGCACAGCTCGATAGGCGATCGGAGTGCTTTTACTGACCTGTTCTTAACTATGAAGGAGCGTTTCCTTTCTGTCCCAGATCTCCTTGGGCACTGGGCGCAGAAGAGGTCAATCTGTGGATGATATGTGCTGATCAGACAGCTTCAAGTGTTATTCATACCTTAATTGAGTGAAGTCTGTGTAACTTTTAATGATCTGTAATAGGGAAATATGGTTACTCAATGCAAGGCAGTAAAGACTGTATGCAACACTGATGATGAACTCCTGTTTACTCTTTAAAGACATGTTGCATTTAGAAATAAACGCATTTAAGAGACTAGTCTGCGCCCGCTTCTGGGTATAGCCTCTCCTTTTAGGCAGGAGCCTGTAATCCGAGAACGCAGTCTCTAGCTTTTACTGTTTCCCTCAGTGCATCCTTCAAGGTTGTCACTGAGCAGTTAGACTGCACGGCTGAGTCTCTATTCCCTTCCTTCTGCCTCCGGGGGAGGAACGTGCAATATCCCAGAGGCTAGTGCTGGGAGAAGACACAGATCTGAGTAATCCGCGGGCCAGACTGTGGACTGTGTCGTGTAATGTCTTCACAGAGCAGCTTCTGTGTCAGCGTGTGCCTCATACGTTGCGGCATAGATGCTCTAACGGGCAGGAGGGCAGCGTGGTTATGGAAGCCTGGGTCATGAAAATCACCCGGCAGTGGTGTTTGTGTTTCCGTTTCTCTCTCTCTCTTTAATGTGGCTGTGCTGCGCAGCTTGCCGTATCATAGTTCCCCAGTCAGGGATTGAACCCAGCAGTGAAAACTTCGAGTGCTAACCACTGGACCACCACGGAATTTCCTGTACTTTTATTTCTGCAATACTTTTCGACTTCAGTGAAATTGATGGCTTGCCTACAATGGCTGGGAATCCGATCCCACTCTTGTCACCTTGTGGTTGCTGTGCAGAAACAGATCGCCCAGTCTGGTCTGTGTGGTCCTGCCTTTAAGGAGCAGTATTACCTTGGCCCAGTCCTTCTCCTCCCTCAATGGAGTTTCCTTCTTTAGAAACGAAAGACCTGGCCTTGAGTTGTTGAAATCCTTCCCTTATTAGATCGCTTAGGCTAACTTCCCTGGTAGCTCAGATGGTAAAGTGTCTGTCTACAATGCGGGAGACCCGGGTTCGAGCCTTGGGTTGGGAAGATCTCCTGGAGAAGGAAATGGCAATCCACTCCAGTACTATTGCCTGGAAAATCCCATGGACAGAGGAGCCTGACAGGCTGCAGTCTATGGGATCGCAAAGAGTTGGACACGACTGAGCGACTTCCCTTCACTTCTTCAGGCTAACTCATGCCACCACAGTGTATGACCTCCAGCCGTCTGTGGCTTTCAAAACCCAAGGCTCACTCTTCACCATCCTCCGTGGCCGCTGTGTCCACTGGGGCTCAGACCGACTGCGCGACAGTGCCTGCCTGGGAGCTGCACGTCTCACGGCAGAGGGAGGCAGGACAGGGACCAGACTCGGGTTGGAAGGCTTCTGCTTCTGCTTGGAATCCGTACGCGCCGTTTGCTCCTCCACGTCACTGACCCCAGAGCTAACCACAGGGTTAATTCGCTAGGCAGCTGTGCCCCTCTGGGAGGGGCAGCCCCGTGGCGCGTTCAGGACATTCAGACATTCAGAACAGTGACAGCGGCCTTCCGCCCTCCCGCCTCCACCATCCTGTGATTTTGGCCCAGGCTCTTGCCCTCGTGGGTAGAAGCCCAACCAAAATCACATCTTAATTTTATTTATTTATTTATTTTAGTTTTTTGTAGCTTAGCATGGGGGATCTTAGTTCCCTGACCTGGGATCGAACCTGAGCCCTCTGCATTGGAAGGCAGAATCTTAACCACTGGACTGCCAGGGAAATTCCCCCAGGTCACATCTTAAAGCTTTCAGATTTTCATATCTATCCTGTGTGTAAGGCATTTCTGCTGAACTGGACTTGGAAAGAATATTTCACTTTTGAGAGTGGCGGGGCAGAGTTGGGGGACTACTTCAAAAGCAGCACGTACTCTGCCTCTGAGTTCTCTCGCCTTATCTGTGGTTCTGTGGCAGCACAGTCCATACTTTCCAGGCCAGCCGGTGGAATTTCTCAGTCTGAGAAGTATCAATAGACTTGCAAGGGAAATAGGCTTGCACAAGTGCTTAGATAGAGTCCTCATATGTGAATTAAAATGAGAGATGAAAGATCTTAGCAGTACATCTGTAAACATTGAGGATAATGTAATGGGGTTTTTCAGAGAGTCCTTTGATACCACTGGGAGAAGTACTGNGAATTTCTCAGTCTGAGAAGTATCAATAGACTTGCAAGGGAAATAGGCTTGCACAAGTGCTTAGATAGAGTCCTCATATGTGAATTAAAATGAGAGATGAAAGATCTTAGCAGTACATCTGTAAACATTGAGGATAATGTAATGGGGTTTTTCAGAGAGTCCTTTGATACCACTGGGAGAAGTACTGAATGCCTTATTGATTTAACTCACTGTGGGTTTTTTTTTTTTTAACTTTCTTTTCATAATCTTAGGGAGAGGAGGGAATATGGAAAAGTCACTTATTTTCTTGAGTTTGTATAGAAAATATCCTGATGCTGGGAAAGACTGAAGGCAAAAGGAGAAGGGGATGACAGACGATGAGATAATTAGATAGCATCACTGATTCAATGGACATAAATCTGAGCAAACTCTGGGTGATGCTGAAGGACAGAGGATCCTGGCATGCTACAGTTCTTGGGTTTGCAAAGAGCTGGACATGACTTAGTGACTGAACAAAACCAAATTCAAGACAGATGAAATCTCTAGGGATAGGTTCTTAGTGACTTCCAGTTTCCAGGTGTGATGTTTAATAGCACCAATTACAAGGAAGCCTTTGACTTTACCCAGAGAAACCTGCGTTCAATCCACAAATCACTATTCTCTGGAGATTCAAAACAAAAAACTTTGAAAATAGAAATGTTACCCTTATTCAACAAGCACAGTTATGTTCACTGATTCTTAGAGAGAAAGCAAAATCTTCACCTAAAACCATTCATTGGACCTCAGCAGTCAGATGGACTATTTCCAGGTCTTATAAAAATTATTTAAAAGTTTTCCTTGTGGGCTTTGGGTTTTCAAAGAGGATCCCTTTGGAAAGTTGGCAAATACTTAACTTTCCTGGCACAAAGATTGGTTTTTCTCTTTTCCCCCTCCACCCAAAGCTATGACAGGGTGGAGTGGAGTATACTTCCATGAAATTGCATGTTTCCAAAATAGGATTCACTGTTACATTTGACTTCTGTTAGAATTGAATCTCTAATCAAAAATAAGCAAAAACCAAACACTCTAGAAATAGAATTTCAGCTCATATTCTCTAATTTGGTCTTCATATAGGATAGAATTATTATATTTTGTAAAAGTGCCTTTTGAGCAGAAATGTAGCAAACAATCAATTAACAAAGTGGTTCAGATTCCATTCCCGTGTCTGTGATCTCATGTAGTAATACCCACAATCTCAAATGGCTGTTGTACCATATCATTAACGCTGTTCAGAGTCTCTTATAGTCTGGATGGCTTCCAGGAAAGAGCACTGCATTCTTCAGCTCCTTGGTTTACTTTCCCAGTGTTGGACCACGTTGAACCTAAAGGACCAGGAAAAATCCTGATGTTCCTTGCTAGTGGGTTGGGATTCGCTGTTGCCTAGCATCGGATCTGTAATAGAACCTGCTCATGCGTTTTATAGAAGGATAATTGTAGCTGAAAGTTGGGATCAGCAAGGTAAAAAAAAAAAAATCATGACTATTGTTTAGCTGGATCCTACGGATTATATTTCCCCAAGGTCTCAGCTGATCATTCTTTCCTCCAGGTGATGGGCAAAAAGGCTTCTAGCTGTGGTAGCTAATGCCAGGATACTACCTTCTACAATGCTTTTACTCACTGGTTCTTAAGCATTAAACCCTTAATAGTGCACTAGAGAGAGATAAACTATGGCAGCAGTGGCCCGAGAGGTGATGAGCATCCTTGCAGGGCAGAGACTGCCTGAGACTTCTCCAGAAACTCTTCAGCTTCTAGCCGAGTTGGATGTACAAGGAAGTGCTTAATGACTGTGTGTTAATATCCATGCGCGGAGCAGAAAATGAGTCGAAACCACTTGAGCTAAGATGGTTTCATGTATATAGAAGAATTTCACACATTATATGAATAGGAGGAGTAGGCAAGCTTTACTCTCCCTTCCCACCTTGAAATCGTGTCTTCTGGCTTGTTCGGGTTTGGGGTTTTGTGCATGTTGTTCTTGTCATGAGATTCCCATTGTAGCTTTCTTCAATAAACATTAACATTCCTTCCTATCCTGAGAGTCTGTTCTTGAGGTTTTGGGATGTTTTGCTTATTTGTTTTTAATATCCAATAACTTTTCTGATAAAAGCCACGGGTGGAGGGTTCTCTGGTCATAGGCTGGTTAACACTTTTCCTTATCCCTCTTTTCTTATTCCCCTAGTTTTGAAAGTGTGGTTTTCAGATTCTAAGTGACTCTTCTTTAAAGATCTGTCTGCTTTCACAGTGAATTCTTGCCACTTGAAAGATCTTTGATGCCTAAGGACCCCCTTGTTTGCCTGGGTTTCCATAGGAAGGTGTTCTGTCTGAGAATCAGCTAGAATATAAGCATAAAAGATCTTCCATGAAAGTGTTAGTTGCTCAGTCACGTCCAACTCTCTGCGACCTCTTGGACTGTAGCCCGCCAGGCTCCTCTGTCCGTGGAATTCTCTAGGCAACAAGAGTGGAGTGGATTGTTGTTTCCTTCTGCAGGAGATGTTCCCAACCCAGGGATCGAACCTGGGTCTCCCACATTGCAGGTAGATTCTTTACCATCTGAGCCACCAGGGAAGACCCACCAGGTTCTAAGCATAAAAGATCTTCAGTGAAAGTCTCCCAAGCAATTCCTTAAGTCTGTTGAAGGAGAAGCTACCTTATATGAATGAGTAGATCCTTTACTGTTTCCTGGAGAACTGGCCTAGAAGCACAAGAGAGGTGCCAGAGAAAAATCAAGAATCAGTCTGGAAACAGGGAAAGAGAGAGGCAGAGAGATACTGAGGAAAAACCCTGAAGGAAGGGTGGAAGACACCCCAGAACACTTGGGCTGTAGCTTTGCCTGAGAAGAAAGCTCCCGAAGCCCGTGTCTCCCTCCTAGCTTTCTTCCAGGAGATTAACCAGTAGTGTGTATCAGTAGATTATGGTTTTAGGCATGAAACTGTTATTTAAGTAAGGGGTATAAAACCCTGGGCTTCGCTTGTATTGATTCTTAATAAGGGTGCATGCTCCTTGAATCAAAGGTGCTAGTGTAGAGCATTTTTGTTGGGGCTCTTGATTTGCTGAATGAAACTGTGGAACCTGTGACCCTTGGCGCTTGCCATGTGCGGGCTGGCCATCCTTCCCCTTGGAACAGGAGACATGCAGGCAAACAGCAGGCGTGTGGATCGAAGGAATGTATGGGACGGCCCTTCCGTGATGGTAACTTTCCTTGGGTGAAACGTCTGAAAAATATGCCTGAGCGTGGGGACTTGACCTGAGTGAACAGGGAGGAAAAATGGAAGCTAGAGGTAGCATGTAACATATTTTACTTCTGCAGCATCTCAGGTTTCTTAGGTCTTCAGGACTTTGATCCGCTCTCATGCTGTTTCTTTTTTAATTTGTGTACAGTTATTGCTTCAGAATATTTTCATTTACTCTGATTCTCTCCTATGAAGAATGAGCAGGCGGGTCATGGCTTCCCCTTTTCCCGCCATCGTATGTTATTCCCAGAAACTCTGTCAACAAAGAAACACACACACACACACACACACACACACACACACACACACACACACACGTAAGGGTGGTATCTTCAAATTTACAGGATTTTAAAAAGCACCCTGTCTAGTATTTGCTCCAAATTGTGCACACTCAGAAGCAGCAGACCGCCACTTGAGTACCAGGGAAAGACTTTCAATCACAAGTGTTTAGATGTAACCTCTGTTCCTATTTGTTGATATTTAGACTCCACGATGCCTTTAACCAGCTAAGAATACAATGAGTAGGTGAGGGCAAGGCTATGTCCTCTGAACTCAGAGTGGTGAGTGGACACAAAGATTTTTTCTACACATACCAGGGACCTGTCTCTGAAAATCAGTGAAGATATTTGTTATGTACATTAATTGATTTCAGTTCAGTTCAGTNCTCACTCGACACTTATTGGTCACCTACTGTATGCAGAGAGTTTGTAAGCAGGTGTCATTCAGAGCCCTGAGATGGGCCATAGAGGTGATGTGGAGGCTTGCAGCTTGCTGAACTTCAGTCTCTGTCATTTCTAGTGGGAGGGAGACAAGGATAAAGGGTAAGATGAGTATCCAAACAACTGTGTAAGAAAGACAGGGCCTCCCAGGTGACGCAGTGGTAAAGAGTCCACCTACCTGTAAGGAGATACGAGGTCAATCCCTGAGTTGGGAAGATCCCCTGGAGAAGGAAATGGCAACCCACTCCCGTATTCTTGCCTGGGAAACCCCATAGACGGAGGAGCCTGGCGAGCTGCAGTCCATGGCGTTGCAAAGAGCTGAACATGATTGAGTTACTAAACAGCAGCAATAACAAAATGTAAGGAAGACAGTAGGCAGATTCTGGTCGGGACTATGGGAGAGACACACAGGGCTGAAGACGTAGCTCCAGAATGGGAGAGGCTTCTGTCCTGCCCGGGCGAACATGGAAGCCCTGTCCGGAGAATGGTAGATGTGATGGACCTCAAAGACGCCGGGGTGAGACGTGAAAGCGGTTTGTGTTGGGAATAGTCGGCCTGAGGTTACAAACTCTCGGGAGAAGAGGTCTAAAGGGACATCTGGGTCGCCCTGAAGCGCGCTCTGAATGCCAGGCCCAGGTGGTGACCTGATTGAGCAGGCAGTGGGGACCCATGGCGGGTTGTACACTTTCTGCTGGGTTCCACTAGCGCTTTCAAAGGGAAGAATGCATTCCTTTGCTGGGGGAGGGAACCGGGGATGAATGGCTGTGTTTGATCTCATAAAGCCGCTGAAATTTGTCAAATGGGTTTCTGCGGCTGAGCAAAAGAACAAAGTTAAGTACACAGGGCACTCCCCAGGTGTGCAGCTGTGTGCAGGCTCGCTCCCTGCCATTTTTCATCCGGCCTGGCCCAGTGGCGGGGCTGCGTGCCTCAGGGAGGCCCGGACGCAGATAGAGCTGGTAGGGTCAAGTACAATAGTAGAGGGTCCCTGTGGCCTTTTTCTTCTTTCAGAGACTCGGAGGCAGCGGTTTACTAGAGCACTCTGATCTTCACTTAGCTTTATTTTATCCTATCGTGCCACGCCTTTTATTGGCTTTTCAAAATTAATATCAAGTTATCCCTAGTCCTTGGTAGCCAGATGTATACCCAGAGCTAGATTTCTAAGCCACGTAGCATCTTTGTGATCCCACAGCGTAAAACTGAAAACGTCAAGCTTTATTTCCTAACATGGACTTGAGTTGCTTCGAGTGGGTGGCTAAACAGACAACAGCAGATGAAACAGCTCACCTGTGAAAATAAGAGCTGCCAGTAATTCCCTCAGTCTTCTCTAAGGTGTCTCAGGGCCATCTGCAGACCTCTAACAATTTCCAATATAGAGCTATGCTGGCATTTTCCAACTTCAAAAATATTCCGATTTTTTTTTTTTTTTTACAATCTCATCATTTGAGATGGGATGTTTCTTACAGTTTTGAGATGTACCTTCTTGGGGATAGTGTTTCATGAAAAGTGGCTGAAGTGGAGGTAATCTTTATGTACATGATCTTTTACAACCAAGGGAATGAGGCATTTTGGATGGTTTGCAAGCATCAGCCCTCATTGCCTCACGCCCTGCCCCCACCCCCAAGTGGCTGTGATGAGCCTCAGAGGGCCTCCCTGGGACACACAGCTCACACAGCCCTCCACTGGGGCTCAGAGGAGGATAGAACTTTCCAGGCTGCTGCCTAGGAAGGGCAGAGACAGCAGGGTTCCTGGCTGGAGCCACCCACAGGATAAGCTTTAGAATCACCATGCCTGTTAGTGTCTCAGGAACCGACTGGTCTCCCCGTCTTGGATTTATTCCTCCAGACTCCATCTCACTTTCCCAGTAGGTGTTTAACAAACTCTGTAAATACTCACACTGTCCTAGAAGGGGAGTTGAGAAGCCCTGTGTCCAGTTGACTCTACTCCCAAGGGAGCTGGGACAACACTGGTCCAGGGGCCCGGGGTTTATCTGGTCGAGATGCCAGCTGGTTAGCTTCCCAGCTGTTATCTTCCGGAGCTTCCTTGAGGTAGTTTAGCTGTCGTGGCCTATTTTGCTCCAAATGCCCTGCCAAGTAGCCTCTGAATGAGCCTGCTTTGCCTAAAGTGGCTCTGAATTAGTTTGCTGGGATTGGGCCCGTGGATAAGAAGGTCAGGCACTGTCCCTTCCCAGGCCCAACTTTTGAGGGGATGATGGCCTGGAAACTCATTTGCCTGTATATCCTCACATTTTTGTTAAAAACGTGTAGGCACTTAAAAAGCATTTTTTTTTTCTTTGCCATGCCAGGTGGCATGCAGGATCTTAGTTCCCCAAGTAGGGATCAGACCCATGGCCCCTGCATTGGGAGTGTGGAGTCCAAACCATTGGACTACCAGGGAGGTCCCTTACAAAGCGTTTTAAATAAAAGTCTGAGAGGCAGGCAGATAGGAAAGAAGAAGCAAAATAAAAAGGAGCTGTTCTTAGGCCCTCCAGAGTTTAGGTGGCAACCCCACATATGTCTTGGAGTAGCCTAAGTTGTAATGCAGAGCCCTGTTGCAAAAGTGAACATGAACCTCTGTTCTAAAAATGACAACCTTTAATTCAAAGGAATAAAAGGAGCAAAACAGAAATAGAGACGTAGACGTAGTGAACACATATATGGACACCAAGCAGGGAGAAGGGGGTGGGATGAATTGGGAGGTTGGGATTGACATATACACACTGCAGTGTATAAAGCAGATAGCTAGTGGGAACCTGCTGCATGGCACAGGGACCTCTGCTCATGCTCAGTGGGGACCTCAGTGTGATGAAAATCCAAACAAGAGGGGGTATTTGTATGCTGCTGCTGCTGCTAAGTCACTTCAGTCATGTCCGATTCTGTGCGACCCCACAGACCACCAGTCTCCCACAGCCCCCCAGTCTCCACCATCCCTGGGATTCTCTAGGCAAGAACACTGGAGTGGGATGCCATTTCCTCTTCCAGTGCAGGAAAGTGAAAAGTGAAAGTGAAGACGCTCAGTCGTGTCCAGCTCGTAGCGACCCCATGGACTGCAGCCCACCAGGNTGATGAAAATCCAAACAAGAGGGGGTATTTGTATGCTGCTGCTGCTGCTAAGTCACTTCAGTCGTGTCCGATTCTGTGCGACCCCACAGACCACCAGTCTCCCACAGACCACCAGTCTCCACCATCCCTGGGATTCTCCAGGCAAGAACACTGGAGTGGGTTGCCATTTCCTCTTCCAGTGCCGGAAAGTGAAAAGTGAAAGTGAAGACGCTCAGTCGTGTCCAGCTCGTAGCGACCCCATGGACTGCAGCCCACCAGGCTCCTCTGTCCATGGGGTTTTCTAGGCAAGAGTACTGGAGTGGGGTGCCATTGCCTTCTCCAGGGTATCTGTGTACATAAAGCTGATTTGGGTTTCCATAGTAGCTCAGATGGAAGAGAATCCACTTGCAATGCAGGAGACCCAGGTTCGATCCCTGGGTGGGAAGATCTTCTGGAGAAGGGAATGGCTACCCACTCTAGTATTGTTGCCTGGGAAACGCTATGGACAGAGGAGCCTGGTGGGCCACAGTCCGTGGACCACCAAGAGTCAAACACGACTGAGCAACTACCACTTTAACACTTTAAAGCTGATCTGCTTTGCTGTCCAGTAGAAACTAACACAACATTGTAAGGGTACTCTACTCCAGTAAACAATTAACTTTAAAAGAAAAAGGAATTTCAGAGGAGTAAAGGGAGGTTGAGGAAGTGAGGCGGGTCAGGGACATCTTTTAGATAAAAGGAGCGCGTTCAAGGCTTACTAGCAAAATCTCAAGGGACCTGAACTGCTTTCCATTTTGACAGGACTTGGCCCTGGAAGAAGCTGTTCTGGAGGAACTGACGCAGAAGGTGGCCCAGGAGCGCAAAGCTCACAGGTGAGGTGGGGCTGCCCGCTGGCCTGCCTGAGACAGGAGGTGGTGGCCCCCAGCCCGCAGCCTGCGGCTCGAGTCCCCGCAGTTCTGTTTCTTGTAGCAAGTGACTCAGCTCTGCTCTGAGAGTGCATGGAGATTGGAAAACTGTGTTCCCTGCCCCTACTCCCCTTTCTTTTTTCTCTCTTCCTTTTTTTTCCTTTCTCCCCCACCTCCATCCCCCCTTTCCCCTGTTCTTTGACACCAGTAGCCCCACACTGACGTGGAGCTGTTGGCCAGAGGAATTCCTCTCTGCGACCTTCCTAAAACTCTGCTGCCAGACTTGGGAAGCCTGGGGCTGCTTGTGCTGAGTGTAGACCTCAAGAGCTACTTTGGGTGGGAAAGTCAAGGTCAGGGAGAAAAATGGTGAGATTCAAGTCGTCACTGAGAGCTTGCTCAGGGCTGCTTGAAGCTCCTTGGGATGAATAGAAAATAAACAGCTTCCCTTCCAACTAAACCACCACCACTTCCAACCTCAGAGGATGTGTGCAGCGGTCCTGGACTCTCTTAACTTGGTTACTTGGCTCCAAATTATCATCCTCATGATCTTTTTCCTTTCTTCCTTCTTTTTTTCTTAACGGGAGATTTTTTTCCCAAGTTGGATAAAAATATCCTGCCCCCTCTCCAGTGGTCAGCACTATTCAGCAAGACTTCTGGATAATCTGTGTTCACAGGGCTGGGGCTTGCAATTAAATGCTTTGCCCTCTTATTATTCCCTGTGGAGTGAAAGATTACTGGGGGAAATGTTAATGAATTACTTAGCAATGCACCGTGCACACAGTTGGATGATGATGGCTTTTCTCAGAACTAAAGCCACGGTTCTGGAATTTGCCACCAGGAGAGTCTGGCCTTCCGCTGATTTTATTGCTCTTAACCGTTTCCTCCTTTGATGCTCTTTTGGTTTTAGTGGAATCCTGCCAGCAGAAGCCGAGCTTATGTACATCAACGAGGTGGAACGTTTGGATGGATTTGGACAGGAGATCTTCCCTGTGAAGGTAGCAGCCCCTGTCCTTGCCTTAGCTGTCTCAGAACAGCACAGGCATTTGGAAAACCGGTGTTGCTTGAGAGCACAGGACCAGAAGGCTTGGCTTTCTCATTTCTACATGGCATTAGTTAGCAAGTCCAATGTACTTTAGTGAGAGCAAACCCTTTTCTGTTAATGGAGAGGTCTTGAAGCTTTCCACAGTTCTCAGCAGACTATCTCAATTGCAAGACAGAGTTCCGAGTGAGTACCAACACCAGCCCATCTGGTGCCGAGAAGTTTTCAAGGTCACAGCCGGCCTTATAGCGGGACACGTAGCAAACGTCGTGTGTGCCTTAATGCAGATCCTCCCTGGCAGTTTTCCTCCCTAGCCTTTCTTTTCTCTTCTTGGGGCTGATGCAGCGATAACTGTGAGGAAGAATGAAACATTTCCTGGATACAATCATACTTTATTTCTCTGGCTCTAGAGAGCCTCTGTTGTGGATTTCCAGCCCCTTTGGTGTTTTCTGGAAAGTATGCCTAGGAAATGGTTATAAGCACATCCCACCCTTTGCAACAGATTTACCTTCTGAAGTGAGGGTGTGGTGGAGGGGTCACGGTGCAAGGTCGTCTATCGAGCGGAGGCCATCATCCAAACTCATTTTCCTCTCTCTGCTGACCCACTTTACCAAAGACGGAGTTTTATCAGAAACCTAAAGCAACTGGCACATTTCAGCAATTTGGGAGACGCCTGCAATTTCAGCGTAAACATTTCACTCCAAACTGGCTCCGCTGGCTGTTTTATAAGCGTTCTGTTCCCCCTCCGTTGCACGTTTGCAATTTGCCTTAATGAGAACTGCCCATGTGTATCAAGTAGAATCGAGCAGGGTGGCCGCAGCTTGCGAAAAAGGCTAAATGACTCTTTTTTAGATTTGTTTAATTTTCTTTTGCTTCTCTGATGGCTGCCCTTCATAGGGTTGTAATCCATTTTCCTTGCAATAATGCCTTATGAAGCCATCTGCACCCCACTTACATTTCAGCAGCCCATATATAGTCATGATATTTTGGAAAATCAGAGTAAACTTTTCTCCACTTCTAGAAAACCGACTTCTCGGGGCCTGGAAGTTGGAGGTTTGGTCGTGGGGGTCATTTGCTTGCGTGGTTTTTAGTCATTCTGAACTGTGGGAAATGGAGGCAGTGGAGACGGCGTTGAAATCCGCTGTGCTGGGTTCGGATGCATTTTTGAGTCTGTCGTTTAGTGGGAAAAGTACAGGAAGCTGCCAGAGCTACTCCAAGTGGGCAGACAGTCTCGGCTGACTCACGGCCCGCAGGCGGAACTCCGCTGGGCTGCTGCTTTTTTTTTCCTCCCCCACCGCATATCTGTTCATGACTCAGGTGACCACCTACAGACCGCATGATTCCTGGTGGGCCAAGGATGAGGGGCAGGCAGTGGTACCCACGGGAGCTGTGATGGAGCTGGCTGTAAGTGAAAAGGCAGCAAGGGCAGCCTGCCCATGGTGACGGAGTCCCTCTGGGCTGGTTGGGTCCTTCTTGGCCAAGAAAGGTTTCAAACACATGTTATAGATATGTCCCAGGGATGACCATTTAAGTTTAGTGTGGGTTTTTTTTCCCCCCATGAGTGATTTCTCAAAAAATTTTTCAAGATTGGGGAGCAGGAATAGCAGTGCGTTTCCTGACAGGTCCTCCCTTGCCCTCCACAACCACGAGATGTCCGCAGCCTCCGTGGGCTCCTGTGCTGTTGGAGCAGGTGGGCGTGGAGGGACGGAGCTTCTGGCATGGGTCACACTGGGTCTGGAGCCTCAAGCCTGACTGCACGTGCTGCTCTAACGGGGGTCTGATCTGTGGTTTTTCCATTGTCCCATGCTGGTGGACTGCTCCTCCCACGTCCCCATCCATCCCTCCCCCTCGGCCTCGGCACCCACCTCCTGGCAGCATCCCCAGGGAAGTCTTTCCACTGAATTTTCCTTTTTCTTCCCATCTCTGCTTTGCTGTCTTCTTTTCCCACATAGATTCTTTTTTTTTTTTTTTTTTTTTCATGTAGCTTACCTTTTAACCCCTGTAATCACCGAGGCCCTCTCCCTACTCCTCAGTTCTTTCTCGCTCAGCTTTTGCCATCAGCAGTTGTCTTCCCCTTTCTCTCTCTCTCTGTAAGAAGAATCCTATGTTAATGGGAAGTTTGGGGGAGGCGGGTTGAGAAGAGGTCCTTGAGAAGGAGGTCTTTGTGTCTTAAACGGGTATTCCAAGGAAGGCAGGGGTTTATCTTTTCTTTCTTGGGCTGAGTTGGGCGTGTCTCTCCCCTCACTCCACAAAGAGGACGCCTCCCAAGTGAAAGCAGGGGGCTGGGTGAGTTTGCTCACTGGATGCTGAGTCCTGCTCCTGCTCTGGCCTCAAGAACACTGGAAGCTGGGTCATGCTTTCCCAGCAGGAGGTTTGAGGCACCTGAGTGGACCAAGAGACGGGACTGAAGACAAGACCCCGGCCTCTCCCAGATAGGGCCCAGCGGATTGCCCAGCAGTGAAGCTTACAGTCCATGTGCCCTTCCTGTGCTCACGAAGGTCCCAGCCAGTGTTTAGCCTCCCACTCTGGAGTGTGAATATATACCCGATCATACACCCCCCAGGGTTGCCCCAATAGGAATAACAGAGGTCACTGCAGTGAGAATGAAGCATCCCCAAAGAGGCAGAGATTCTTCAGGGTGAAGGATTCCCCCATCCCTCACACTGTGAGCTTCAGGGATTTTACATATATATGTATAAGTATTTATATATATATTATGTATTACCTCATTGAAGGAATAGATTGCTTTTAAAAGAGAACATTTAGAAAATAAAAACTCTTAGAGATTTACAATACGATATCGGAATGGGAAACTTAATGGACAGGTTAGAAGAGAAAGAAAGGTCTCACTGCAAAATCCGAAGTTATAGAACGTGGGCGGCAGGAGATAAAATTGGAGGGCCAGCCCAGATGTTTAGCATCTGAGTAATGGGAGTTCTGAAAAAAGTGAACGGGGGAAACAGAAGGTAGTAATTTGAGAAAATATCCCAGAACTGAGGAACACGAGGTTCTAAATTGGAAGGCCAAGCATGGTGGATGCAAACAGACACACTCTAGGGCTTTAAGTGGTAGAAGCGGATGCCTTTAAAGGAGAGGAAATGGTGGGGCTGGGTCTGCTGCTGGCTGCTTTAACCAAGATCTAAAGAATATTTGATTCCTCAAATTATGTGCCTGTGTAATTGTACATATACAGTGTGCATATATAATCAAAATGTATGCATGTGCAATTTTGATTTTAAAAAAACCACGAAAACTAGGGTTAAAAAAGATAACAATAGATGCGCATGAAAGAGACCTTAACTGCCAGCCAATCTGAAAAATCATAAAATTCTTTCTTAAACAAGAAATGTGACAAATTGAGATAAAAGAAGAAAACATATCTGTGTAGCCTCTTAGGAGGTGCAGCGGGGTGCCTGCCTTCAGGTTGCCTTGTTACCCCATGGCATCTGTGATTCATTCCCCGTGTGGGCGAGAAACGGGGTGTGGTCCCCAAGGGGAGGCTGCCCGACCGCTGAGATGTTTTTCATCACAACGATCTCTTGTTGATCTTGCGCAGGACAATCATGGAAACAGTGTGCACCTGGGCATTTTCTTTATGGGCATTTTCGTGAGGAACAGAATTGGAAGACAAGCAGTAATCTACAGGTAGTCTGATTTGTCTCCTTTCCCCTTTTTCCCCTGGAGGTGCTCTTGCAAACCTCATGGAGTATGAAAGTTATACGGATGAGTTAAGAGCCAGACTGTGAATAAGAGTTGATCAGCCCCCTCTGCAGGGTTTAAGTGGTTATGAAGAAATTCCTCTCACTTTCCCTGGGGGTTTGTTTGGGGGCAGGGGATGGAGAATGCTCTTTCTTCCCACTGACTCCAAGAAGTGCGTCGTTGAGCCCCCACTGAGCCAGAAGCATGGAACCAAATTCTATGAGTCTGGTTAGAAATGGGCTCCTTAGGCATGAGGCTCCTGCAGGATCACCTTTGCCCAGATTACCCATGACCAGTCATTAAATCCAACCTGGCTTCCATCCATTGCCCAGCATGCCCTTTGCCTAATGCCATGTGCTATAAAGGTGCAAACTAATTTTTCTATTAAAGAAAGAGGGCTCTTTGTGAAAGTGTGTTTTGAAAAATCAGTGTTTGTTATCATTAATGAAAAGACCTTGGTCCTTTTTTATTACTTTGATCCTTCAGCCTTCTTTTCCATTTAACAGGAGTGGAAGCAGCGTAGGGAAGTGACAGGGTGTCCCCTACATTACAGGTCCATGAGCTTGCCTTGTATTGATGTTCACAGGTCTCATGCCAGTGTCAAAATCCGAAAAACTGCATGCTTGCTTTCATTTATGAGGGCGGTGTGGCCTATTATTTACAGGAAAAGCAGCTTCCCTGCGTGTGCATCTGCTAGGCAGAGCTACATGTCCAGGGAAGATCAAAGATGGCTCTTAGGGGCAGAGCACGGTCCACCTTCTGGAAGTAAATTCTTGGCCAGCCGTGTACTTGTTGGATCAGCAGTTACCGCAGGTCATTTTGAGAAAGTTTTCCCATTAAAAGCTTCCAAATTGGCTTTTGTTTTCTTAGGTCCCCGCCCTGCCATTATTTTTGTCCATTTGTTTTCTTTTGCTCTTTGAATAGAGACGTTATTGAAGAAGTGGAGAGAGAGCGCTTTGGTGCTACAAAATAAGCTTTTGATTTTCAGACATCTTTTTGACTTTGGGACATGTTGCAGGACTCACAAAATATATAAATATGGGCAGAGTCGGAGCTATACATCTCTATGCCCAGGTAAAGCTACCCAGGCCTTTTGTCCCACACAGTTCGCGGTGGCTAAATCAGTTCTTGAGTCCAGAGAAGAGCAGCAGATAGATTTTGCATCCTGGTGCTCTGGATTAAATCGAAAATAGCAGTTTGAAAGTTCACTGATCACCATAAGCCCCTCACAGGCTTTGTTCCGTTTTCCTGGGAACTGCTTCCAGCCCACTTCCTTTAGAATGTACTTTGAAACCCTTATAAGATGTGAATTTACTGCTGCTATAGTGTCCTGTTAACTGTGCCGCTAAAGGGTGAAGTCAGATGGTGGTGTGAGGAGTGGATCCAGAATTCTGGCCGTTGATTTGAGGGAATGGAGCCAGAAAATATCAAATATCTTTTCTCTTTTGAGACCCTCAGTAAAGAGCATGTAGCTGTGAGGCCACGTAGATGTGATCTTATGGAACTATGAGCCCACAGCTTGCAGAGCACCTGTCGATGTATATAAACACAGGTGACATTGGTGTAATAGAAGGGTGATTGGAGGAAAACCTAAAAGGGGTTGATAGAACTCACGCTGATAAGGAAGGTTGCTGCTGCTGCTGCTGCTAAGTCGCTTCAGTCGTGTCCGACTCTGTCCGACCCCAGAGACGGCAGCCCACTGGGCTCCCTCATCCCTGGGATTCTCCAGGCAAGAACACTGGAGGGGGTTGCCGTTTTCTTCTCCAATGCATGAAAGTGGATCAGGGTAATTCCTCCCCCTTGACCCAAATTGCCTCATCTCCAAAGTGGGAAACTTGTCTACCTAGAGAGCTGAGAAATGAGCTGGCCTTTATACAGATAGTCTTCCCCGGTGGCTCAGATGGTAACGCGTCTGCCTGCAATGCGGGAGACCCGGGTTTGATCCCTGGGTTGGGAAGATCTCCTGGAGAAGGAAACAGCAACCCACTCCAGTACTCTTGCCTGGAGAATCCCATGGACGGAGGAGCCTGGTAGGCTACGGTCCATGGGGTCGCAAAGAGTCGGACACGACTGAGCGACTTCACTTTCACTTTTTACAGATAAGAGGCAATATCGTTACTTTTCATTATTTCAGCAAGCATCTGGCATATGGTCTATTCCAGATGTACTCTGTCCATGGAATACAGAGATAAAGCCAGCAGAATCTCTGCCCAAAGCACGAGTCTTATGGCTGAGTTTGGTTTACTTAGGAATCTGATCACAGACATAAACCACTGTGTTACAATGTGGGGACTGATAAAGAACTACACCCAGCTTTTTTCTGGCATGTAGGTGTTTGGGAATGAGGAAAGGCTGCCTGGAGAAGGTGGCCGCTCCTGAGTCTTAAAGGAATCATGCAGGCAGAGATGGGAGTGCAATGAGCAAAACGAGATATGGAAGGGGACTTCCATGGCAGTCCAGCGGCCAAGACTCTGAGCTTCTGCTACATGGAGTGTGAGTTGGATCCATGGCTGCGGGACTGAGATCCCTCATTCTGCCACAACATGGTCAAAAAAAATTTTTTTTAAGTTAAAAAAGCAGGATGGAGAGGAAAAGGCAGTGGGCAGAGAATTATAGGTTGGGGAGCAGAGTGAAGGGCAGGTAGTGTAAGAGATGGTTAGAAACTGGCTCTAATGAAATAGAATGGGAAGCAGGAACTTTACCTTCCCTTGTCTGGTGGTTCACTCTGTGTATCCCATTTTAGGTCAGATCTCCATGAGGAAAGGGAAGGAAATTTGTCTGTGTGTGTGTTTAGATCACAAAAATGTAGGCACATTGAACATTCCCTCAGCATTTTTTCTAAGTGGCATAATCAAATCTATAGTGTACATTGCAACACAGAATCTCCATGAATTCTTCAGCCTAGGTTCCTAAAACTACATAATTTATTATTATTATTATTATTATTTTGATGTCGTATGTGACTTGTGGGGACTTAGTTTCCAACCAGGGGTGATCCGGGGCACACAGCGGTGAAAGGCTGGACTCCTAATCATTGGACCTCCTGGGAACTCCACACATGACTTTTAAATGACCTGTTCTCCCAGCAGTGAAGATGGGGTCCAGGGGAAAGACTTTGTCTGTCTGGAAATATGAAAAACTAGGCAGCAGAAGTCTCTTGCGTATTTTTCTCCTAGCTCATAAGGAAAAGTGTACTTTATCAAACAGCAACGTTGAGATGGTGTATAGCTATTAAGTAGATGAACATTGCATTTCATTTCCNTGAAGATGGGGTCCAGGGGAAAGACTTTGTCTGTCTGGAAATATGAAAAACTAGGCAGCAGAAGTCTCTTGCATATTTTTCTCCTAGCTCATAAGGAAAAGTGTACTTTATCAAACAGCAACGTTGAGATGGTGTATAGCTATTAAGTAGATGAACATTGCATTTCATTTCCATTTCTGCTTTGAAGGAAGAAACGTTTAGCTTTTAAAAATGCAGCTAAACCATAATTTGTAAAGCGAGGCTCAGTAATAGCAGATGACCCCCCTGTGCTGTCATAAATGTCTGGAAAGTCTTCGGGCAAACACTGTGGGATTTCTTCTGCGCAGGTGGAATGACATGGGAAACATCACCCACAACAAGTCGACTATCCTGGTGGAGCTCGTCAACAAAGAGGAGACCGCCCTCTTTCACACGGTAAGCGAAACAGACAATGAAGGCACGGTCCCGCAGGCAGCTTGCGGCCTGACTTCTCAGCTCCTAGTGTGCTTTCCTTGGTCTCCATGTCATGAGAGAATGAATAGTCTATCAGACCCACAACTTTGCATTACGTGCCTGGTGCTGCCATCACTCATTTCCAGGGGGTGCTGGTGACCTCACAATGCCAAGGTTCCAAGCTGAGTTTCACTCCAGGCTTTGCGTTCCTCCACCGGCCTTATTTGTGCTGGATCGCAGTGTCTGGCAAGCCCTTCACTAGTCAGCTCTGATGATATGGCGTGGTATTTTCTTTTATTGGCTTATTTGGATTTTCTTTGCCATCACAGCCCAAGGCTGATCTGAAGCCAACTGGTGACTGCCTTTCTGTTGAGTGCCTCCTTGAGAACCAAGGCAGTTCACACACCTCTCTGCCTCTAACTAAATGATGCTAGATATCCGTGCCACACTCTGCCTTGATTCATTTATTGATTTGCAAAGCACTTGGTTTGGCATGATGTAAAGACACGCCAGATCACCAGTGTAACTCCAGCGCCGTGGACGTAAAGGGTTCTCTAGCAGGCAGCATCATCTAACGTCCTTGGGTGAGCTTCATCAACATGACTGCCGCTGAATTTCAGCATGTTGGTTTGTGGCTCAGGTGGCTATTTTGTGCCTGACGTGAAGGGAGGAAGGGACATGTCTCTGCCCAGAGGAATCGTAATAAAATGCATATACAAACAAATGTTTATTTTTTCCCCATTTCTTCTTTTCCAAGGAGGATATCGAAAATGCCAAGTACATATCTCGACTGTTTGCTACGCGGCACAAATTTTACAAACAAAACAAAATCTGCACCGAGTAAGTAAACGTTTCATCCACCTGCTCCCTGGATGGCTTGTTCCAGCTTAAATTCTTATGCTTTCGGAATGTTGTAGATCACCTTTTCGGCTCACTCTTTTGCCTCATTCCTTGTAGAAGCTAAAGGGGCAAGCTGAAGCCAGGCGGGAGGGAAAGAGCTTTAATGATGAAGACCGTCTGGTGTTGCCTGTATGCCTAGGGGGAAAATGATTTGCAAATTGACTGTGGCTGCTTGACTTCCTGGACGGAGTGGAGTGGCCAACATCAGTGCCTTTCCAGCCTCCGCCATGAGTTTGGAGGAGCCGAGCGGTTCCCAATTTGCCAGGGCGCCCCTTCGTGTCAGATGTAGCCTGTGTTCAGAAGCGTGTAGCAGAGTGATGAGCCAACTTGAAAGAGAAGAAGCTGCTGTCATCCTCAGCCCCGTGGCACTCACACAGTTGGCTAACCCTGCGTGTGCTTCTGGGTCAAGTCACCTGCCTGGAAATGAGAGGCCAGGGTAATTAGAGGAAGACTTGGAAGACACTAATAGATGTCACAAATCCATGTGTGTGTTTTCAATTTAATTTGGAAATGGGGATGATAAAGAGAGTCTGATGAGAGAACTTAACCGTGACCTGACCTTGGATAGAGCGTGTCTGGCTCATGCTATCGCTGAATTTCCTCTGGTTGCCTTCAAAAGACATTCCTCAGCAGAGTACCCCAGCAGTTGGGGCGCCCAAGGTGCTTAATTTCGTTTCAAAGAACTTCAGGGATGTAAATGCAAGAGAAGAACTGCTTCCCCACTTCCCCAGTGGACACACCCAAGAGTGTGAAAACGCGGTCCTAGACCAGATCCTGCTGTAGAAGGCGCTGCTTTAAAACGGGAGGATCAGGTCCTGGCAGACTTTTTTCCCTATGTGATGGAGACTCTTCTAAGCCGGTCTCTGCCACTGGTCACTCTTGGAGTCTGAAAGTACATTTGATAGTACAGTCCGTCAGCCCTCTGTATCTGTGGTTTCACATCCATGGAGTCAACCAACTGTGGATCAAAATATTTTTTTTTAAAAATTCCAGAAAGTTCCAAAAATCAAAGCTTGAATTTCCTTTGTACTGGCAGCTGTTTATATCATATTAGGTATGATGAGTAGCCTGAGATGATTTAAAGTATGTGGGAGGATGTGCGTTGGTTATATGCAAATCCTATGCCATTTTACACAAAAGCAGAGGTGGATTTTGGTATCAGAGGGGGTCCTGGAACCACTCCTCCTTGGATATCGAGGATGACGCTATCAGGTGTGCAAACAAAGTTTGCAAAAGTAAACAGAAGAGCATTGATTCAGGAGCAGCAATTTAAACAGCCGTGTCTACGTTATGAATGCTCGTGTGCATACATATGCTCTCGTGCGCACACACACACAGACCCCATTCGTTTGCACACGTGCGCACACACACACAAACCCATTCGTTTGCATGCGTGCACACACACACACACACACCATTCTTTTGCACATACACACCATTCCTTTGCATACTCACACACACACCCCATTCTTTTGCACACGCGCGCGCACACACACACACACCATTCTTTTAAACAGTTTCCCTATAGGTCACATCTTTGCAATTTTCTGCTACTGCCTTTTATTTGTTGAGATGTCTTTGAATTAACAAGAATTCTATAGTTGACTTCTTAGGGTGGGTTTGAGAAGAAAACTATTTTGAGAAGTAAATATCACTGTCTTCTTGTTTGACCATATCTTAGCAAATGGCTTTATTATAAAACTTTCTGAGTATTTGTATTTCTTTTGTGTCCTTTTCTTCTTATACAAGTGAGCATCACCTATTAGACTGAAAATTAAAGAAACTCTGTCCTCCTTCATACTTCTGTAATTACCATTCCTTTCTTCTTCCTAACCAGGTGTGGGAGGTTCCTATTCTCATATCTGATGAAAACTGGGACTCTCTAAAAACACCCTCATCCCCTACATAGACAGTAAACTCTGTATGCAGTTTCAGAGTCTCACCATGGGCTACATGAAGGCTTGGGATAGCTCTCTGGAGTTCATGAAATCAGCGTCATCTGAGCAGTGTCCTTCTCCAGAGGTCTCTGTTCTCTGACTTCTAAAAGATGGTCATTGATTTTTATTTCCCTTGTAATTCATCTTTAGAAAGAAGCCTCATCCTTTTCATATTACTTTGTAAAACATTATAAGATATCATTTATTCCAAACATTTTGCAAATAAAACAAGAGCAAAAAAGGAAATTAAAATTGTCTTGGCTTCACCAACCAGATATAGAAGATATTTGTGTTTTACCATAGTTCTTATTTATTTGATATGTAGGTCGGCTGGATCTTCTTTGCTGCTCTCAGGCTTTCTCTGCCTGCGGCAATCTGGGGGCTGCCCTTCATTGCCATGCACAGGCTTCTGTTGTGGCGGCTTCTCCTTTTGCAGAGCACGGGCTCCAGGCACACGGGCTTCAGCAGTTGTAGCTCGAGGGCTCCAGAGCAAGGGCTCAGTAGCTGTGGTGTGCTAGCTTTGTTGCTCCTCGGCATGTGGAATCTTCCTGGACCAGGGATTGAACCTGTGTCTCCCACACTGGGAGGCGGGTTCTTATCCACTGTACCACCAGGGAAGTCCCTGTTCTACTGTGATTCTTAACCCATTTTGTCTGCTTTCCCCTCTTCTCCCTCTCTCATCTATCAGCTCATCTTATACATGGTAAATAAGAATAACCATCCTCATGTTTTTCAACTTTTCATATAGACAATCCAATTCTCCACCCCCTATCAGACGCCAGCCCACCTGGAGCCGGTCCTCCCTGGTATGTATGACATCTTCAGTTATCAAGTCCTCTGACCGCTGGGGTTCATGTGTCCTTCTGTGGTTGATTTTGAGGGGAGGGGTGGCCAGGGCATCATGACCAGGTGAAATCTGGTGAGAACGCAAAAGGACATCAGTCTGCTCTGCAGGTGGGGTGTGAACACCCATGGCCCGTCACTTCCCTAAATGTGACCCCAGGTTCACCCCGGGAGTCTTATTCCAGGCCGATGAGCTCATAGTCCTTCAGCATGCAGCTTACTGTGTGTGTGGTTTTTTTCCACTTGCTTTATCACTGTTCCTGATTTTTGCACATTTAGACATGTCATCAGGTATAATCTCTGCAAATTCTTTTGTATTCACTGCCATAGACAGTTTAATAAACTAGTCAGAAAATGACTACTTGAAGGAAATATTGAAGGAGTCAAGTTTTGATGCTCTCAGGTAGAATATTTAGTGGGGAAGAAAATTAAGGTTAGTTAATTTTCTAATTTTAAGGTCAACAGAATTTGAGTTGAGGTACTTTTCTACCTACTGTTAGCCTTAAAACACACACACACACACACACACACACACACACACACACACAACCTGCTCTCATATGAATAAGGAAACAACTCACTGTCATGTGAAAAAGGAAATAACTTATTCTAGGTTATGGTTTATTTTACACAAAATCAAAATAAACACATGACCTTTAAATGTCTGTAGGTGAAGAGTTCCTTTGAATTGATGGGAGAGTAAAACTGTTCTTTATACATGATATATATCCTATAAGACATCTTTAACCTGTCATTTAAAAGGAACTATTTAAGGGAATTTATTTTTCTTCTGGAAAATGCATTCACATGAATTCTCAGAATCCTAGAATTTGGACATCTTATCATCACGTAATAATTCCTGAGAACCCATGTAAATACTATTAATTCTCTGTGTCAAAGCACGATCTCTCATAGAAAATCCTTGGAAATGTAGTGGGTTGCTTTGGGCTTCTCCCCCGAAGCAGCAACGGATTTCGTCCTGGCGTTGTTTTCTTTATTCTTCTCCTTTGTTGATATTATTTCCCTTTTCCCTTCCTTAGAGTGCACAGGTCTTTACTAGTAAGATAAATGTTCACTTGTGTCCATGAAACGCCAGGGGAAGCAGAGTGTCTCAGGGCTGTCTTGTGATGTGATCGCATCCTGATTATCTGGAGAAGATGCAGAGGCTTTCCTGTTCCATTCGGGTGCAGACAGTCTGCAGGAAGCCGGGTTCCTGGCTTCTCCCTTTCCTCTGCCCTTTAGGATTAAACCGTGTCAGCAAGCGTTCCTTGGGATGAGTGAGAGTAAAGCCAGATCCCGTTGTCGCCTTTGGGTTTCCTAGCTGATAACCAGGGTTCCGGGTGGTTGTTTTTCTCTTGCTCCTCTGGCCCCTATATCGTGGCATCTAATTTGCTGTGGTCTTAGCAGATCTAGAAAGAAACAGAATAATACACTGAAATATATAAAGAGATAGAATAAATAACACAATCCTGAAGTGGTATTTGGAAGATTGCTCTTATTACGTCTCACTTGCATTGTTTATACACTATGTCGATTCATAAACAGTCACTTGCTTGCAGGATTTTTCTTTTTCTAAAAAAAAATTAAAGCAGAGAAGGCAGGATGAGCCAGCTTTGCCTTGCTTTGTATTTCTATTCTCTTGTATGAATCCTTCCCCACTGGCTTTTTTTTTTTTTTGTATTTTTTTGTTGACCTGAAAACTGGCTATCCAGTCATGGAAAAAATTGAGTTGAATTAGGTGTTACCAAAAAAAGGAAAAATAGTTTTAAACTGCTAGTCAAAAACCACCCAAAGAGAGATTTGGGAATGTTTAGAAGAACTGATACCCTTAACTACTGTGTTAGATTGGTTTCAATGTTTATTTCTTCTCTGATTCTCTTTAATTTTTGGGTTTCTGGTCATTATGTCTTCTTTATTTGCTCTTTTGATACATAAATATTATTTTCAGAAAAGGAAATAGTAGATGAGTTAGCAACCTAGCTTCATACTGCCAAGTGGTCTTCAGTCTAGGGATACTGAGACAGTGTGACATAGTAGATGAGTTAGCAACCCAGCTTCATACTGCCGAGTGGTCTTCAGTCTAGGGATACTGAGACAGTGTGACCCCTGCTGGCTTTGTATGGTTTTTTGGCTTGATCTCAACTTCAGTCCCAAACCAGTAATATTTAAACCAATATCTATAAGACAAATTTAAAGATAATCAAATAGAAATATAAGAGACCATCCAGTTTGGTGGTTTACAAGCTGAAAGTTTATTTTTTTAGCATTACAACTCTTTCTTCAAACATATTTTTACTTGGAACCCCAATATCTAAATAAAATGGATAATGTTGGAGGAGACTGATTTGATTGACAGGAAGCTGAGACCTACCGAGATTAAATGACTTCCTCTAGACCACATTAGCAACTAATTATATTTCCTTTGTCGGCTCCCCAAATAGCAAAACTGGCTAAGCATTTTGGTGTTTTCTCTAAGAGTTTTACCCTCCTCTGCAACACGCAGTTATTCAGATTGAGTGTAAACGGCCATGCTTGAGGCTTATGACAGTGAGTCTTCACTGAAAGGGTGGATGATTGCACCTGCAAGGTTCTCTGCAAGACCTTTCCACATTTGGTTCTGCAATGGGGGAGGGTCAGTAAGTGGTCTTGGGAATTGCAAACTTACTGTTATGGGTCCTCATTTTAGATTATATACATTTGCAAGCGGGCCCAGCTTAACACTCCCGCACCCCTATTAGAGGGTGTTGTGGCAACATGAACTTGGGCCACAGGTACAGGTATGCCGATAGATAGAATAGATAGATAGATAGAAGCTTTAGGAGGGACCCAGTTTTGAATAGAAGGAAACAGGCTTCCCCGGGACTCTCATTACATTTTAGGTGGAACATAATAATATGCATGTTCTGAGTTATTCCTTTGAAACATGGCAGTGGGAACTTTGCAAGAGTGTTAGAAAATAGGCTGTAATGAGGTGCCTCCATGCCGATCGCAGCCTCTTTCTCACCTTGAACCAGCCTCCCCGTTCCCCGCTTTGTGCGTCTCCAGTCTGAGGCTTGGTGATGAGATGAGGGTGCAGATGCTCAGAAGAGGGTGGGCTGAGGGAGGAGGGCAGAGAATCCCTCACCCGTCTCCTTGCAGGGATGAGCAGTGGGGCCCGTCGTGTGCTCGGGCTGGCACTCGGAGCGTTTCAGTGCAGGGCCTCCCACGTGTGCTGTGTTCTCTGTTTCAGCCCCGGCAACAGCCCTACATCCTGCCTCCCATGCACGTCCAGTGTGGCGAACACTACTCGGAAACACACACTTCTCAAGGTAACGCTGGCTTGCTGCTGTCCCTTCTTAAGACCTGAATTTGCGTACTGCGGATCAGTGCTGAGATTATTTTGTTTTAGGTGACAGTGATACTTTTATTTTAACTTTGTCACGGGCTGAATGGCAGCGGTTTGGGATTTGTGAGAGGCACAGAATACCATTTACCCCTGAGATGAAAACTTTCCCAGAATTGCAGGCAGAAGGAGTTGGGGGAAGACAGAAGGCGCGTTCCTTTCTCTTCCTCCTCATCCTCGAAAGTGGGTTAGAGAAGAGAGTGACCAGCTAAGCCCAGCGGAAGACTCTTCACCTTCCTTGCCAGGGTCGGAGAACTTGTAACAGTCAGCCAGGTTTTCATGGTGACAGAGAACACAGGCGTCCAGAATAATTGAAAGAAACTCACACATAATCTCAGCCTCTCATTTTAGCTCTCATTTGCTGCCTCTACCCCGGTCTCTTTCTCAGCACACTTNGAAGACTCTTCACCTTCCTTGCCAGGGTCGGAGAACTTGTAACAGTCAGCCAGGTATTCATGGTGACAGAGAACACAGGCGTCCAGAATAATTGAAAGAAACTCACACATAATCTCAGCCTCTCATTTTAGCTCTCATTTGCTGCCTCTACCCCGGTCTCTTTCTCAGCACACTTGTTAAACTCTTTAGTTCCTTGTCTCTCTAAACACTGCCCTGAAAAATGTATGGAAAAAAACCCATTTCAGTAATGGTCTAATGAGCATTTATAGAGCAGCTCTTTTCCTGAAGCACTGCTCTAAGCACTTGCACTGCCTTGTCTCATTTCATCCTCAAAATAAATGAAGGAGATAGGTACTGTCGATGCCATTACTTCCATTTGCTATAGAAACTGGGATACAGAAAGGGTATTGGAGGAGCTTGGATATGAAAATCAGTGTCTTAACTCTGGAGCCGGTGCTCCGTGATCATTTCAGTAACTGCATCTTAGAAAACGAATGGGATTAAACACCGGATGTTGACAGTGGGGTAAAGGATAATTCATTTCTGGATTATCCTGTGCTGGCTCTTGCACTGTCGAAGTGCAAGCCTGGAACCTAGGATCATCAGATAACGTAATTTAATAAAATACGACTTTTTATGAGCCGACTAGCAAACGTTACCTGCTTCTATGGGAAGGCACCAAACCCCATTAGAGGTGGATAAATGCAGTGTTCTCTCGCTCTAGTTTTCCTTGCCTCTATAATTTCATTTCGTCTATGTTCCCACCTCTCCTCTTTAGGCAGCCGAGTATTTTCAGTCACCTTTTCTGTTTCTTAACCTTCTCTGCCTTTGAATTCCTCTACTCTGCTCATGCTTAAATTTGTAGTGTACAAACGAATATGTTTTGCCCACAGAAAAATGTGTTTGTAAGAGCTTGCCTCCCGAGGGTGTATGTATGTGTGTGTGTGTGTGTGTGTGTGTGTGTGTGTGTGTTAAAGGAACACTGGATGCATAGAATGGTCCTGACTTTAGAAATCTGCTTTTTATTCTCTTTGTTATTGTTGTTGTTCAGTCACTAAGTCGTATCTGACTCTTTGTGACCATGGACTATAGCATGCCTGGCCTCCCTGTCTTTCACTGTCTTTTATCTCTTTAGGTACCTGTTTAAAGTATTAATAATTTTAACGTGAAATTGACCTTGGTGATGAAACCAAGTCTAGAGGCGGGTTTTAGACAGTGGCTAAAATTACACCCCTGAGTCCTATTTTGCCTTCCCCTGGTTGCTGACCATAATGAAATGGCCGTGCTTGCTGACATCCTGACTGTGTTACTTGCCTTGTGTCTTGATTGATGCTCGGCAGTCCCTTGGATACAGGGAGTTTTTCCATTGCAGTCAGGAAGATCAGCTCCAAGAACTCAAAGTTCTTCCCTTCCTGGCCCAAATATCCAGTTCTGTCATTGAGCCCTGCACAAGAGGGACTGGTCTTCCAGTGTGAGGACCGTTGTTGGTACCTGACTTAAAAACTCAGGCCAAATCAAGAACTTAACCCAGCTGACACCAGTTCCATATGTACCTGGCTTCATTTGTTTAGATTCACTTTTTCTTTAGTGTGCTTTAAAATACCCTTTCAGTATGTTGGCATCTTGCCCAAGAAATTGCTGGTTTTTTCTATGGAATATGTGGGTGGAGACCATGGGATTTCCCTGTTTATGACTTCTGTGAGTTAAAAATTACCCCCATGAGTGTGAGGACCAACTTGATGGAAGCAGGATGGCGTGGAGGTTCATGGGCCTCTGTTTGACTTCTTGCAGACAGCATCTTCCATGGGAATGAAGAAGCCTTGTATTGCAACTCACATAACAGCCTGGACTTAAGTTATTTAAATGGCACTGTCACCAACGGCGGCAGCGTGTGTAGCGTTCACAGCGTCAATTCCCTCAGCTGCTCCCAAAGCTTCATCCAGGCTTCTCCCGTCTCCTCCAACCTCAGCATCCCTGGGAGTGACATCATGCGGGCGGACTACATCCCCAGCCACCGGCACAGTGCCATCATCGTACCATCCTACCGGCCCACGCCCGATTACGAGACGGTCATGCGGCAGATGAAGAGGGGCGTCGTGCACACGGACAGCCAGAGCCAGTCCCTGCGAAACCTCAACATCATCAATACCCACGCCTACAACCAGCCAGAGGACCTGGTGTACAGCCAGCCCGAGATGCGGGAGAGGCACCCCTACACGATCCCCTACGGGCCCCAGGGGGGCTACGCAAACAAACTGGTCAGCCCGTCGGACCAGCTCAACCCCACGAATCCCATGGTGCCGAGCAAGCCGGGGGGGCCCAGCGCCATCTCACACACGGTGAGCACGCCGGAGCTGGCCAACATGCAGCTGCAGGGCGCCCATAGCTACAACGCGGCCCATGTCCTCAAAAACTATCTCTTCCGGCCGCCGCCCCCCTACCCACGGCCCCGGCCGGCCACCAGCACGCCAGACCTCGCCAGCCACCGCCACAAGTACGTCAGCGGCAGCAGCCCCGACCTGGTGACCCGCAAGGTTCAGCTGTCCGTGAAGACCTTCCAGGAGGACAGCTCCCCAGTGGTGCACCAGTCCCTCCAGGAGGTGAGTGAGCCCCTCACGGCCACCAAGCACCACGGTGCGGTGCACAAGCGTCACAGCCTGGAGGCCATGAGCAGCATGGTGAGGGGCATGGAAGCCATGACCCTGAAGTCGCTCAACATCCCTATGGCCCGCCGCAACACCCTGCGGGAGCCGGGGCCTCCGGAGGAGGGCCCCGGCAGCCACGAGGTCCCCCAGCTCCCCCAGTACCACCACAAGAAGACTTTCTCGGATGCCACCATGCTGATCCACAGCAGCGACAGCGAAGAGGAGGAGGAGGAGGCTCCCGACCCGGTGCCCCAGATCCCCGGGCTCCGGGAGAAGGTGGAGTACAGCACCCAGCTGCAGGCCGCCTTAGCCCGGATTCCAAACAAGCCCCCACCCGAGTACCCCGGGCCCCGGAAAAGCGTGAGCAACGGGGCGCTGCGGCAGGACCAGGCGTGCCTGCCTCCTGCCGTGGCCCGGGCCAGGCTGCTGCGGCACGGGCCCGCCAAGGCCATCAGCGTCTCCCGGGCTGACCAGCTGGCCGTCAACGGGGCCTCTCTCGGGCCATCCATCTCGGAGCCCGACCTGACGAGCGTGAAGGAGCGGGTCAAGAAAGAGCCTGTCAAGGAGAGACCTGTGTCCGAAATGTTTTCCCTGGAGGACAGCATTATAGAGAGAGAGATGATGATTCGGGTAAGCGGCCCCCTCTCCCGAGGGCACCTTGGGAGGGACGGTTAGAGGGGCTGGTCCCCCCGACCCCCACCCCGGAGCACCCTCTCTGCTCCTTCTCCGTGATTCAGGTGCCCTCCCTCCTCTGGGCACGGAAGAAAGCGTGAGGCTTGTCAGGGAATATGGGAGGATTTAAACATGCGATAGAATTTAAAAGTCACGTGCTTTTAAACAGGTAGGGTTTCGTTTTACGAAACTTTGCTTTTTGCTCCTTCCATTCTCATTCATGGCTTCTCATAGGCCTGCTGGGGGCAACATGCCATGACAAAGTTAGGTTCTTACAGGTATGTGGTATTGAGATCAGTGTCTAAGCCAGCATTTTGGGGTATATATTCAGGGTCAGATTTCCCATTGCCTGAGCTGCCAGGAGCTCACCTTCCTCCATCTCCTGGCATTTTGGTTTTCTCTGGGGAAAGCAGTTCTTCCCCAGTTAGATTTTAAAAGAGCAGCCTCCCTTCAAAGCACAGCTTTCTGTGTAGATCTGGATGTAGACTGCTCATCAGTGTTGCCCATGGCGTCTCCAGTTTCACTTTCAGATCTTCTTTCAGTAGATGGTCAGCACAAGTCTATGAAAAATGACAGTAAACTCAGAAGCGTACAGCTGAGCTTGAATTCACCATTGAGCTTCCTCTACCAAGAACTCACACAGGCCTCTTCACACACTCACGCACACACGCATAACATTTGGCAATGCCTAATATTAGACATAAGTCACTCTTCTTTAGTATGTTTCCTCCGGAAGGTGAGTTATGTGGCCGGAGCAAAAGTATGCAGTAACAGTTGCACATCTGGAGCAGCAAAGTGAATTACATCTTACTAACGAGGAAATTGCTGGATTGTAGTTGCTCCTTTACAAAATGTTTTATAACACCATTGCTATTTGTCCTGGAGATGTTCACTCCCTTAAAGAAAAAAATCCTTTCATTGTAACCACTCAAACCCAGATTGACTTCTCTGCTTGTTCCACATCTGGGTCATAAGGTAGCCAGTGTTTATTTTAGGAACTCCAGCACAGTTGTAACTTGCATTTTGCTTTGAGGGAATTCATCAAACTGTCTTCATGTATAAGTCTCCCCGATTCTGCAGTGGGAATCAACTTGTAAAGAATAGTAAAGAGCCAAAGTTTTAAGAAAGCCAAGTCCCTAGGTTTAGGAATCTAATCCATAGCAATGTTCCGGCTTTAGACAAACCTCAAGAACATCCTCAGCCTCACGGTTTGAGCCCTCCATGGAGTATTGCTAGGAATTTGGTACAAGCATAATTTTTTCCACTTTTTGCAAACCGGGAGGGAAATTGTGAAAGATGTGTTTGTGCCTGTGGCAAATAAAACTGTTTGGCTTGGGGATGGAATGAAGTGCGGGGGTGGGTGCCTTGGGGAGAACTTTCCACGTTTGGGAAAAGTAGTCATTGGTAGAAAGGGAGTTTCAGCACTTCTGGGCCTTAGGCCCCTTTCACACAACTCAGCGTCAAGAACTCATCAGTCCAAGCATTGGGCGTTGTTTTTTCCCTTGCTGACTGGCTGTTTATTGCCACTTACATGGTTGCCTAGCCTCACTTTGGTCATATTCATCCTCTTGTTACCTGTATTAAACAAAAGCCTGTAGCTGATCCTTATGATTCCTCATATAGAGCTTCATGCATTATCACAAAGCAAAAACAAAGCCTTTCTTACAGTTCATCCACGTGTCCTCCCATCCCATCCATTGGGTAATAGTGAGTAGCTGATTTCACCTCTTAACTAGTTCAGTAACATTGTTACCCTGGCCCTATGTCATTTTCCCTTATTTTTTTAAAAGTGTACCTTTTGTTTTTTTGGCCACACCACAGAGCATGTGGGATCTTAGTCCTTGACCAGGAATCGAACCCATGCCCCTCACATTTTAAGCGCAGAGTCTTAGCTACTGGACTGCTAGGGAAATCTCTTTTCTGATTTTTCCCCAAATCCTTCATACTCATGAGCTCAAGGGCAGCCACCCTTGGTTGTTGTCCCGACCTCAGAGGAAGACTCGGAGGGTCTTCAGTGAGCCAGGCAAGATGCTGACCTGGCCCCTGACACTGGAGCTTGGGGTGGGTCTCCATTGTCTTTCTGAAGAAGCTCACCCCAGTGACCTCCCCGCGTCTCAGATGCCTCACTCTGGTGCCCATAATGGGTAGCTTTTGCCTGGCTTGTTAGGCATAGCTAAGAGAAGGCTGTCAAGGCCTTCCTAGGATGAGAAAATGTCACCAAATAGGAACTGGAAGCAGACAGCTATGGTGAGAATTTGCCCTGCAGGCAACCCTCTCTCCCTTTCTGGAGCTGCTTGTCCACTTGATGGATAGTTCAGGCCTGTGGTGTGGGTAGCGTGTGGTGTGGGTATCGCCCTCTGCACGGCTCCTGCTGCTGCTCTGAAGACATTTCTCTGTCTGTGGTTCCCTAACCCCCAGTCAGGCACTGGGGAGAGAAGAGGCCAAAGCAGATCTTTGAATTCATTATTTTTGGTCTCTGGTAATAAGCTCATAGGATAAATGAGGAGGAGCTAAGAGAAATAGTTTATCATTGGGGTTTCAGTGTTGCCTGGGTAGTAATCCTTTCCCAAGAAAGACAAGTAAGTTACTTTTTTCTTTGGGTCCAGTTGGGGTCACCTTATAGTGCAGGTGAAGGAAGCAGAAGGACTGTCAGAAGGATCTGTGGACCATTTACCAAAAAAAAAAAAAAAACATTGCTCTCTCAAAATTTTGCAGAGGAGTGAAACATTCTCAGCTAAAAGAGATAATAATAGGCAGAGAAGAAGTTCTCCCTTACAAAAACAAACTAGTAAGTAAATAAACCGACAGAACTCCCCAAATTTAAATCCTGAATTTTCAAAGTCTGCCCAGGGTTGGGAGAAGGCAATGGCACCCCACTCCAGTACTCTTGCCTGGAAAATCCTATGAACAGAGGAGCCTGGTAGGCTGCAGGCCACGGGGTCGCTAAGAGTCGGATATGACTGGGCGACTTGACTTTTACTTTTCACTTTCATGCATTGGAGAAGGAAATGGCAACCCACTCCAGTGTTCTTGCCTGGAGAATCCCAGGGACCGGGGAGCCTGGTGGGCTGCCGTCTATGGGGTCGCACAGAGTCGGACACGACTGAAGCGACTCAGCAGCAACAGCCCAGGGTTGAGAAACCAGGATCATTCTTAAGAATAGAATATGTTTTGGCCCTTTCTCACTTTCTCACAGTTATTGCTCCTCTGAGATGCTCCTTCAGTTTATCTGATGGGTTAGCCCTGTCACAGGACCAAGCGTCTTATTGACAGCATCACTCACAAAGGCCAGGGCTCCATTCTTCTTTTTTTTTAATTGAAGTATAGTTGATTGCAATGTGTTCCCTGGTGGCTCAGATGGTGAAGAACCTGCCTGCAATGCAGGAGACCTGGGTTTGATCCCTGGGGCAGGAAGATCCCCTGGAGAAGGGAATGGCTACTCAATCCAGTATTCTTGCCTGGAGAATCCCATGAACAGAGGAGCCTGCAGGCTACAGTCCATGGGATCAGAAAGAGTTGGACACAACTGGATCAACACACACAGCAGGTGCTCTATCCTCTAGCAATACCATAGCTCCACCAAGACACTTCTTTAGGAAGTAAATTGCTAAATGACAGACTAAGAAAAAAATACCTGAAGATTTAAAAAATAAATAAATAGCAGAGTAAGGTCACTCCTTCATCTGTGGCAACCAAAGGAACCTGCAAACTGTGGGTCAAAATTGTAAACCCTGTAAAACTTATCTGTCTCTGTGCTCTATAGAGTCCCTCTGCCCTTTTGTCTTCTAAGACAAAATTATTGGGTGGAAAATGCTCCTGTTGCCTGAAGTGAGCAACTGGAGATTGGTTCACGCCCCAATCAGCTTAGAGGAAGTGGGAAAGCAGAGCTGTAGACGAAATAACAGGGGCCCAACAGTTTCAGAGTGTCTGTGCAGGTGAGGACAGAGAGGGGTCACAAAGTCGTAAGCAAGGGCCAGGTGCGGTCTGCGTGGTCCCCAGATGGTGTTCTCCCGTGGTTAGGCACCGGGAGCCATGGCGTCCACTCCTGTGGGTCTTCTGGATGAAGCACGAAGGATCCTGCCGGGTGGTCATCTCAGGTGGTTCCAGGCTATGGTATTAGCGAGTTTGTTAAACTACATCAGCTCCCTTTCTGGGGATGATATCCCAGGGACCAGAGAGATTCAACATAGAGTTAACACCTCAGTCTTAGCCCCTCTGAATGGGAACTTGGGAAGGAAGTTTTTTCTCTACTTCTGTATATATCCATCCTCTTATCAATGGGACAGTTTTTCTACTATATCCTTCTGCTTCTCTATATATTCATTCAACTGATTTTTGAGAGTTTGATATTGAAACTGCAACTAAAAATCTTTAATTTTGCTACTTTAAAAAATAATTGTAATATGTAATGGAGCTGTATATAACCTTGTTCTGTATTTTTCAAGTCTCCTATAAATGTGTTATCACACTTACATAATTTAAAAAATAAAAAAAAATCTAAAAAAAGAATGCAACGGTTTTTATAAGCTTTTTACCATTTAATCTGCGTAAAAGGCCCATCATTTTGATTAGCTCTGATTATTCATGAATCTGTTTCTCTTTTCTTTGTCCTGTCTTCCTTCAGTGCTCACCTTCCCCAGGTGACTTATGCATGCTTTTTTTGTGAGCTCTATGGCAGGGTGTATTTGTGTAGGGTCTCTGCTCTTGTTTGTTTGTTTATTTACTCCATTTTTAAAGAAACGCTCAGGAGGCCCAGAGGAGCCAGCTTCCTCGGGCTCAGTGGGAATGAAGGGGAAGGCTGTGTTTGAATTTGCCCTGCTAATGGTAATTGTCTGCATTCCTTGGCTGGGGAGTTACAGATTTGGGGAGATTAAAACACATTCCAGCATTCTCCTGGTATTACGAACAATGAGAACATGCCTTTTCTTGCCGCAAGAATCTAGAAAAGCAGAAGATGGCAGGCCTGGAGGCGCAGAAGAGGCCACTGATGTTGGCAGCCTTGAACGGACTCTCAGTTGCTCGGGGCTCAGGGCGGGAGGAGAGTCGCATCGATGCCACCCGAGTCCCCATGGACGAGAGGGTAAGCGGTGGGCTTGTCAAACGCGTGACTCATTCTCTGTGGTCTTAGGATTCTGACGCTCTCTCCTCGCCCAGACACGCCAGCACGAAGGTGTGTTTGACGAATTCATTCTTCAACTTGAAGATTAGGGCGACCTGGGTTGTGCTGTATTAGATTGATCCTTTTCAGTAACTCTTGTTTCTTGGTCAGGTTGGTTCAGTGATGACGCCTAGAGACACCAGCCCCTGGCCACCTGTCTGTGTGGCCTCAGTCAACCCATATTTATCTGGGCCTGTTTCTTTGTTTTGCAGAGTGAAGAGGTTAAGCCCTTGCCCTAGTGCTTGACTTCTGTGATTTTTGTGAACAAGTACCCTTTATTAGGGAGTAATTCATTTACCCAAGCACTTAGAGCACTTATAGAATTCTTTAATATGCTGGCCCCTTGCTAGGAACTTCCTAGGTGGCTCTAGTGGTAAAGAATCTGCCTGCCCGTGCAGGAGATGGTAAAAATGCAGGTTTGATTCCTGGATGGGGAAGATCCCCTGGAGTAGGAAGTGGCAACCCACTCCATTATTCTTGCCTGGAAAATTCCATGGACTGAGGATCCTGATGGGCTACAGTCCATGGGACTGCAAAGAGTCCGACATGACTGAGCAACTTGGCTATAGAGTGTGACTGATATATAATTGTTAGGGTAATGCATTGTGAGAACTTTGGTTTTGAAAAGCAAAGAAAGTTGCACGGTAGTGTTTCAGAGGTGAACAAACATGTTCCTTTAGTCCCTGAAATTGCTGTCAGATTAAAAAAAAAGGTTGTGTAAATGTAATAGACTGCCAGTAAGATTAAGGTTTTAGGTTTTGTCAGCGTATATGAAGTATTAGCATGCTCTGAGAGCCAGAAGTGTCTTACTTTAGCTTTTTATTTGGCCGTACCATGTGGCATATTCCCTGGCCAGGGCTCAAAAACTGTGCCCCCTGCATTTGAAGCCTAGAGTCTTAACCACTGGACCACCAGGACCGTTCCTAGAAGGGTCTTTAGTGCGATCATTTAATCCAATTAATGCCACGTTACTGTAATTAGTATTTTGGCCATGGGAAAAATAAAAGAGGGGGGTGTCTAATCTGCATGAGTAGAGAACTATGGACCAATATCACCTTAACATTTAGCTAAAAACAACTACATAAGTGGAGAAAAGGATTTTTTTGATAACTAAGATTTAAAAATCTCCTTATCACTAGAACTTGAAACAGCAGGTGGCTCAGTGGTAAAGAATCCTCCTGCCGATTCAGGAGATGTGGGTTGAATCCCTGGGTTGTGAAGATACCCTGAAGGAGGAAATGGCAGCCCACGCCAGTATTCTTGCCTGGGGGAATCCCATGGACAGAGGAGTTGGCAGGCTACAGCTTATGGGGCCGCAAAGAGTCAGACACAACTGAGTGGCAGAGCATGCATGCATGTTAATAACAAAATACTAATTTTGAATTTTACCTCTTGCCTAGTCTGGCAGACTTTACTGTTTAAGGTATGAGTGAGGAGGCAATTGGTTATTGGACAAGAGCAACTTGCAATACGGTGAATGAATGAGACCAAATAATCAAGTTTTGATTGTCCATCTTGAAACTACTGATTAACACTGTCGCTGTAAATATTTTGAGAAATCTGGTGGTTTTGTCAGAGTGTTTGGATCAGATTATTCAGAGAGCTGAAGATCACCTTCTGTTGCAGTTCAGAACCCTGAAAAAGAAGCTTGAAGAGGGAATGGTGTTCACAGAATACGAGCAAATTCCAAAGAAAAAGGCAAATGGCATTTTCAGCACAGCGGCTCTGCCAGAAAATGCTGAGCGCAGCCGAATCCGCGAGGTGGTTCCCTATGAGGAGAACCGCGTGGAGCTAATACCAACCAAAGAAAATAACACAGGCTACATTAACGCCTCCCACATCAAGGTAAGAAGGGGAGAGTGTTGGGAAGGCTGGTCGAAGATTGCTGGGTTAACGGTAAAAATGCAGGGAGGAGAAAACAGATGGGCTGCCACTGCGCAAATTGGCTGGTCCCCAAACCCCGAGGGAGTGTTTTTGAACTCATGGAGGTTTTCTTAGTCAACTCGAAGGCCATGCCTAATGCTGCAGAGAGAAGGAAGCCCAGTGGCCTCAGGGAAAATCTCAGGTCAGCTATTTCTGAAGCTTGATTGTGTCAGAGGATTTAACTTTTTCTTGTTTCTGTAAGTGGTAACTTTTCAGGAAACTCACAGGTAAAGCTGAGGATTGTCCCTTTCTGTTTGTAATTTGCAGGCGATTGAGGCTGTGGAAGTTACTGGCACTGTATTTCTGTCACTGGAGTTTTTATGATGTTCAAGAGAAACAGAGACTTGTCATTTCTCACTTGTGATACTGGTTATGCATTTTATAGCGGAAGTCCCAAATTTGTATGATATTCACAAGAGTGGACTAATTTAACCATCAGCCATAATGGTGATGTTGATAATGAATTTTACAAGGTTTGCCAACTTTATTCAATGTGTTTGAGTCATTACATTTTTGTTAACTAGTTCGAATACTCCAGATCTTCATATCTCAGTATTTCATAGACTTTAAAGTTAGCTTAGCTTTACTTCAGTTAGTATTTGGAGTTATAGATACATATGTACATGCCAACAAGTTTTCCCTAAATAGCTTAATTTCACCAGGGCCCCTAATGACAGGGCATGTTTGTTTAGAAAGTCACCATTTGCCCTGGCCTCCAAACTAGGGGAATTATGTGTATACTAGTGTGAATTGTATCCGTGTAACTCTTCCAGCTTTTGCAGGATGTTTTTCAACGATACAAGGTTCACATTAGTATTCTGTTGTGGTCAGTAACCTTAGAAACCTATCTCTGGCATTATTTCCTTTCTTCATTGAATTTTTCACCTGTAGCCAAATTACAGGTAGGTTCCTTTGAACCTCTAAAATACAGCTAGTTGTTGGCCCGTATATCAGTTCAAACGGTTTTGATGCAGAATGTGGAAGGTGTACCATTGTTGGTATAGTGTTTTGTTCACTGAGCATAGATAACTACATATTTTTCTATTGGAATATAATTGCTTTATAATGTTGCACAACACTGTGAATCAGCCATATGTGTACATATATCCCCTCCCTCTTGAGCCACCCTCCCACCCTCTCATTCCACTCCTCTAGGTCATCATAGAGTTTCTGTTTTTTTTAACTGTCAGAAAGTCCTGTCCAAAGAAATAGAATGGCATAACTCTCACGGATCATAATTGTGTATTTTAGTCATATTTTTGAGAGTGAGAACTCTCAAAACAATACTAATACAATAAAGGACAATAAATAAACTAAAACAATAAAAACAGTTAAAAAAAACTGAGCCCCATAAAACTCTGAAGGAAACTGACCGTGGTGAGTTTCCTGGGCTGAATTTAGATGACGAAATAATGACCATAAAAATGGACTCAAACAGAGATGTGGGCCGCATAGCTGCTTCTTGCTAGAGTATCTGCGAAAATCTTCCACAGCTGTCATGTGCCATCTTCTTTTGGCCAAGGCGCCTCTCCCGTTTTCCATCTACTCTCTGGAAAAAGCTGTCGGTCTGCATGGGCTGTGCCCGTCGGGCGTTGTTAACAGAAACGTGCCTTCCTCCGTATTCTCCGAGGCCCACGTTTCATCTTGTGGATCTGGGTTAGACATGGGTGCGTTTAATAGACCCAGAGAGCTTGTGAGAACTTGTCTTTGTGTTTTTGGAATGGAGTTGTATATCTTGCCAGTGTTTCCTCCCTGGATTCCAAGCAGCCGTTAACCCAGCACAGAGATTTATTTGCTCCAGAGGTGAAATCACATCTGTGAAACCCACCTCAGTAGCATTGGCGGTTGGGTTTTTAATGCAGCTTTTAATACCCTCCTGTCAATACTTGGGAATATGCTGAAAGGCCCCAGGCAGCAGCATGCTCTGGAAGTATTTATGGCCCCTATATGTTGGGTGCCAGAGAGGATAATGTTTAAAAGCATGATTCCACAGATAAGCCAAATTCCTAGCCAGCCAGCAAATGCATGAGTGTCATCTCCCACCAGTACTCAGAAAATGGATTTTGCTTGCCAGCTTTGACCTAAACATGTCTTGTGTAACGAGATAATAACTGACATGGTTTTTGTTCAAATCAAGTTAGTATATAGTTTCATAAAACAAATGAGAGAAAAAGTTGCAAACAGTGATCTCCATTACCCCTAAAGCTATCTTGAGATCCACACCAGCGAATATGTAAGGAAGCCTTACTTGGCAATATCAAGGCATAGGAATGGAGAGATACCCAGAAAGAGTCCCTCCAAAGGCCTTTTTCCCCCCGTTAGCATCACCTCCCACACTTGAGGCATGCCTTTTTATTGATGAGTCTCCACTGCTGATATTTATCACTGCAGAATTATCCCCCCAGTGTGGGCTTTAAAAATATTCACAACCTGAAAGTTGAGAATTATGCATTATTTGGTGGGGATTTTTCAGAATTTTAAGCCTAGGAGGCAGCATCTCAAGTAAACCTGAGAGAATTGCTCCCAGGAGGCTAGGGGAGGAGCCAGGTTATATAGAAGTTTTGCAGCAAAGGGCAGGGTCGTCAAAACATCAGGAGATTATTGTTAATTAAAGAAAACCAGATAACCCAAGTTAAGGAATTTAGCACTTTTCTGTATATGGGAAGATGCAAGAGTCTGGGCCCACTGAAATCATTCCTTTGATATGCTCCTCAGCTATCTGGGGCCAGTATGGTCTTTACCACCTGAGCTCCCTGGAGGCTCACCACGGGGAGTGGCTGCAGTCTGATGGCTGCTAGAGGGCAGGTGTTCTTCCCTTCCTGAGTCCCCTCAGGGCTCACCAGCTCACCATCCATGCTGGTGGTGACTGTGATATCCTTTGTTTACTGATATGGCAGGAAAAACTCCATTTCTCACTAAGGTCACCCTGAGCTGTGTAGGGTAATGATTTTATTATCCAAAATCATCTCAGGATTCCAGAGTTCAGTTGGAAGCTATGATGCTGCACAAGGGGAAGGTGGTGATGAAATATCATGGACTGTTGGCTTCTGTGTGTTCATAACACCTTTACTGTATGTCGTGTAGAGCGGTGGGTACAACAGAGGTTTAGGACACACTTCCCATCAGGGCAGTGGTAGAAGGACACTGTTATTCCAAAGGGGTGTTATTCCATGGTAGACTTTTCTATTATTTAAAAGGATGCCACAAAGTACTGTTTCTCAATATAGTAGTGGGGTATAAAACCAATTTAATAAGGAAGAGCTTGTGGGGTTTTGTTTTGGTTTTTTGCTTGTTTTGTTTTTTTAATGGCTAGACTATAAAAAAGGAAAAGAATGGCAATTACTAATGCATTGCATATTGGAAACATAACTATGTCTGTAAAAATTGTTAGATCACTGACATATATATTCATATAATATTATACATGTATGTATATATGTGTGTGTATGTGTGTGTGTTTAATATGCACTGATTTATACATAATTACTGTGAGTTGAAGACCAAAACCCATGAGGTATATTTGGATAAGCTTGAGTGGCATAATGTTTTCACGTGAAACTGTGTCGCTAGCCACTCCTGGTCTCAGGACTGTTGATAATGGCACTAACACATTGGGCCTAAAAATGTTACCCAGGGTTTTCAGGTGGCTGCAGAAGGCCCTGTGGTCAGCATGGAATTCTGTCCTGGGTTTGGGTCCATTCACTGATGCTTGCATTGGCTTCCAGGTGGTGGTCGGTGGGGCAGAATGGCACTACATCGCCACTCAGGGGCCCCTGCCGCACACATGCCACGACTTCTGGCAGATGGTGTGGGAGCAGGGGGCGAACGTGATCGCCATGGTCACCGCAGAGGAGGTAAGGGGCATGGGCACCCCGCCATCTGTCCCCGGGGGAGGGAGGGGCCGGACGATGAGCTTTGTGTCGGTAACCCCACTGCCCTGTCCCCCTTCTGGCATTGTTTCTCTGCCAATCCTTTTCTCTCTGACGCACCTCTCTTTTCTCCCCTTATTTCCATATAGGTTTGTTTTGTTTTCCAAAGATAATTTATTGTTATGTCCCATATTGATCCAGCTTTTAACTGTTTTTCTTGAATCACCATGTACTACAATTAAACAAGCAAACAAAAAACAACCAGACTTCAGTCCAGCCAACTCACTTTTGTTGTGCGAAACAAAGCAATGGTCTTTCCATTGGAGTCTGAGAACTTTGGGGGATATCCGAGTAACTCAGCGTATATTCCCAAACCCTGGGCATGGCAGCTCATAGGCTCTCCTGTTTATCAGCTGAAAAGAGACCAGAAGCTGTTATTTCTGTAGAGGAGGCCTCTATTCTTTGGGGAGAGAGAGAAAAAAAAATCTTTTTCTTCCTTTGCCAAGTCAAACATAGTTTTTCCATTGTAACTGAAGAAGTCTATGTGGTGTTGCCAAAACTGGCATATACCCTCAGTCCATCTAGCAATTCACTCAGAGCCTGTTGTCTTTGGGGAAAGATGTTTTGTGTTTCTGCTCTTGTCAGAGTGTAATTTTTTTTTTTTAACCACTTCCTTTGGTTCCCTCCATTAAATTTTATCTTATGTTTTGAAGTCATTTAAGGGTCAGGCTTCATCTGGGCGTCTGGGTTGTTTTTTTTTTTTTTTTTAGCCATGTACAATTGCATGCTTCCCTGGTGGTTCAGATAGTAAAGAATCCATCTGCAGTGTGGGCGACCTGGGTTCAATTCCTGGGTTGGGAAGATCCCCTGGAGGAGGGCATGGCAATCCACTCCAGTATTCTTACCTGGAGAATCCCATGGTCAGAGAAGCCTGGCGGGCTACAGTTCATGGGGTCACAAAGACTCAGACATGACTGAGTGACTAAGCACAGCACAGCGTGGTATCATATACCCATTTCCTAACAAGTTTTAAAGGATGGGAAACAGAAAGACGTGAAAACAAGTCATAGTCCTTTTATTGACTCTTCTGAGCAAATGCTTTCCAGAACAGCCCATTAGAAGGTAGTGATGAAAGGACTTCGGGCCCTTTCAGGCCAGCTGTGTTTCTCCAGGCTGACCTTTCTGTCCGGTCAGGGAGTAAATGCTCCTTACAGTCTCTAGTTTTATCACCCTATTGAATTACATCCCTAGAAGGGATTCATTTCATTGAAAACAATGTCCTTGCCCTCTGTGCTGACCCCAGGGAGGGACAAGGTGGTAAACACAGCAGGTATGATCCTTGTCCCCAGGGAGCTTACATCCCAGTGGGATTTACCATAAAAAGTGAACCAGTAAAGTCAGCTCAGATAGCGGTGAATGCTGTGAAACCAGAAATGGGCTGGAGGGTGACTATGGGACTACTTTAGGTTAGATGGCAGCCTAGGGCCCTCCGAGGAGGCTGCATTTGAGCTGAAACTTGAGTGACAGGAAGTCTTAGGAAAAAAGTCCAGTGATCTGTGAAGCAGCCAGAGGCTTACAGTCTCTTGAAATCTGTAATTGATGTAGGTTGTTGCTGAGTCATATTGAACTCTTTGCAATCCCATGGACTGTAGCCCCCCCAGGTTCCTCTGTCCATGGAATTTCCCAGGTAAGAATACTGGAGCAGGTTGCCATTTCCCTCTCCAAGTTGATGTAGGTACTCAGCAAGTTATGTAAAGACCTCCGATAAATCCTCTTTCATAGGATGGTTCAATAAAAGAGGTGTGCTTCAAATTTAAGAAGACTCAATTCAACCAGAAGAGTCAGGGCAGGACCACTTGGGTCCCTGAAGATGTGTTGCTTTGTGAGCAGACCAGCCACCACTTGCGGCTCATTCCCCCCGCCCTGTACGCTGGGCTTCTCTCCTCTGTCTCCACCCACCTCCCGCCCTAGGTACCCTTCTTTATTTTTAGTTTTAGAAATTTTTAATTAAAATAATGTGTTTTGGCCGCACCATGTGTCATGAAGGATCTTAGTTCCCAGACTAGCGATCAAACCTGTGCCTCCTGCATGGAAAGCACCAAGTCTTAACCACTGGACCACCAGGAAAGTCCCCTGGGTCCCCTTGTAAGCCACCATCTCATCCACCCTGGCTCCCACCCCTGTGATGTCAAAATTCTGCAGAACTTTAAAACAGACCCTGTTTTTATAAATGGCTAAGAATGCCTATCCCCAGAAATGATTATAAAGTTAAGAGAGAGCAAAAGGGGGTAGAGCCAGTTTTCCCCTCTGCTTCAGTTGCAATGGAATTAAATGAATCAGGCTAGGGAAGAAAAAAAGAGATTGACACCAGATGATAGAGATAGTATCACTGGTTGGTGGGGGTAACAGAGAGTAGTACCCAGGGTCAAGCGTATGAAATGAGAAGCATGACCTAGAATGGGAGCTTCCCAGGTGGCACTAGTGGTAAAGAACCCTCCTGCCAATGCAAGAGACATAAGAAACATGGGTTTGATCCCTGGGTCGGGAAGATCCCCTGGAGAAGAGCATGGCAACCCACTCCAGTATTCTTGCCTGGAGAATCCCTGGACAGAGGAGCCTGGCAAGCTATGGTCCATAGGGTCACAAAGAGTTGGACACGGCTGAAGTGACTTAGGATGCACACCTTAAAATGATTACTGGGAACTCTCACTCTGCTTAAGGTCGTTTCATCACCTTTGGATGGCTTCCCACCATCCATGGCATGAAATCCCTACTCGCTGCCATGGACCACAAGGCCTTTCTAACTAAGCTCCTCTCTGCCATCCACACTGAAGGCCTTCCTGCAGTTCTCACAGTACCTAGCTTGTCCCCATCTCTGGCTCGTCGTTCCTCTGGCTCTTCTCTTTAACATTCAACTGCAGCCTGGTTGGGAATCTTTACACTTTTCCATTGATATAACTGCATGGTAAATCTTATTACTGGCCTTAGCTAAACTGTATGAAATCTGCTCTGTGGGAAACACTGCGTGATGTTACTGAGTCAGTGACTTAGAAGCCATTCAGGTTTTCTGCAGTCCTCAGATTTTAAAACTAACAGGATAAGAGCTTCCCTTGACTCCTGTCCAATTTTGCTTCTCTGTGTGATTCAGGAAGGCGGACGAACCAAGAGCCACCGATACTGGCCCAAACTGGGTTCCAAGCACAGCTCAGCCACCTATGGCAAGTTCAAGGTCACCACGAAGTTCCGAACAGATTCCGGTTGCTATGCAACCACAGGCTTGAAGGTCAAGCACCTTCTGTCCGGTCAGGAAAGGACCGTGTGGCATTTGCAATATACTGACTGGCCAGACCACGGCTGCCCAGAGGATGTCCAAGGATTTTTGTGTAAGTTTTTGCTTCCCAGTCGGAGTTTTACCAACAGCATATATGGTGTGATCAGTTGGAGGCGAAATGAAAAGAGAGGACACTTTCTCTTAGGTGGTGAAAGTATTATAACATTGAAGTCTATAGTACTTTATATGGTATGTGTAGAGCAGAGAAGATTAATACTTATATTCTCTTTACCATTGATGCAGTTAGCTAAATTTGGTAAACTAATTGATTCTACCTTGATTTAGACTTTTAGTGCCTATTCTGATACACAGCACATCCTGGAACCTTGAAAGCATGCTAAATAAAATAAGCCAGATAAAAAAGGACAAATGCTGTATGATTCCACTTATGTTGAGTTACCCAGAATAGGCAACGTCATAGATATAGTATAATAGAGGTTACCAGGAGCTAGGGGGAAGGGGAATAGGAAGTTATAGTTTGATAGATACAAAGTTTCTGTTTGGGACCACAAAAACCTTCTGTAAGTGGATAGTGGTGATGTTTGCAGAACATTGTGACTATGCTTACTGTCACTGTATACTTAATGTTATATACTTTTAGAACGATTAAAGTGATACATTTTATGTTATCCCTTAAATATATTTTACCACAATAAAAAACACAAAGCAATAAAGAAAAAAAAGACTTGAAAAATTTCTCAGGAAGATTTCTATCTCAGAAGCCTTGCATTTCCTACAGCAGTATAACCCCATCAGTAGTTTCTCATGCCTGTGATTAAAGATAGGTGGCTAACCAAAAAGACAGAGAAGTATTGAAATCAGCTTGTAGTATCTGAAACTGTCATTTTCAGATTCATTCATTTATGTATATTCTTCAAGTTATGATCCTCTTAGAAACGAATTCATCCAGGTTGTANTAACCCCATCAGTAGTTTCTCATGCCTGTGATTAAAGATAGGTGGCTAACCAAAAAGACAGAGAAGTATTGAAATCAGCTTGTAGTATCTGAAACTGTCATTTTCAGATTCATTCATTTATGTATATTCTTCAAGTTATGATCCTCTTAGAAACGAATTCATCCAGGTTGTATGCAGTAGCTATTTGGAAAGCCAACACCTGGGCGTGTGTGTCCACCGTGTGCCAGACACTGAATCCGGCTCTTAGCATGCAGAGATGCAATGGTCTCTGTTTTAAAGGCTCTCTCAGTCTTCTGAAGAAGGCAGCCCAGTGATCACAGTCTAGGGTGAGAGCTGATGCTTCTGCTGCTAGCTGTAGCATCCTCTTTCCTTTCCACAGACTCCCCTAAACATCCTGCACTTGTGGGAAACCCCACGGCTTCCTCACCCACAGGAAGGTGGTGCGAGGGTGCCCTACAGATTGTTGATTATAGCCCTGCTAAGTTGTTGATTCACCAGCTGGCAGAGGACCTGTGCCCACCACAAAGGGAGGATGTTGAATGTCAAAACCTTGATTTTCATTTTGATAACTCATTGAGAATAGGAGGGGTGGGGAAGGGAAGTGAGAATAACTTTTCAAAAACCTAAAAGTACCATTTCACAAGTCCAGCTAGAAAGACTCGGGTGCAGGTGTTTCATTCCCCATTAATGTGCTGATGGTTCTTGGGGAGTTGGACACCGAAAGGAAGAAAGATGACTGGACTCAGAGGATCTAGAACAAGATGTAGAGTGGGTTAGTGGTTTGCCTGAGGCCTGACAGTTACCCATAGCTCACGATGTTAATAAGGAGCATGGTGACCTCTGCAGAAGTTTCTTTCTTGGTAACAGTGTGCTTTTTATTCTTTTTTGGTAATCTTTTGCTAATTGCTATTAGAAGCAAGACTTAGAAATTGGAACCAATAAAAGTAAATCCATCAGATGGTTGACTAACAGCTCTGATAAAAGACTGAGTTTATAAGATGGCTAAAATTACAATCAAATCTTTTAAATCTGAGCCAGTTTAAGAAAGTTAGGTCAATCTAAATTACTGAAAAAATAGAGAAACATTTTAAATAGTATAAATTAGTTTACCTTTCTAAGAAACTCAGGGCAAGTGTGCTGAGCAGGGTCTTCGAAATGATGGCTCTTTAGGTCATTAAGAATTTGAAGAGATTTTTGTTTGTGTTTAAATTAGATTGCCTGGATGGAGAGGAACGGGGTCAAATTGTCTTCCAGCCTCCAGAGGTGTTCACTGAGTTACAGCTCAAGAAACTCTATGCATACGATTGCTGGAGAAAGAATTCGTTGAGATCTAATTTCTCTGTGTTTCATGAAATTCTATTTGATAGTGGCCTCTGTTTTACTGATCAATATTCTTTTCCCTTCTCTCCTTAAATTTAACACAAGAAAAACCTTGTCTCTGGTATATGAACATTGCCTGCCATCAGAGAATGTTCCTCGCCTAATATCTCTGGAAAAATTGTGAAGGGGATTCCATGCTCAGTATTTAGCGCATGTTGGTACAAATAGCGACTACTTTATATAGTCACCTCAGATTGCCTTCTGTCTTGTTTTGTTCAATCTCATTTTATATCACTGATGGTGGTAGTAAACGTTCATTTGGGTAAAACTACTTCAGATTACTAATTAAATCAGGTTATAAAGGAAAACAGGAGTTCTTAGTCATTGTATATAAACTGGTGCTTTTACATTATCAGGATGGTTTGAATGCAGTTTTTTTTCTCGTTAGCAGTCTGAATTTTTCTCCTCATTTGATTTTACACTGCTGCACTGGAACGAGATTTTCTGAGCATCAAGAACCTTCAAATCTGCTTCTCCCCTGAACTATAAAAATCTCAACTACAAATTGACTTTTTCTGCTTCTTAGAATGCATGAGGATTACAATTATTCTTTTCCCCTTTTTTGTGATCATGGAAAAAAAAAGTCTTTAAGGTTTAGACTGACTAATTTCTCATTTGTGACCAATTGGAATATTAAACAGTTCCTGGCATAGCCCTGTGGGGCCAGGCAGATGTTGGAAGCAATGAGGAAGGTGGCACCCCCCCCAACCCACACATTGCCTCCAAGAAAGGGGGGGGCCATTACCTTGAGCTACTCACGTAACCACAGGGGATCCAGGCCGAAAACCAGGCTCCCCAAAGTCTATTTTAAAGTCTAAAATGGAGTCAAGCCTCAGCTGATGTTCACTCGCTAAGTGAAGGGAAGGAAGGGCAGATGGATGCTCTTCCCACCAGAAATTGGCTCTGACAGGCGGGCGTTTCAAGGGGACCTAGCTGGTGTTCTGATCCCAGTCTGTTAATAGTAGGAATTGCTGTAAGTAATGTCGAGAATCATCTGCTTGGGGGACTTTGGGATTTGCAGAGGGGAAAACAGAATTTAATTTTTAAAAAAGAACTATTTAATTTAAAGAACAAATCCTCCCATGGACTAATTGACTCCCAGCTGGTCCTTTCTGGATCCAGGACTGTACAGTGGGTACCAGCCAAATAATTAGTGTCTTGTAAGAACTGTAAATTATTGTCACTTAAAAAAAAAAAATTTGCCGTCATTTTTGCCCCCCTCTCTTGTATGCAAAGCCGTGGAGGACTTCAGTGACGAGATTTGCATTTTGTCTTGCAGCCTACTTGGAGGAGATCCAGTCAGTCCGTCGCCATACCAACAGCATGCTGGAAGGTGCCCGGAGCCTGCGCCCCCCGGTCGTGGTCCACTGCAGCGCCGGGGTGGGGAGGACCGGCGTGGTCATCCTTTCAGAACTGATGATCTCCTGCCTGGAGCATAATGAAGTAAGTCTCTCCAGGCTTCTGACTTGTTCCCCTTGGGAGCCAGGCTGCACCACGTCCAGCCTTTGACCTGCGCCCTTCCATTTCCATAGCTTAGTTTCCCCTCTTGACAAGAGTTTTCCAGACCCGTGATTCCCACCTGGACTCTGACATTTACAACCTTCCGTATCTTCTTTCCCTTTTATTGCTCTGTGTAGAGACCCAAATAATACAGAAGAAGAGTTCAAAGTGTAAGAAAGGAAACATTTAGAAAATCTGATCTTCACTGGCATCGAATTCCAAAAGCCTGCAGTGGTTTTTGTAGAAGGTCTGGTTTTATTGTAGATAATTCTCCACAGTGGGTTATTCAGTGCATATAGCTTAGATGAGTCTTAAGCATTTCTAGGATGTATTTTGGCTTAACTCCTCCATGAAAATGTGTGTATTTTAAAAACCTGTTTCATTCTTCAGAGGGAGGTTTCATTGAGGAGGCTGTTTGCTCTTGTCTAGGTTGGCAGTGGTGTGTAGCAGAGCTGGGTGGATGACCTGAGGGTACAGACATGGCCTGCCTTTGCCCAGGCTAGGCGCGTCCGGCTCTTTCTCTCTAGACTCGGGCTGTGGCTATTTGTGCCCACACGGTGCATGGCATTCCCTTCTTGCTATAGGTCAGAGTTACACTGAGGGACTTTTGATTTTGTGGAGATGAGAAAATAGTAATTAAAGGCTAAAGACCAGTTCATCTGCCCTCTATTCTCATGAGGCTTTAGGGGGGTTAAATGGCTTTCATTTTTTTTTTCTTAGCTGGATTCTTCATAGCAGCTTGTGTCACTTTTCTGATTTTAGAGATGACGCCAAGGGCCAGAAACAATCGAATGACTTGCCTAGTGCCAGGTGGCTCTTAGGCACTGGTGCCAAGGTTTGAAATGAGGCCCTTCACTTCCTGGCCCCGAGTTATTTCTTGTCTTCACTCGGCCTCCAAATGCCGAGTGTCATTTGGTTCTTGTTCAATTTCCAAACTGTATAACTTGGCGAATCAAAGGAGACTTTTGAAATGGTAGTTTTAAAATCAGGAGATGTTATCAAGCACGTTCTGTGAAGGAATTTATCCAGCAATATATGTATTTGCTCAGTAGCATCAGTGGTTTGAAAAATCAGATTAAATATTGCCCCGTGAAATTTATTATATTGAAATGTCTAGGAAAACAGTCAATGCAGAGTTTAAACATGTTCAAAGGATATTTTAAGTTCCCTGCCTATAAAAAGTTAATTTTGGAAACTTTCAGCCTGTACGTATGAATGTTTATGCTGCTAAAAAGCAGAAGAAGGATTATATCAATGTGGCCTATTGTTCAAACAAACAAACATTCTGTTGGGGAATGAAATGCTCATCACGGAATCAGTTGAGTCTACATCACAGAAATCTCATCATCATCTGTGAGTTTTTATCTTTTCTCATGGAAGACTTCTGGGTTGTTTGCTTCCCTGTCACTGCTAGAAAGCTCTAGGAGTTTCTATTAGAATAATGGCTTGCCACTAAGTCACAGATCCACTCAGTGCTGGGAAGGTGGATTGAGAGACAGTAGAAATGGGGTACATATGACTGCCGCGTATCCCAGCTCCCCTGGTGGGTTCCTGGGGAGGAGAAAGGGCCTCATAGTCCCCGTTCTACTTAGAGATCCTGTCCTCATGTCAGTTTCTTTGAAAACTCCTTCTTTTCTCCAGTCCCCGCGTGCCCTCCTGTGCTCCCCTTTCCTCCTTTTCGACTGTGAGAAGCTATTTTCTCTGTCTTGTCTAACATGAGGATTGCTCTGTTCTGAGCGCTCTTTGGAGACCCATCAAAGACTGAGCCTCACTAATGCAATGACGTGAGGGCCCGTCGATCACCAGATGCCATTGGCCCAGGGGAACATAAATAACACGTATCAGAGCCAGCTTGGTGCAGAGCGAGGGATGCGGCCACGAGCACCCTGTGTGGACTTGGTGAAGGCTTGGGGGGATTAGACTCTCCACGGGGTTTATCCAGACATAGCGGATTTCCTCAATGCCTAGTGCATGCCAGAACATTCTTTACGGGAACCGGCGGTCAGTCCAAAAACGACTTCTGTTCCCATTGATATTCCAAGATAGCAAGATGACTCATATTTTTCACTTCCCTTCCCCTAGCACAAATATAGTCAGCCTTATCTGTGCCGTTTCCCATAACTGCTATTGGTAGATGGCTAGGGAGAAAAAAGTTGTCTACTTGTTCTGCTTCAGGCCTGTCTAGTAAAATTCAAATTTAGGAGTGGCACTCATTGCTTTGTTTTTTAAACAAAACATTTTGCTAAATCAGTATAAACTCGGGTGACCGATTTTTCTCCTGTCTAAACTTTCCCATCTCCTTTTCCTGTCTTCTGGATCTCGGATACTTTATGTTTTAGTTGATAGTCCACAGAGTTTGAATTTTCTCAGGGAGATGCTTTTTATCGGAGCGAAGATCCTTACTGGGAAGTTGGGCAGCTGTGACGCAGAAACGGAGGGGATTCTCCGGGGCTGCCCTGAGAAGCTTCTGTGTGTCCTGTTGCCTTCGATCACTGAATGTTAGCTGTAACATTTCAATGCCCATACATTTTTTTTTTTCCTCCAGAATGCACCAGTTTCATGGTGTGTGATCCTCTCTCCTGGCTGCCTGTCCCCAGTCAGCTAGATTACAACAGGTCAGGTTCTCAAGAGCCACATAGCAAGATATCCTGATCTTGCTGCTTTTCTGAATCGGTTACGCCCTCCTCCCCCGTTCATAGAGGAGGGGGAGCAAATGTCTCCTAAACAAGGTAGAGAAAGCATCAACAGCCTCCTGATTCCTTGAGCTACGGACAAGGGACAGCGGAGCCTGTGGGAGTGAATCTGCAAGGCAGGTCGAAGGATTTCACTGAGAACCAGGGGAACCTTGGTCTTGTCCCCAAACGGCCCCACATCAGCTAGTACGCCACCCTTGAGTCAGCCTCGGGGGCTGAGTCTTACAGGCTAGGGAGATGGTAGTGATCATGAGATGCAAATGGGAGTGATGGTGGCGGTAAGAAGGTGGTGGTGGTGATGAGAGAGGTGGGGAAGCTGGAGGAGACGGTGGAAGTCAAGGAGATGGTGGAGGAGGAGGAGGAGGTGATATAGCTGGTGAAGGGGTGGTGGAGATGATGAAGGGTGGTGACGATGACGAGAAGCACGAAAATGTTATAATAACCACAGCTAACACGTGTTTAGCATTTACCATGCGCCAACCCTGGGACTTCCCCGGTGACTCAGCAGCAAGTTATCTGCCTGCAAGGCAGGAGACTTGGGTCCAATCCTAGGGTTGGTCAGATCCCTGGGAAGAGAGCATGCAGCCCACTCCAGCAACCTTACCTGGAGAATCTCATGGACGGAGGAGTCTGGTGGGCTGTAGTCCATAGGGTCCCAGAGAGCCTGACACAACGGGAGCAGCTGAGCACCTGGACACGCGCCAACACTGTTTCCGGAGCCTTACACCTCGTGGCCTTTACAGCGACCTTATGAGAGAGGCCCTCCTAGTGTGTGCCTGCTTGCTAAGTGACTTCAGTCATGTCTCACTCTCTGGGACCCCACAGAGGGCATGGCAACCCATTCTAGTATTCTTGCCTGGAGAATCCCTATGAGAGCCCGCATCTAACAAAGAGAAACTGAGGCACAGGGAGAGGACCTCTTAGCTCCTATGTGACTCTGCCTCTCTTGTCAAAGCCTTTGATGGGCATGAGGTAGAAATAGTCTTATTCTGTCCTTACATTCAGGGCCCCACACAGAGCAAGGCTCATCATGCATTATGTTAACTATGTTCGGCGCTCTGTGGGACTTTAGAATATAGTTTAGACACAGACCCACTAGTTACCATCAGAAGCTTATGGTCTAGGCTCTGTATTTTGACTAACAGTTTGAGGATTCACGTGCTTTCTTCTCTTTCCTTATTACCAGGGGCTTGTCCCTTTTAAATCTGTGTGTTACTTAACTCGTTGTGGAGAAGCTCAGTGAAATAGGACGGCATGTGTGGTATCAGCTACACAAAATTTGGAAATAGCTGGAATGACTTTTGAAAGTAAAGGAAGAGAAAACATATGACTGAGTTTTTATTATTCTGTTTTCGATGCTTGCTGAGTCCTTGGTAGTTTCCTGGGTGTGGTGGTTTCCCTGGACTAAGGGCTCCCATGGCACCCTACTCCAGCACTCTTGCCTGGAAAATCCCATGGACGGAGGAGCCTGGTGGGCCGCAGTCCATGGGGTCGCTAAGAGTCAGACACGACCGAGCGACTTCACTTTCACTTTTCACTTTCATGCATTGGAGAAGGAAATGGCAACCCACTCTAGTGTTCTTGCCTGGAGAATCCCAGGGACGGGGGAGCCTCGTGGGCTGCCATCTATGGAGTCGCACAGAGTCAGACACGACTGAAGCGACTTAGCAGCAGCAGCAACAGCAAGGGCTCCCAGAGCAGGGGGCTGTGTGCCAAGGGCACGAAGGCACATGGACTCCATGGTGCTTCTGCCTCAGCTGGTCCAGGAGGATGGAAGTGACCCAAGGAGGGCATACCAGGGCACTGGTGACCCACTGTTTTCATTCCTTTCCATTGGAGATCCTCAAAGGGTTTACACACAGGCAATCTCATTTAACACTCAGGATATTGTTAAAGGCGATCTCTCCAAACATGACTGGTGTCCAGAGATTGTGCTTTGACATTGTAAAGGTTTACACATAAATGATCTCATGTGGTTATACCCGAGGTCCTGAGAGACAGCAGGGTGGGCACGGGTGTTCTTATTTCACTAAGACTGGGACACTGAGTGGTCTTTATCGAGAGCTCTTGTGTGCCAGACCCTGTGCTAAATGCTTTACATGCACTTCTTCATTTGATCCTGTGAGCTGGGTATGGTTTATCATCCCGTGTTATTGCTGAGGAACCATCACTGACTTGGTCAAGGCTACATGGCGTTAAAGCAAAGCATCGGTATCCTGATATCACAGAGGAAAAATGAAGACCCAAAACTGGCTTAAATCCTACCGTTGGGCCATGGTAGCCTTGAGAGGAACCAGTTGGGTTTAACTTCAGCCTCTTTGTTTTCTCTAACAGACTGGTCTGTATTTAAAGTGTCATACCAGTGGTGCAGGACAACCAGCTTCTCCGGTCTTTGACGGGGGGTAACCTAGAGAGGGCTGTCTTTGGCTTCCTCCTGTTCCTGTATGGGGGCTGTGGGTAAATACATTCCTCATTCCAGGTAAGGGAATGAGAAATGACCCAAGGGAAGCCCCCCCCCCCCATCTCAGAATCTTTTCTTTTCTTGCAGAAGGTGGAAGTACCAATGATGCTGAGGCTCCTCAGGGAGCAAAGAATGTTTATGATCCAGACCATCGCTCAGTACAAGTTTGTCTATCAGGTCCTCATCCAATTTCTCCAAAACTCCAGACTCATTTAACCCCCGCATCCCCGACGGCAGTTCCCAGAAGAGGGGCCCAGCTCCATCTCACCGATGGGAAAACACCTCCAGACAACATCTGTTTCCCAGCAGGGTGCAGATGGCCGGAGCAGGCAGAGGCCGTGGACTCCCTGAAGGCGGGAGCCAAGATCACTCACAAACATCGTGTACTATTTTATATGAGATAATTTATTTTTTCCTCCTTCGGGATAACTTTTGTGAATCATCCTAACTCAGTTTTCACAATAATATAGTCCTTTTCATTTGAACCACATTTTGACTGATCTGCAGTGTAAATAGGGCTGGATGGAGGGAGGGTTGCCTGGTGCATCCTTTGGGGGCAGAGGCAGAAGGGAACACATCTCTAGTGAAGTTGGAGCCAGATTTGTGACCAACCCTGAAATTCATCAGCCTAATTGCTCATATCCAAATCAAAGATGGCAAGAAAATGAGTGTATCCTAAAATATAAAGCACTAAGACCCTATTTCTGAAGGAGAAAAACAACACTACTCTCTTATATTGGGGGTTCCTGTGGCTTGATGGGGGCTTTCCAGGTGGCTCTGGTGGTAAAGAACCCTCCTGCCAGTGCAGGAGACATAAGAAACACACGGGTTTGATCCCTGGGTGGGGAAGATCCCCTGGAGGAGGGAATGAAAACCCACTCTAGTATTCTCGCCTAGGAGAATCCCATGGACAGAGGAGCCTGGCAGGCTACAGTCCATGGGGTCACAAAGAGTCAGACATGCTGAGTGACCAAACTACAACACCGTTGGTTCGCTGGTTACCATCCTGAACTTCATAGGTTAGTACACAATAAAGCATGTTCCGGGTGCTTCCCCTCTTGCTGACTTTGGGAAATTCTTCTGTCATCCGGCTTCTCTTGGTATAACTTTTCAGTTGTGGCTTGTTCTTAAAATTGACCTTTGTGGGTATTCCATGATGTATTCCCACTGCTTTTTCTTCCCCCTCCTGAGCTATAAATACATGGAAAGAATGGCATCCAACCCACCAGAAGGAGTGCGCCTTTGTGATTTACAGTCACCACACGATAGACAGGTGTGGAAGCTGATTCGCCATGGACTTCTTGTTCGCCATGGACTTCTTCGGAGTGTAAATCAACTCAGTTTCACACCTGAGTCTGTATTTCGACTCAGAGTATCTGGCGAGGGAAGGTCTCTTTCCTTCTCCTCCAAGGACTGAAGAATCAGTCAGGAGCAGAGCTTCTACTGAGCCCCCTAGGGTCTGGAATTTTGCTGAATGATCTGAAAAAGGAAAACCACTAGGGTGACATGTATTTTCAGTGGTCAGAGCTCATAACTCTCATGAGGAGATGCTCAGAACACGGATCATCAGCAGGCAGAGAGGTACTTGTTTCCTTTTCCTTAGAGACTTTCCATCCTTGGGATACTCTGCCGTTCGGGATGTTTTAACGGGTGGTCTGCAATTACTGGCTTATCGTTTGATGAGCCACATCAGTATTCCTCTTTCCTCTCTCAGCCTCCCGCGTGGGCACTGTTGATGTCTCATGTGGGCAGCGAATAGATGTACAGTCTTTTTGAGCACGTCACTCTTTGACCTCCTTTCAACTCACTCACTGTTGCCACGGGAATATTCGTGAATGCACAAAATGTAGAGAAGAAGTAGGTTCGGTATCCAACTTCCTAGCCAGAGTTTATATTGAAACCCAAAGGAAAACATTTAAAAGTGATTCCCCGTATTTTGCTTTTAAAAACAATGCTTTTGGTCCTTGAGCCCATTTTGCAATCCTTTTCGCATCTCCAGTAAATGCCAACCTATCTCCTGTTAAATTAGCAGCAGCCATTTAAAGTCCTTTCAGTGGCATCTGCATCATAATTGCCCAGAGATGCTTTATATCTGGGAAGCAAGCCAAGGAATAAACCTTGAAGCAAAGTGTATTAAATTAGTTATCTAGTTAGAGCTTTTGGAATGAGTTCCTGATGACATATCAAGTCTGAAGCTGGAGCAGCCGGGGTCTGTTGCTGCAGTGGGGAAAAAGTAAAAAATGGAGGGGGGAAAAGAAGACACTATGTCACCACAAGGCTGTCCAACACTTTCAGGCCTCTGGGTTTGCACCTTTTCTGGTTGAAATGTCGTTTCTTTCATCCATCTCATTCGGATACATTGACCCAGGGTTCATCCTTGTTTACTGTGGCCCCTGGACCAGGGGGAGCTGAGTTTGACGTCTTCATCCTTGAGCTGAGCTGAGGCTGCCAGCAAAGCCAGACTATGTCCTGCTGTGCTTTACTGGAATCCTTAGGCTCTAAGGAGACACCACCTTTTGGCTGTATTTATCTTTAGACCCATCTCTTTCCCTGGATGGGAAGCAGATAAGGATTTGGTGGCTTTAGGCAGGGATGCCAATTGCTGGTCTCTTTATAGGCAAGGAATTGGGTTCCTCCCCTCAGCTGGAGAGAACAGTAAGGTCAGGGACATCTCCGCGTGGACTGTTTCGAGTAATAAACTTCGGAGAACTGAACTTCTACATTTGTGGTCCTAGATTGAGAAGCATGCCTATTGTTTTGACTGTCGTTAGTCACTTGCCCCCAAGTCCCTTGGTCCTCTGGCACCTTTCTCCATCAGCCTGGATGGAGGATCCTTGTGGGCTCTGCTGGGTGGGGTCCTGTGGGACTCGTCCATTGGCTGCCCAGGACACATTTAACCTTTATCCTGCCTACACTCAGCTCTTTCTATAAACCCTGGTAGCTACAGTAAATCAGCACTCTGATCCAACTGCCGACCTTTCTTATCCTTTTCCAGGTTGACCCCTATGAAATTTCCAGTATTCGGACCATTTTTTAAATTTACAATGACAGAAAATCCACTTGGATCAACCTAATATGTAGTTTGTTTCTTCCCCTTGATTAGTGTGGATCCCAATGCGCCATGTCTTTTCTCAAGAACTAATGAACACAAAAGCGTGTACGTTGGGTTCTTTCTGTGAACCTGTGGCCTTGCTGCAGCAACCCTTGCCTCACTTGATGAGTGGGCTGTCTCCTGGGGCTTGGAGTCACACTTTGCAGAGATCTCCGTGCACTTTGGATTCTCATAAGCAGGGCTGGCCATTGGGCACGTGTCTGGGGGTTTTCAGCTGTTGTTCTTTCTTGAGGTATAGTCCGTATTAGCTGGCCTCAGCCCAGTGGTTATGGCACATAATCTGTGGGCCCAAAGGTGTCCAGAGTGACAAAGCAAAATGTGCTTTCAAATCTCTTCCCCACTTCCAGTCGTGTATATGACGGAGAAAGTGGGTAGAGTCATTGATTTTTTGGGGGGGGGTGGGGGGAAGGAATCTGTCAGTCAATTGAGATCAAGGGCTGGGCAAGCACAGGGGCCTTCTGTTTGCCAGGGAGCTTAGATTCAAGAAATGGGGATTGAGTCCCAGGCATATCAGTGTTAATCCACCCTTCATTCCCTTTCGTGTTGGGAATAACTGTCAGCATCCTAGAGTAAGAAACTTCCAGAAGCACCAAGTAATTCCTGTTGGGCTGTTAAGGTGGCTCTTTATGGGAATTCAGTTTCCTCATGTTTTACCAAAGATTCTTCTGCAACTGTGTTTTGTTTTATGGCCTAGGGATTTTATCAGGCATTTATCATGCTCTTATTTACTCATTTTGTGAGCAAAGTAACAATTCATCTAGCACTACTTTCCAATGGAGAAATTTGGGGTTTTCATGGAGACTGCACAAAATTTCCATTGGTCTAGAACTTTATGGGTGACAAACTAGTTGGGCCTATAGGGTTAAAATAGTCCTAGTTGGCCCTGCCGGGTGGAAATCCCTAGGACGTTAAGATTATGTTTGACACTTCTGAGCTCTAAGCCAGGTAGCAGAATGGTCTTTCTCTTTGCCTCAGCTTCTAAGACATTTGGAGGCAGAAGACCTTACTGTTAAAAGGAGCAGCAACATTCCTGGGAGAAATGGGCAGGTGTATTCAAATCAAATTCTGCCAACTCATATGTATTACCCTGAAAATCACTGTTCTTCATAGGGTCCTGAGAAACTTCATGACCTGCTTGCCAAATACTCAACCTTTATCCTGCCTGCTCTGATCTTTTGAATTTCCATTAGAAACTCAGATGGGTAGGTGTTTTTACCAGCTCACTACTTTACTTAGTTTCTCCAGCCGCTTATAGCTGCATCTTCTTTCTCAAGGCCAAAGTAAAAAGTTCTCTGTTAAAATGTCCATGAGGCTGGCATTGCATATCTGCATCCAATTGATGCCACAAGACTGCATAATTTATTGTTGTTTGGTGCCGTAAAAGGGAGGAAGTGCATCAGTTCCTACTGTTCGACTTCGGTCAGCCTTCCCATTTTAAAAATAAACTCAAGGACATTTTGAGACAGGAGGGCATGAGCTGGTGGGCAAGCCTGACTATGGTGAGTATCTGTCTAGAAAGTGTCTGTTCCCTCTGCCATGCTTTGGGCCGTCAAGGCCATTCTTTCCCCAAAACACCAGGAGCTTGCCCAGAGACGAGCTGTAAATGGGGGGAGGAAGAGGAAGGCTTTTTAGATCAGCTTTGGAGTTGCTATCGAAACATTCTGGACTCACAAAGAACTTTCTGAACTCGGGTGTCTCTCCTACTCCATCCTTCTCTGTGAGGTCAGAGGGGTGGAAGTGAGGCAGCACTCCTAGGCGAGACCTCGCTGCCGTGGGATCAGTGGCACCCTTGCTGGTCGTTTTAAACTGTGTCCTTGCTCTTGTGGGAGAGCTTGAAGAACGTTCTGGGTTCTGATGCCTGCCTTGATCCACTGCTCAGGAAGACCCCTCCCCTTGCTTGCTAGTGGCCCTCCCTTTGCTGGCAGCCTTTTCAGCAGAATGTTTTGCTCATCCACACGGCTCCGGAGTTAGCCATTGCAGCTCCTGGGGGTCTTGACTGTGTCTCTCCTGGGGTCCCCCAGGTGGCTACAGAGTGGAGCACCCCCTTCCCAGCATGCCGTGTTTGTAATTAGCACATGAGAACCAGTAAGATGTCAATACATAACGGTGGTTCCCTGGCTCACTTGAGAGCACAGGTGGGAATACTTCCTGATGTCACCCTCTCCTTTCTAAGAGCACCCGCGTGCACTTAGGAGGGTGCTGACCTTTCCTTTTCTCACTTGCTTTTATGGAGCAGCTCTGGACAGCAACACCTTTTCCTTCCTTACCCTCCTGGTGCAACCCTTACAAAATGGTTGAATCTAGTCATAGGGACTCACTCTTTAAAATCTCTCCAAATTATAAAATTAGGAAATCTAATTCTTAACATGCTTCTATAGTTTCGAAAAGTAAAATCTGGCACTTGTGTGGTTTCAAGGAATAGAATCTGGCAAACGGAAGTAACCAGAATGAAAATAGCCAGGGGCTGTCAGCAACCAGGAAGCTGACCTTCCACCCTCTCTTTCCCCTTGGTGATCAACGCTATCATTCAGGACTAGAAGGGATAAACAAAAAGCTGGATTCGATGATCAGTCCTGTTTGAACAAAGATTGCAGCAGTCTCTCAGGCTTATTTTGAGGTGACCTTCTATGGATCCCCAGTGGCTGCCTTTGGCATAATGACACGTGTGGTCAGATCATCTCCAGCCCCTTCCTGCAGACCATGTTCCTTTCACCGTGGCCCCTACACAGCCTAGCCGGTCTGGTGAAATGGGTGAAGCTCTGGGCTCTTTGTGGACTTTTGACAAGCTGCAAAGCTGTCTAGGGAGGGGCAGGATTGCTATTCATCCAGTCTGTGATGGGACCTTTCTTCCCAACCTCCTCCTCAAAGGAAACACAGAGGCCGCCTTACCTGACAGAAGTCTTGGGGACAAGCCTAGAAACATTGGATTGGGGTCTTTCTGTGCCTTGGGGTGGAACTGTTTTGCTAACAGCTCAGGAATCCTGCTCCAAGTTGAGCTCGGCTAGCTCTCAGAGCAGAGGTGCCTGGTATTCTCAGCATTTCTCAGGGGCCGCCCACCTCCCTGAATTGCAGTGTTAGCTAATAAATACCTTCAGCTTGGAACTGAGAGCTGTAATTCAGAGCCATTTTCTGCCCCCAACATGAACATTGTAAAATGTTACTGCAACTTCCTTTGACTGAACTTTCTTGCCAGTTTGGAATCTTTAAAATCTATCAAACTTATCCTTTCAAATGTACGGTTACTCTTCATCAGAGATGATTTCCTGTGTATGACCTTTGTTCCTTCAATAGTCAACTGACTTGCTTGAGGATATATATGTAAATGGGATAAGAAAGGGTTTACAAATGCAGATGACTATTAAATGTGTAACCTTATATAACCTGTGTTACATCAAGTAACATGCTAATCTATTTTGTTTCACTGGACTATAATTGTGCTACTTAATTCAGTATTTTGAAGTTTTCCGTGGTCTCTGTCTTTAATGTGTTGTCAATTGTTATATCATTCAAGCCGGTTGACACTTAATAGGCCTCATTTCGGATGTCCAGACAAGTCCCTAATGTAGAAACCGGTTTGTTCTTAAGGTTCTTGAGTCCGTCCATGGAAGCCTTCTGACATCCAACACCACTGAACTGCAGGGCTGTCAGCCGCGCATGGCTGGCTGGCTGGCTGGCAAGGGCTGACCTGGACATTTAACCACCTATCGAGTTCTTGCTGTGAGACATGGGGACTTGGGATCCTGAGAACACGTTCTTCTCCCCGAGATGTCCACTTGCTACCGTGCAAGATGGAAGTCCAGTCTCACTACGACAAGCTAGTTGTAGGGGGAGGGGGAGACGTTTATAGGACATTCCCTGAGTTGGGGAGTGATTAATATTCACGTGTCAACTTTACTTTTATAGACTCTCTCTCCATAATATTAAAAGCCTTAAATAAATCTATGCATGCTCCTCTATGTGCTTTTTTTATATCAGTAAATAAGCTTATGCTTGCCAGTTTTATACGCAGTTATGAAGTGTATGAAACTGACTTTTGACAGTATTTTTGCACTGTTTCTTATCTGTTTTTATAAAGTCTTTAGATATTGGCCCTAGTTATGTATTGTTTTACGTCCTCACTGCCCTTGTCATTGCTGTAAAATGTTTCATATGTGCCTTTACAAATGTGAGATCTTTATTCTAACCATTTTTGTAAAAGATATCTATTGACTTCCAAATGCAATAAACTTTTTTTTTTTTTTCCAGAGAAAACAGTTGAATCTTTTCTGTACTCTGTATGTTTTGCCTTAGTTGAAAGCATCTGCTCACTTTTATTTTCATAGGCAAACGTGCCTGGGAAAAACCTGCTTTTTAACTTCTTTAAAGCCCATGTATTTCTACCCACTTTTCCTTCCTGTATAACACGCTGAAGAATTAGTTTGAAATTTCCCAAAGTCATCATTGTGAGAACAAAACGTGAAAGGGGTAATTGCTAGGTAAATGGAGTGTGAAGAGCTTAGAAATGGAGCTTTCTTACTGCTAGTGATAACCCTTATTAAATGCCAAGAATGTGCTGTCCCCACCCCACTGTCATTTATTCAGATCCCGATCTGTCCACGGAGAGAAGACAGGCAGAGGCTGCTATAGAAAACCCAAATTCTCGTTTTTGTCTTTCGAGTTTATTAACAGCCTGACTCATCTCTTTAACAATGGCTTCCCAGGTGGCACAGTGGTAAGTAATCTGCCCGCCGATGCAGGAGACAAGAGATCCCTGGGTTGGGAAGGTCTGCTGGAGGAGGGCATGGCTACCCACTCCAGTATTCTTGCCTGGAGAATCCCATGGACAGAGGAACCTGGTGGGCTGCAGTCCAGGGGGTTGCAAAGAGTTGGACACGACGGCTGGGCAGAGCACAGCCCCGGCCCGTATTTTCAGCCAACCAATCAACTGTCATAGACTCTCACAGGGAGCCCCTGGTGATGAGGGTGGACACTTTCCATGTCACTTCAATGAGTAACAGGGCACTATAACCACTTCAGTGACTAACCCACTTTTCAACCCTATCCCTGGACAAGGAGTCACCCACCCGCAGAGGCATCCCGGCTTGTTTCACGACATGAAGATGGGAGGCACCATAAGCCCCAAGGGGGGACAGGAGATGCAAGCCAACCTCACTGAACACACGGTTGTTCTGCGTAGAAGCTGACCGTGGCAACAAGACAGCCATACGTCTTTAAAAGAAAAACGACGTCATGGTTGAAAAGAAAAGCTGATAGGAGATCCTCAGAGCCTCAGCTCCCCTCCTCTCACAAACACTCCCCAAATCACAACTGTCTGCAGCACCACCACTGATGAGCAAGCTGGAACACACCAGCAAAGATCTCCAACTAAAGACACGGGAAGGAACCGCAACGAGAAGGGGCAGCCGGGGCAGGCTCGGGACATCATCGAGTGCCACACTCCCTGGGTCCCGGGGTGGCCCACAAACTGGAAAATAGCCCGATTGCAGTGGTTCTCCCACAGGAGTGAGGGGGCTGAGCCCCCCGTCAGTCTCCCCTGCCTGAGGGTCCTGCACTAGGACGATAAGCCCCCAGAGCACTTGGCTTTGAAGGCCCGCGGGGCTTAATTTCAGCAGCCCCACAGGACTGGGGGAAACAGAGACTCCACCCTTAAAGGGTGCATGCGAAACCTCTCACAGTTCGGGACCCAGCAAAAAGCAGCAATTTGATAGGAGCCTGGGCAAAACTGACCTGCAGGTCTTGAGAGGCAGAGATGGCCGTGGCTTACCCTGCAGAGGTAGACACTGGCGGCAGCCATACTGAGGGGCGTTCTACCACGTGGCCACTGGGGCAGGTGCCATCATGGGATCCTCCCTGCAGCGCATTAGTGCCCACCCAACAGCCTGTAGGGGCCAGCGCTGGGCTGCCTCAGGCCAGCCAGCTAACTGGGGAAGTGACACAGCCTCATTCATTAGTACACAGGCTGCCCAGAGCCTCCTGAGCCCACAGCCAGCTCTTGACATACCTGTAGACTGGGCCCTGCCCACCAGGAGTCCAGCACCCACCTCTGTCCGCCAGCGGACAGGCCCCAGCCCTGCTCTAGCCTCTAGACCAGCCTTACTCACCAGGAGGCAGACACTACACCACAGAAACCAGAACTTTGCAGTGGAATGAGTTCACCCAAGAGAGACCAGACCCTACCCTGGAATCAGCCGGTCCCCGACACTGCCCACTAGCAGGGCGACACAAGCTTTCAGACACCCAGACCCCACACCCAACTGTGTCAATAACTGGTCTCCAATGATGGTCTCCAGTAACCAGACCCAGGAACTGGGTCTCCCCCGGCCCTGCCAGCAATCCGACAACAGCTCTGGGATCTCTGAGCCCCGTAACCAAACTCCAGGACCCAGCTCTGCCTACCGGTAGGCCAGCACTAAATCCAGGGCCTGGTGTCACCCACCAGGGGCCAGGCAACAGCCCTGGTGGCTTCTTGGCTCTGACTCTACCCACCAGTGAGCCGGCACCAACCCAAGGCCCACAAGGGTTCCGCGGCCAGCAGCCTCAAGGCCAGGCCCCACTAACCAGCAGCATCCATACAAGGCAGGGATGACAACCAGACTAGGGGCCAAACTTACCCGACCACCCACATAGCCCCCCAAAAGAAGGATACAGGCAGCCCTCTTAGGGGGAACTCTTCGAGCACACCGCTTGCGCAACGAGATGGGGAGTGTTCTGCTGGGAAGCAGAGGACGTCTCCTACAGAGGGCCGCTTCTCCAAGGTCGAGAAACGCAACTAAGCTACCATACTCATAAAATACAAACAGCAGTTTAGACAAAATGAGGTGGCGGAGGAAGATGTTCCAGGCAAAGGAACAAGACAAAGACGCCAGAACTAAGTGAAGTGGAGGCAGGCAATCTACCAGAGAAAGCATTCGGAGTAATGACTGTAAAGGACTCGGGGGAAGAACGGATGCACAGAGCGCGAAGTTACAAGTTTTTAGCAAAAAATTAGAGAGCAAAGAAAACCAGAGATGAAGAACACAATAAGTGGAACGGAAAATACACTAGTTGTTCAGTCACTGAGTCTTGTCTGACTCTTTGTGACCCCCATGGACTGCAGCGCACCAGGCTTCCCTGTCCCTCACAATCTCCCGGAGTTTGCTCAAACTCAAGATGTCCGTTGCATCAGTGATGCCATCCAACCAGCTCACCTGGCTGTCGTCCTCCTCTCTTCCTGCCCTGAGTCTTTCCCAGCATCAGGGTCTTTTTCCAGTGAGTCGGCTCTTTGCAGCAGGTGGCCAGAGTATTGAAGCGTTGGCTTCAGCATTAGTCTTTCCAGTGAATATTCAGGGTTGATTTCCTTTGGGATTGACTGGTTTGATCTCCTTGCTGTCCAAGGGACTTTCAAGAGTCTTCTCCAGCATCACAGTTCAAAAGCATCAATTTTTCAGTGGTCAGCCTTCTTTATGGGCCAACTCTCACATTTGTACATGACTACTGNTCCAGTGAATATTCAGGGTTGATTTCCTTTGGGATTGACTGGTTTGATCTCCTTGCTGTCCAAGGGACTTTCAAGAGTCTTCTCCAGCATCACAGTTCAAAAGCATCAATTTTTCAGTGGTCAGCCTTCTTTATGGGCCAACTCTCACATTTGTACATGACTACTGGAAAAAACCATAGCTTTGACTAGATGACCTTTGTCCATCTAGTGATGTCTCTGATGTTCCCCCAACCAATAGAGGGGGCTTCCTTCGTTACTCAGATGGTAGAGAATCTGCCTGAAATGTGGGAGACCTGGGCTCGATCTTTTGGTCAGGAAGTTCCCCTGGTGGAGGGAATGGCAACCCATTCCAGTATTCTTGCCTGGAGAATTACACAGAGGAGCCTGGTGGGCTACAGTCCATGGGGTGGCAAAGAATCAAACATGACTGAGCGGCTTTCACTTTCACCCAACAGAGGAAAACACAGACTTCAAATACTATTATGTTTTTATTCTTTCATCATTCATGTTTGTTCAGAACATTACAGTAGTCGCGAATGGAAAAATAACTGCAGTCTTAAATCTTTGGACACAATCTGTCCGAAGTACAATATATGAAACCATGCCATTATGTCTTGGCGGGGGCGGTAGGGGGAGCATTCAAAACTGAATTTGATATTTTAGGTCAAAGATTAAGATCAATGTCCAAGTAAGCCATGTGTAAGGTTTAACTGCAAGTCATGTTTTCATTCAGTGAGTTTACAGAAATGCTGGCGTGACGTGAATGATCTGAAATAGTCAAATCCTTGAAGGTTTCTGCGCTAGGATTTAAATAAAAACTAGAATGTCGGCATAGTTTCAGTGGCTTTCAATTTCCTGTTTGATCTCAGAAATGTACGGATGGTCTTTGCCATGAGCTACTTCCATGATGGCGATGGCCTAGGAGAGAGAGGAACAGGGGTTGAGAGTTTGAAGCCAGCCCCCTGTCCCTCCCCTAGGCTGACTTGAATTCAGGCTTCTCTGCTTGAAGGTGCAGGATACTAAGTGGCTTTCAGAGCCTGTGTTCTCCTCTGGTATTGTCTCACACCTAGTCACCCAGTCTCTGTTGTTGAGGAAAACATTCTTCAGTAGCTGAAGAAATGGTAGAGAAATGATTTAGGGACAAACCTTTCTGATTTTAGTTTACATCACTAATGCGTAAGACATGACTAAATCATTTTTCCCTTTTGAAAAGTGTGTGCTTACATCTTTTATGTATTCTTTAAAAAGCCTAAAAATAGGCATGAGCTTCATATGAGGAATCCAGAGAGAATATATTTAATAAGGTTTCTTGCCAATGAGAGAGCGTGTGGTGGCTCCATCCTTCCTAGCTGCGTGACCTTGGGCACTTTACTTAACTACTCTGTGCCTCAGTTTCCTCATCTGTAATAATAAAACAACTCCCTCTCAGAGTTGTTGATATACATCAAGTGTTTAGAACAGCGTCTGGCGTATAGGAATTACATATCTAATGTAATCCATAATAATTTATCTTGCTCTTCTGTGTTCAAAAGTATTATCCACAGATAGAAAAACTTAAATCATTCCCATTCCCTCAAACAGGGAATTTCTGACGGCTTGTGACTGTTGACCAGCCTTCCTTTCTGTTACTATTCTCTTCCTAGCTCTCAAACCAGCAGGAGTGCAAGCCTTCAGGAATCACGTGACTTAAATGTCTCTCCTCACCCCCTGCGTTCACCTCAGGACTCGTGTTCCTTCCTCAGATCCACTCTGTCCTTCAGGGTTCTGCAGTTTACTTACTCTGCAACTGAGACCTAACTGCTTAATGTTCCTCCAACCTCGCTGAGGCAATAAACGTTGTCTTAGAAAAACCAATTCTGTGGTTCAAAACCAGAATATTTGATCTTTAACTCCCACGTCCAGGCTGGGTCGGCCCTGGCACTTCCTTCCACCATGTGGGACGGTATTCCATCTTCCTGTACAGTGTTCTGGGGAGGTTTGGGGAATCTGGAGGGTTTGGCATCCAGGCCTAGTCCACGACCCCGACTTTTACAAAGGTTACAGTTGATCAACTTTTGGCTTCTCCATAAATAACGACTGTCCCAACGGTTGTATTTCATCAGCTACTGACATCCATAGAAAGAGCGATGAGAAGAGATACTCAGGGTGGTGAATGTGCTTCTGTAAGGAAAGGGGCCTGGCCTGGCGCTCTCACCCGCTGGGCACAGGGCAGCTGGCAAACACCGCGCCAGAGTTTTGGTTCTCCCTGTGTGTTCGCCCCAGCCTGAGTGGGTAGACTTGAAGCTTTCAACTCGGAAAAACCCCAGTTTGAATGAGAACCTCACCATGTACCCTCAACAAATTACTTACCTGCTTGCATCTCAATTTATTCACTGGGAAAACCTATCTCATTTTTTTTTGAGAATTAAAAGAAAAGGACCACATGAAGGTCCTGGCGTGTAACTGTACTCAATGAACACCATCAATGATTATTAGGTTCACTTTAAAAACTGCAAAAGCATAATTCTCACACTGAGGGCCTCTCCAGGCCCAAATGCCTTGACTTCACCACAATTGGGCATCATGAATCTATAAACCCCAAAGAGCAGAAATTTGGAGAACTCCTTCACCACAGCCTTCTGACCTATCCTTGGCCTTTATTTTTCCTTTTTAACTGTTATAGTGGATCAGAAAAGACATTTTAATAATGCCGGCCTCTTAGCATGCTCATATTTAGCACTTCCATGGCTTCCCAGGGTACAGGGGCAGTACCCCCTTCTCCACAGCCGTGAGCATATAGCCACAATGTGGACGTACTTTTCTCAACAGGAGGGTCAGGACACAAACTTGCCAAAGGTGCAATTACTTCATCCCCTGCTGCCTGCAACCCCACCTTTGCCCACTCCTACAGCCAGAGGGTGGCCCAGGGCTGGTCATTCTCTGTGACTCTATCAGTCACCCGCGTCCCGCAAGAAGGGAAGTGCAAGGAAGGGAAGTGCAAGGCACTGGGCAGCCCAGCCTTGCATCACACACGCACCTTCTTCAGGGCTCTCTCCCCAGCAGCTCTGTTCTCCAGGCCCATGTACAGTCTTCCTAGCTTCAGCCACATGGAGGCCACGTTGAGGGAGTACAGAGGGTAATGCTTACTGGAAAAGAGAAGACAACAGGCCACCTTGTCACAGCTTCTGAGGGTCCACAGGCCAGACACAGTGAGCCTGTGGCTGCCCAGCTGATGGCCGCACTGTCCACAGCAACCAGGCTCCTCCAGACCCTGGCAGGGGCTGGGTGGAAGACACGAATGGCTCAGCCCTGCCTGCTCATTATGGATGCACTTCCTTTTATGCAGTTTGTGTGCTTCTGAAAAACCACATAAAATCTACAGGGGAGATCCTACATAAAGACACAAATAAACACAAAATTCAATCCTAGCCTCAGATTTTTGTTTTACATGCACCTGCTGCCGGCATTGGGGAAAAAGTCTTTTAAAATAAATTCCTGGGACTTCCTTGATGGTCCAGTGGTTAGGAATCTACCTTCCAACACATGGGACGCAGGTTTGATCCCTGGTTGGGGAAGAAACATCCCACAAGTCTTGGGGCAGCTCAGCTTGTGTGCCTCAACTAGAGAACCTGCATGCCACAACTAGAGAAAGCTTGCACACTGCAATGAAGACCCAGCACAGCAAAAAAATAAAAATAAAAATAAAAAGGTAAATTCCCTCTTTATGAATATGCCGTCACGTTAAAAAGACAGTATCCTTAAAGATACACACACATCAGTGAATCAAGACCTCAGCTTTCTGTCACACTCTATGATGTCATTTGGTTTAGCAAAAGTATAAGCTCTCTAAAGTCATACTTCCTACTTCTTTTCTCCGTTGCCCAAGAGAGGGCTTCGTGTACAGGAGGTCTTCTCTTTCTGGTTTCAACTGAAGGCTGACTGATAGGCCTGCCTAGGAAAGAGCCATCTCCCTATGAAGAACCCAAGAGGCTTCTGGGGATGGGGAGGTAGGAGCTGCAGGTGTTTATTTACAGGCTGGGCTGTTCTACCTGCTGTGTCCTCAAAGTCCATAGACACATTCAAGCTGTATTCCCAGGCATGTGGATCCCCACAGTATCAAATTCTTCCCTGGTAGCTCTCAGTTGGTAAAGAATCTGCCTGCCATGCAGGAGGCCCTGGTTGAATTCCGGGGTTGGGAAGATCCCCTGGAGAACAGAATGGCAACCCTCTCCAGTATTCTTGCCTAGAGAATTCCATAGACAGAGGAGCCTGGTGGGCTGCAGTCCATGGGGTCGCAAAGAGTCAGACACAACTGAGCCACTAAGCACGGCACAGTGACCCAGGGAAGGCAATACTGGGCCTCCCCAAAGGGCCTCCCTAAAACTAACAGAGGGTGGAGCATGGCAAGCCCTGCTGGGAGAGCAACCACAAGGCCAAGATTCATGCAAGGTGTCTCCCCTACAGATCTCAGGGGGGAGTGTGCATGGACTTCCTCACCCATCTCAGGAAGGACAGGCTGTGAGATTACCCCCACAGATCAAATTCTGTCTCCAGGAGCAGATTTTAGGAGCTGGCTGCCCCGTGGGCTCCCCCTGCTGGCTTATCACGGCACTGTGGGGTAAGTGGAGGGCCAAGTGGGCAGTGGAGATTCAGATTAGACACAGAGTTACAGCCCTGATCTTAGAACTTGAAGGAGTACTGCTGCTGCTGCTGCTGAGTCGCTTCAGTCGTGTCCGACTCTGTGCGACCCCATAGACGGCAGCCCACCAGGCTCCCCCGTCCCTGGGATTCTCCAGGCAAGAACACTGGAGTGGGTTGCCGTTTCCTTCTCCAATGCGTGAAAGTGAAGAGTGAAAGTGAAGTCGCTCAGTCGTGCCCGACTCTTAGCCACCCCATGGACTGCAGCCTATCAGGCTTCTCCGTCCATGGGATTTTCCAGGCAAGGCAACGGCAACCCACTCCAATACTCTTGCCTGGAAGGAGTACTGAGGACTAAGCAAAAGCACCAGGGTGCCTCTGACACACAGAGATTTCAGATGTGATGCCAAGAGACTCAGAGCCTCTTGGTCTTGAAGAGACTCTGTGAAGTTTAACAGAAATGTGTTTAACAAGCACCCCAGTGATCTGATCTAGGTCAGCCCAGCCCTAAAGCAGCTAGTCAGAGCCGCCTCCTGTCACCCACTTTAAGGTTTACTAACCATCCTAACCCTCTCAACAGGAAACCTTCCCATGATTTACATTCATTATTACTAGAGGTTAAAAGCCAACTTACTTTAATCAGATCTATGGGAGAATATTAAATAATTGCAACCAGCAGTCCCAGAGTTTCCTCATTTGCAAACTGAGTGAGTGAGTGAAAGTCGCTCAGTTGTGTCTGACTCTTTGCGAACCCATGGACCTGCCACGCTTCTCTGTCCTTGGGATTCTCTAGGCAACAATACTGGAGTGGGTTGGCATTCCCTTCTCCAGGGGATCTTCCCAATCCAGGGGTCAAACCCAGTTCTCCCGCATTGCTGGTGGATTCTTTACCATCTGAGCCACCAGAGAAGCTGGTGCAAACTGAGGCTGAACTTTAAAAAANACTGGAGTGGGTTGGCATTCCCTTCTCCAGGGGATCTTCCCAATCCAGGGGTCAAACCCAGTTCTCCCGCATTGCTGGTGGATTCTTTACCATCTGAGCCACCAGAGAAGCTGGTGCAAACTGAGGCTGAACTTTAAAAAAAGGCAAAAGAAGGAGATGGAAAACAAAAAAGTGTTTCTGAGGCCACCGCTAACCGATTACTCAGAGCCATTTAACTTAAAAGGCACAGCAAGGAGGAGAAACCAGCCGGTGGCTTTTTCACACCGGCCTGAATTAACTCCAGTGAACAGAGCATCCTGCACGGGTCCTAGGAGGGATCCTGCCCCAGCCCTCCCCCGGACCCGGTGTCACCTCAGCTTGCCTCCCTGGGTGTCTCTTCCGGGTGGTGGAGGGCACAGGCTGGGCCCAGGGGAGGCACCCTGAGCCTGCCTCTGCAGATGTCATGGAGAGGAGAGAAAGCTGCTCCCGGCCCGCTCCAACATGGCAATGTGAAGACTCGGGACCGCCAAGGGCGTGTTCCAAACCACCCAACTCCACTCCGAGCTACGCTGCTGGGGAGAGCCAGCGCAGTCACCTGTAGGGCTGGATGATTTTCTGCCCGTACCGCAGGGCTCCCTCCCAGTCCTGCAGGTACAAGCACACGCCCATGGCCTGGTACATCATATGCAGCATGTACACGTTGCTGTCCTCGAACACGCAGCTCATCTTCTCCTGGCTGAGCTCGCAGATCTCCAGAAGCTCGCTAGGGGGTGCTGTGGAGTCAAGGAACCGACCGGCCGGGCAGTTCGCAAGGCGGCTTCCCAAGGGCGGGCGAGCCGGCGGGGAGAGCGGAGAGCGGCGCAGGGGTGGGGTGCCGGGAGCAGCGGAAATGGGGCAAGGAGTTACTGTTTTGTCCACTTCACCCCCAGCTACACCCTCTGAAAAAGTAAATTACAGAAAGGCAAGCAAGTGAAAGGGCTCACATATTTTTCTGGAAGGAAAAAACACCTAGGAAAAACGGAAGACCTCAGCTGTTAAACACAACTAAAGAATTTTAGCCACAGGGAATACAGCCTTCCTTCAGCTGTGAACAATGTTGATTAGAATAAAAAAATCTTCAATCTTCTGGTTAAATCTAAATCCTCACCCAAGCTGGGAACTTTTGCTAAAGCTCTTAAGGAAGCGTTCTCCAACACAGGAAAGTTCTTTCTCATGCTCAGGAAAAAAAAAAAAAGGTGCCTTTCTTTCTCTTTCACTGGTTTTCTTTCTTCAGTGTAATCTACCCAAGAAAACGCTATAATATAGTGGTTAAAATTATGGATTGTGCTGGCAAACCTGGGACAAAACCCTGCCCTGCTGAACAGCGTGCCCTGGGCAAATGACCTGCTACCTATAAGCCTGTTTCCACCTGTTACACAGCAAAACCCTCAGTAAAGTGCCTTGCCCAAAGGAAGATACTCAGTCAGTAAAGGTCTTCAAGGAACTGTTCTCCACTTTTAGAAAATAAAAGCCTTCCACCAGGATGAGCTCCTAAGCAAACTAGTCCAACAAAGAAAAATAAGGGCAACATTGTGAAATACTGAAGCAGTTGACTACAGGTTGTGGATGGCCAGTAAGTCTTCACCCTGGCCATCCTTTGATAGGAAATGTCCTGCCTTCAGTACTCAGAAACCCACCCTTCTCCTGCTTCCGGTGCCCAGGTCGCCAACGGCCCCTGTAAGACAGGGAAGGTTGCAAAGGATATATTTGTAGTGCTTGGCTCGCCGGAACTCCTCAATGACATTGCGTGCGTATCTGACCATGTCACGGATGGTTTCTGCCTTCGGGGGGTCGTTGAGCTTCCGAATTTCCACCTTGGCCTTATCCTGAGGGAAATGGCCATAGGTTACTTCCCATGGAAACCATACTGATGGGTGAATCTCTCAAATAGCACATTTTCCCACACACAGGTACAGGCTTGCCCCTTCTAAGGTTATGAAAGAATGAAAGGCAATCAGGCAGTGGGTCTCAGGAAAGTTCAATATTCATTACCTACTCACAGAAAGACAAAACTATTCATTTTTGAAGTGCTCCTTATTGAGGCAGGACACCTGCCTCGATATGTTTGCTGTGGGCAAATATGTCTTCACACACCTATGAAGTCAAGGGAACAGAATAAGGAGGGGAGGCACTGACAAGGTAACCTGGGCAATGTCCGAGAACATTCCGTGGAGCCTGGTGAAGAGGTAGGAAAGCTACGGAATGCTGTCCACCTCCCGGTGGCTGGACCTCGCTGCCCATCTTTCTCCCTCCCCTCTCTGTGGAGCATCCATTTCTTTTAAAGAAATAGCAGTTTGGCGAATCCTTCTCTTATCTGTACAATGTGGTGGAAATGTTTTCATCAGCTCTGAGAATCAAGTTGGAACAGAGGCCTGGTCTGACTGGATCCCCTGGGCTGTGCTAGTAAAGCAGGTTTAAAGGCTCAAAAACACAAGGAGGAGGCGCCCAACTCAGGCAGGAGTGCTCGCTTGGCAGAAAGGTCCCGCGAGAGAGTCGAGTCAGCATCTGTGCCGGGAGAAGGTGCTGACCTTGTCTTTGGTGGTGCACTCCTGGCATTCACAGGTGAAGAAATAAGAATCTCTTAACCGGTCATTCCTATCTTCCGTTGGGTACAGGAGGTCAATGTAGCTGGTAAAAACCTAAAGTGAAAAAGTGAAAGCATTAGCTGCTCAGTCATGTCCTGACTCTTTGTGACCCCAAGAACTGCCGCCTACCAGGCTCCCCTGTCCATGGAATTCTCCAGGCAAGAACACTGGAGTGGGCTGCCATTTCCTTCTCCAGGACCCAGGGATCAATTCTTCTGCATTGCAGGCAGATTCTTTACCATCTGAGACACCAGAGAAGCCCAATAAAAACCTAAGGGGATCTGAAAAGTTGGTTTGCCACAGGCCAGCTTGTGCTGTGTCCTCCCTGTTTGGCTCTGCAAACACTCCTGATGGTGGCTGTGAGGAGGGCCCCAGCTCAGCATACAGCCCTCACCCTAACACACTGAACTCCTTCAACTGGTGCTGCTAGCGTTGCCCACCTCCTCTTACAGAATCAAAGCGTCCCTAAAGTGGTAAGTTGGAGGATTCAGAGCAGCCCTGCCTCCCTCCTCCGCAGAGAGCGAGCTGGGCTCTGGCCCAGCAGCGGATGCCCTTGTGGAAGGGAAGCAAAGGGCACCATCGGCAGAGTCTGCTCGGCCTTGGGATGGGTCCTGCGCTGTCTCCGCTTGGCCTTTGTTAGGCGTCTTTTATCACAACCTGGGATGGCTCACATGCACTGCTGGGTGGGGGGTGGGGAAGCATGAATGCGCTTATGTGGGCGCACACACACGCACACACACACACACACACACACACACATTTTCCTTTATCCTGCCATCAGCTGGCAATGGAGCAGGAAGTCAGATCAGCAGGCTGGGACAGGTCAGTGCAGGAGAGCACAGCTCCTAGGCCACCAGCCCGCTGCTGCCTTACCCAGCCAGGCCGGAAAACCTGGAAAAGCCGTACTTTTGGACTCATCAAGTCCTCCTGTCCTTGCTTTTTCCTAACAGTCTCTATAACTGAGACCTGGAGCATATGGAGGAGGCCAACATTTAACTGCCCATTATCTACTCAGTGGGACGACACTGGCGGCTCGTCCCACACCATCAGGCAAACGTCTGACGGAACAGATGGGTGTCCCAGAGCTGTCACTATGCGAGTTACCTCGGGCGCTGGCAGGCAGGCTGGAGCGGGGGACCCGCACGGGCTCGGTGCTTGCAGGTGCCCCGAGCTCTCCCCAGCCCGGAGGGCAGAAATGGAGACCCCTGGCTCATCGGACACTCCAGCAAATGGCTTCCTCCCCTTTGAAGGGCAGGTCACCCCCAAAGCAGCAACTTCCCCCCCCCCAAATGCGAAGGGTGAATTTCTGATGGGTGACAGCAGGAGGGCAAAGCCACAGGAAGGAGGCCTGTCCTGCCCGGTGGCCAGAGCCCATCAGTGCTGAGAAATGACTGATGGGCACGGGGTGCAACAGACAGAAGGGCCCAGAAGAGGGCGACAGAGGCCGCTCAGCATCACCGCTCGTGGTCCAGACACAGCCAGGGCAGCTGATGACGAGCTCCAGGCAGTCCACGAGCCGGGGGCCGGGGACTTAAGTTCTGGCTGACGGGCGTTGGCTGTTTTAACAAGAGGCGCTGGGGCAGCCTCCACAAGACATTCAGAAACTGAGACACGCTGGTCCCCAACAGGGTGCCCCCTGCAGGACGCATTTCCCACAGGATGGCAAGTCTGATCTGTACATGGGACCTGGGGTCCCAGTTCAGCTGTGGCTTATTGAACACCACCCAGAGAAACGGAGGCTTTGATCATTTTGCCACACTAATCATATTGAAAATATTATAAATATCCAGACATATAACTTAAAAAAAATAGTGGTAGGGTTAGTCGCTCAGTCATGTCCATCTTTTGTGGCCCCATGGATTGTAGCCCAGTCAGGCTCCTCGGTCCATGGCATTCTCCAGGCAACAATACTGGAGTGGGTAGCCACTGCCTTCTCCAGGGGATCTTCCCAACCCAGATTATTTAAAATGAAATGTATTTAAAGTGATTACATTGCCTAAAAATTCAAGTGTCTTGCTACGGACATCAGGATTTAAGAACGTATAGCATACATTTGGTAAGGGCTGGTCAGCTTTCTCAAGGGGAGACACCTGGCGTGGTGGTCGTGGAACCAGATGGCACAGGACAGAAGGGAATCGCTAAGCAGGCTCGCCCCCTGCCCTGAGGCTGGGGCGGGAAGCTCGTGGTGGCCCTGGCCGCAGACTGCCTCCCCAACCCCATCTGAATTCCATCCCCAGGAAGGGAACTGACCCAAGGGCAGAGGTGCAAGGGAGGTGACGTGACCATACCATGTGTCATCTGGAGCTGTAACTCGTTAGCTGCTGCTGGGTTGCTTTGCTCTTCGCGGGGAAGAAAAACAGGCCAAAATGCATGAATCAAAAGTAAACTCCATTATTTGGAAATGGGAACTCACAGCCTCTAAGATTTCATTGTGGTCATTTTGATAGTCTTGTTTCTCTATAAATCTCGGTAAATCTTTGTGAGGAACTTTATTCTAATTTAATCTTCCTTGGGTTCTCCCCCCCGACCTTGGCCACAGCTTCCCATGTGGCACTAGTGGTAAAGAACACACCTGCCAATGCAGATGTAACAGACATCTGGGTTCAATCCCTGGGTGGGGAAGATCCCTTGGAGAAGGGCATGGCAATCGACTCCAGTATTCTTGGTAGAGAATGCCATGGACAGAGGAGCCTGGTGGGCTACAATCCATGGAATTGCAAAGAGTCAGACAAAACTGAGCGACTAACCTTTCATAGATGGACATGCTGAGCACCCAACTGGAGTGGAAGTGTGGACTCCATGCCACAGGTCTAATCCTGAACCCGGAGGACCCGAGGACGGTACCAATCCCACAGCCACCCTCAGCCACACACTCACCTCCTCTCCCGGGTGAATTTCCTGCACAGCTCTGACTTCTGCCAGGGTCCCCTTGTAGGTCACAATGACATTGGGGCAACAACTATGATTCATCAGTGCAACACTGTCAATCAGAAGAGAAAACCCAACATTCTCAGGAGGGCAGATGGACTGTTCAGGTAACTCCTTGGCCACTTACTTGCTAAGTTAGGGAAACTGTGTCTTTGCAGGACATTAAAAAAAAAAAAAAAAAACTAAGAGCTGGCCATCAGAGTCTAAGAGGCTGTTCTGCATGCATTTATAACAAGATCTAACATCTTAAATTGGAACAATACTGAAAAGTGAAGTCTGCAATGCAAAGCAGTGGTATCTAAGCCAAAAACGAAGGGAAAAAAACACACACACAATAGACTGACAACACCAAATGCCTTCCTGTTAGATGCAAGACTCAAAACTCAACACCCCCAGGGAACTGCTCCTCCACCGGACACTGGGCAAGACAAACAGGCTGTCGTTCCAAGCAGGTTTTATATCAGAGGCTGATTTCTAACATGCTGTCTTCCCATGTTGAGAAACCGCCACCGTGGGAGACGCTGGCTTCCCGAGCGAGGGTGTGGGAGCCCCCGAGAGCCCCGGAGGGGCCCGTCTGACGCTCTGCAACCTCCATCTCCTCATCCGGAAAATTGGGCCATTGGTCGCTCCTGCTGCTCGCAGGTCGCTTTACAAGGGACGGTGGGGACAGACAGTCGCCTACGCGAGGGCTTTGAGCTTTCTGGTTATATCAAGGTCAAAGTTCTGAGAACAGAAATTTCTAAACTACAGGGGAAGACTGCTTGATCTCTGAAAACGCTGCCTTTGAAATCACAATGTTGATATGATTCTCAGCAAAAGGAATTTCCTCCCCCCCCCCCCAATTAAAACTGGAAACTGGGACTCAGAGGGGCACTCAGATCCACGTGCACAGCGGCTCTGGTGGCCGGGGTCACCCGCCTGGACCCTCCACGACCAGAACCCATTCTCCTGTTTGCTCCGTGAAGATAAAAAAAGCAAGAGGTTGGAAATGGTGCAGAAGAACCGCCCAGGTTGCTGTGTCTGGGGAAGCCACTGCTAGAAGTCTTGGTGAAGGGTGTGGCTGGCCTGGGGCCGGACATGCAGGGGTTTCCTGTCTTGTCTGCAGGAAGGGTCATCTCCATCCTCCTTCCTGGCCCACCTGGCTCCCTGGCAAGTCATGCACAGCAAATCAGGCCCTAGGAAATAAACAAATGCCCCAGACACTGCTCTCAACACTTTGTTGTTGGTATTTCAGTCGCTCAGTCGTGTCCGACTCTTTGCGACCCCCATGGACTGCAGCCTACTAGGCTCCTCTGCCCATGGGATTTCCCAGGCAAGAATAATGCAGTGGGTTGCCTTTTCCTTTTCCAAGGGATCTTTCTGACCCCGGGATCAAACTCCTGCCCTGGCAGGTGGATTCTTTACCTCTGAGCCACCAGGGAAGAAGTATTAAGTAACCAAGCTCAAAATAGACCACTGGCTTATCTTTCTCATGAAGGCAGGGGAGCTGCCCGAAGACAGAAGACCTGACCTAACTCATGTTCTGGGTGCCGTGTTCTCGTGGCAGCCGCTAGGGTGAAGCCTCACATACCACCACGCTGAGCCTAGCTTTCGCTCTTTCAGATGCAAGAGCAGACATTCTAGGGCTCGTTTCAGGGCTGAAGCAGTCAACACAAGCCGTCTAAAGAGGTCTAGTCACCCTTCTCTGTTCTCCTTCCTTTTCTCAAGGGAAAAAGTCCTAAAGAACCTATCCTGAAACCATTTCTTCTCTCACTGTTGTAAATCTAAATGCAGACAATTTTGGCCATAGAAACAGTAATATGATGGAATACGCTGTTTCTCTGGCTCGAGAAAGCCTGTGTAGCTTCTCAAGAGACATGCCCCTAACAGAGTTTTCTCTTTTGGACCCACATGATGCATGGAGCTGGGCATGACAGACGTGTAGGCTTCAGGTGCCATCCATGGCCAACACGTGGGTGTTAAGAGTTTCCTGCAACTGCTCCAACCTAGAGGCAGAGGTGATGTAGTTTATATTAAACAACATCACTCTGCTGCTGCTGCTGCTGCTGCTGCTAAGTCGCTTCAGTCGTGTCCGACTCTGTGGGACCCCATAGATGGCAGCCCGCCAGGCTCCCCTGTCCCTGGGGTTCTCCAGGCAAGAACACTGGAGTGGGTTGCCATTTCCTTCTCCAATGCATGACATCACTCGAGACCAAACTAATCTCCAGTGTGGATGGACTCAGATAGGGGGTGCTGGAAGCTCTCCTTTGCTCCATCTGTGAAGCCAGGGCTTGATGTTTGGGGCTGATGTATCAGGAGACTACCCTGTCCTTTAAAGAGATAACAGCAAAGCCACGCTTGGCAGAGCTGTAACATTAAAATCAGAGCTGTAACGATATCCACTGGTCAACTGACTGGCCTTTCTTGAATTACCTGTATATTCCTGAGGTTAAGAAAAATCCTATAAGTCTGTGAAATTTATCCCTAGTTCCCTACTTTAGCATACTGTCCCTCCAAAATGTGCTGCTTCTATACTGGTATATTTCAAAAAAGGACAGATAGAGAAGAAGCTTATATAGTCTCTACATACATCTCAGTCAATTCCCGGCAATTAATGTTTTCCTTTGAGTGAAAGAAACCCAAAGATTTCCAGAACCACAGCTATGCAAAAAAGCAAATTTCTCAGCAGGGCCTGGGTTGTTCCTTCTATGAGCACTCTGAAATATTCTTTAATAACAGCTCTCTACCTAGCAGGACTTAACAAGCAACTGTTCTCTTAACTACTACCTTCAGATCCTTAAATGCAGGGGAAATATTTTGAAATCTGGCAGAATTAAAAAGGGGATTTAATTCACTCAGAGTTTCATGTCTGCCACATGCAGCTAGGGAGGTTACTGGAAATTAAAAAAGAAAAAATTCAGTGTTAAATAAGTAAAAAGGAAAGAGATGAAGTCACACTCGGCTTACTCAGGAAATATTGCTGATCCCAAATGAGAAAGTTCTTCATCTTCGATTGTGAAGCCATTACAGTTAACCTGCGGTGAGAAAGGGGCAAGAGAGAAAGGGGAAAACATGAGCTAAAGCTTCTTTCTGGATAGAAATCACCTCTTTAGCTGGGAAGACGTTTGGTTTAGTGACCGGAACACCTTTCTTTTGAACAAGGTATCCTACGTTCAGACAGTACTTACCCGAGCGATCTCATGTGTAAACAGATACAAGCTGAACCGTGAAGTCTGAAGCATCTAGTCCAGCCCACCTGCCCGTGGTGGTGGAAGGTCACAAAGCACCACTAAGGCTCCAAGGACTCAAGTCTGCAGAGCTGCATGGGACCTGCCCGTGGTGGTGGAAGGTCACAAAGCACCACTAAGGCTCCAAGGACTCAATCTGCAGAGCTGCATGGGACCTGCCCGTGGTGGTGGAAGGTCACAAAGCACCACTAAGGCTCCAAGGACTCAAGTCTGCAGAGCTGCATGGGAGTCAGGACATCTGCACTCTAACTCCAGTTATGCCCCAGGCCTGGTGTGGGATACTAAACCCATCACTGTGTCCCTTCTGTGCTCAGTCTTCTGCTAAAAAAAAAAAGAAGCCACTTAATCTGGTACCTCGCTCATAAGGTGAGGTGGTACATCTGACAGGCTTTACATGGCTAATTTAACTGCTGTCCATCCCCTTGAGAGGCAGGGAGACCAAGACCCTGAAGCCAGGGCGCTGCGAATGTGCCTTCCTGGCTCAGACACACCAACCACTGGCCACCTGCTCATCTGTGGCAAGAAGTATTACCCTGGAAATCACCAAGGGCAGCTCTCAGCATCCTAGAAGTCAAGCTTAGAGCTGGCGGGCTGAAGAAGAAGACTATACATCTCCAATTTTAGGCTGTTCCATAAACTCACTCTTTGCATTCACCGAGGAAACCTTACATGCTGGGCGCTCTGCAGAGAAGGAATACCAGGCCAAATCTGCACCCTCCAGGAACACCCAGGCCACTGGGAGACAGCTTGGTGAGGGCTTTTCATCTGGACCTACAACTTCACAGCTGGAAGGGAACTCTGTCCCTTTACTTTTCAGATGATGAAACTAAGGTCAGAGAAGGGCAGTGACTCTACCAAAGCCAGCAGCAAAGGCTGAGAGCCCGGCTCCTCCTGTGCTGCTAAGAGGCTGTCTGTGAAGCGTGCATGCTGAATGATTCCATCCTGTGAGCTGCAGTCAGGCTCTTCCCCACCAGACACACAGCACGGCTGTGTTTCAGGCCAAGGGATGAGCTTTTTGAAACACTACTTTGCTGAGCGCTTAATCCAGACTACGCACTGGGCTGGGTGCTGCACATTGATCCTCCCTTAAATCTACAATACAACCCCATTTTACAGACGGGGAAATTGAGGCCCAGGCAGGTCAATGATTAAGTGATTCAAGGCCATGTAAGTAGCAAGTGGCAGAAAAGGAGTCAAAAGTCAAACTAGGCATTCTGATAGCGAGGCTGTCAGAAACACAAGTGTTTCTTTTCACCATACCATGCTTCTTCTAAAACTGCTCTGATCTCTGATTCTTCTGGTTGCAGTTTTACTTAAAAGCAAAGGGCCAGTGTCAAAGGCTTGGAAATCTTGGTACATAGAGAAGTAAAGGCTCCGATGGGTCTGACTTACAGCTTTCACCATTTGATACATTTACAACCAGTATTTACGATTTTCAACGCAAAAAGAGATGACTGCAGTGAGTAAAACAATATACAGTCTTTGGAATCCTGAAGTGTCAGGCATTTTTATGTAGAAAACACAGCATACTGTGTTTTGTGTTGGCCTCAGGTACTCTAACCTCTTCTGTCATCGGGACATTCACCAACCATCATTCACCTGGGACCGCCAACCAACATCGGGTTAAGAGTAAATCAGGATTTTCATTCATTCAACAAAATTTACTGAAGCCTGAACTGTGCGTCCTGCCCCTGACTAGGTACTGAGGGACCTATACACAGTCTCGGATTGGGATACTAACATGCCTCGGCCGTGTCTGCTTCCCGTAGGACAACAACAAATTCTGCAAAGTGGAAGAGGGCGTGTAAGAATTTAGCAACTTTCACAACGGATCTCGGGACCAACAGCTCCTGACTGGCTCCGAGGGGTGAGGGTACCAGACATGTGCCTTTGCTTTGTAATCTCTGTAAGGACCGTTTGTAATTCCAAATTCCTTCAGGCTTGAATGTTACACGCCCACTGGTCCCGGTATTCCCTCTCCCCTGTCCTCTTACTGCGAGGGAGAGTGCGTTTCTTCACCGCAAAGAAAGAGTCCTGTGAACACAAGTGTCATCACTGTTCCTCTCGGGGAGCTGGCAGTGATGTTCAAGCCTAATCGCCTAGCAATTTGCCTGCAAGCTTTCCCTCCCTCCTGAAAGATCCCTAGGGAAGAAAAGTGAACTTGCCTGTTAAGAAAGACGCATAGGCCATCGTCTTTTTTTTTTTTTTCCTTTCCTGAGTCAAATCAGGTGTAAGTGCCTTGCTGAAGCTACTCATAATTAGCATTTAGACTAGATGTAGGCTGCACACCAAAAATACATTTCCCAACCCTGCATATGCTCCCAGTGATTAAAATGCACCTCGGCACTGCCGAAGGAGCANTTTTTTTTTTTTTTCCTTTCCTGAGTCAAATCAGGTGTAAGTGCCTTGCTGAAGCTACTCATAATTAGCATTTAGACTAGATGTAGGCTGCACACCAAAAATACATTTCCCAACCCTGCATATGCTCCCAGTGATTAAAATGCACCTCGGCACTGCCGAAGGAGCACAGTCACCTTCTGCTGCCAGCTGCTGCTGGGCCGCGAGTTAACCCACAACAGCCTCCCACGAACCAGACAGGAAAGGGCTCCAAGGCCAGAGGGGCAGACGCACAGCAGGAGGGCTGAGCAGCAAGGCCAGAGGTGGGACAGCGCCTTCCACTTGCACTTCAGAGTTTTTCTGGGGGGGATACCGAATGTCCTCTTTCAAATTTATATGTGAGAAAAGACACGAATGTGCATCTGTATGTACTTTGGTGTGTACGCACACTGGCTCAGAGTGGATATTATGATCTGATTAATATGAAAGTCACTCAGTCGTCTCCGACTCTTTGCAACCCCATGGACTATACAGTCCGTGGAATTCTCCAGGCCAGAATACTGGAGCGGGTAGTCTTTCCCTTCTCCAGGGAATTATATCTCCATTAATTATATTGATTAATATAAAGGCTTTGAAAAAACTACCTACCTATATTTACATATATGTGTGTGTGTGTCTGTATCTATCTCCTGGATACTCTGAGTCAGTCCGAATTTCAAGGACTCTGAGTCACTTTCAGCACAACTTTAACACTTCTATTTTTGACAACAAAGGTCCATCTAGTCAAAACTATGGTTTTTCCAGTAGTCATGTATGGATGTGAGAGTTGAACCATAAAGAAGGCTGAATACTGAGGAATTGATGCTTTTGAACTGTGGTGTTGGAGAAGA
>SJYA01002260.1:167533-292346 GCA_006410615.1 Neotragus moschatus
CTATCAAGGCTATGGTTTTTCCAGTAGTCATGTATGGATGTGAGAGTTGGACTATGAAGAAGGCTGAGCGCTGAAGAATTGATGCTTTTGAACTGTGGTGTTGGAGAAGACTCTTGAGAGTCCCTTGGACTGCAGGAGATCCAACCAGTCCATTCTGAAGGAGATCAACCCTGGGATTTCTTTGGAAGGAATGATGCTAAAGCTGAAACTCCAGTACTTTGGCCACCTCATGTGAAGAGTTGATTCATTGGAAAAGACTCTGATGCTGGGAGGGATTGGGGGCAGGAGGAGAAGGGGACGACAGAGGAGGAGATGGGTGGATGGCATCACTGACTCGACAGGCATGAGTCTGAGTGAACTCCAGGAGCTGGTGAAGGACAGGGAGGCCTGGCGTGCTGCGATTCATGGGGTCACAAAGAGTCGGACTCGACTGAGCAACTGAACTGAACTGAACTGTTGGAAAAGATTCTTGAGAGTCCCTTGGAGTGCAAGGAGATCCAACCAGTCCATACTAAAGGAAATCTGTCCTTAATATTCATTGGAAGGTCTGATGCTGAAGCTGAGACGCCATTACTTTGGCCACCTGATGTGAAGAACTGACTCATTTGAAAAGACCCTGATCCTGGGGAAGATTGAAGGCAGGAGGAGAAGGGACAACAGAGGATGAGATGGTTGGATGGTATCACTGACTCGATGGACATAGTTTGAGCAAGTTCTGGAAGTAGGTGATGGACAGGGAAGCCTGGCGTGCCGCAGCCCATGGGATCTCAAAGAGTCGGACATGACTGAGCAACTGAACTGAACTGATTTGTGACATCAAGTGCCTTGATTTTTGGTAAATATGGTCCTGTGTCCACTATGTCAACACTGAGAAGGCCCATCAGCATGCATTACTCTGTTGCTGGAAGTGAAAAGATACCTTATGTTTACTTCATCACTCTTGCTTTCTCACGAAACCATGCCTCCATCTAATCCAGAAAAGTCATGTATCCAGTTTTTCTAAAAATGTAGTAAGAGAAGTCAATTCCTCCACTGTGTACTGTTACCCAAATCCATTGCCTTAGCATGGGTAGGGAAATATGCTGTAATCCCAGGATAATATAATGAAATCAGGAAGGTTTTTCATTATGTCTAATTTAACACTCATGACTTGAACCCATTTTTACTTTTACTGAGAACAGCATTTTTTTTCTGATTATGACAGTCACACAACAGAAAAATATCCACATGAACATAAAGTCTATCAAGGAACTCATCAAACTGTTCTCACTAGTTCTCACCGGGGGATGAAGCAGGTCAGTGGAGTGGTGAAGACTCACCTCTCTCTTCATAGGAGCAGTTTTTAAAGTGGGCGAACTACAGGCGCTTTTCATCTTTTCTTTACACCATTGGCTTAAGTTACAATACTCACCGTAGAAAATCCAGAGAAATCACCCCCGAAAAAGGAAAAGTTTTCCACGACTCATGAGATGACTAATGGTGAACTTCCATTTAAACTTTTTTTTTTAACCAAAGTAAATTTTCATATTACACATTTTTCCCCTGTTTTTACACTTTACGTTAGGCCATCAGCATTTTACACATCTTCGCTCTTTGAAATATAATTTATAAAGGCTACATAAACGTTAATCAAAAATCTAAGCCATGATTTACCAGATGACTATGCTGACCATTTATAACCCGTATTTTCTTTTCCTTTTTCCCCTTTCTTTTTGTTTTCATGTTTTTTTTTAAAAAGAACCACACAGTAAACAATTTGCATGTCAATTTCTGTCCATAACCTCTGGCTACTTCCTTAGGATGGAGTCCTAGAAATGGAAATAGTGACCCAAAGAGTACCAAGGTGATGCTTACTCTATTCTAAGACGACAGTGTGTAAGTACCCACCCGAGCTTTTTCTCCCGTCTAGACACTGAAGGCAGGGGAGTGTAGCGACTTGCGCCCACAGAACAGTATTCCAGTGTTTCTCTCTCTGCAAAGGTCACCTTCAACTACACATTCGGCTTGTAGGGCAAAACACAAGGGTATGTTAGGGAGAGAAATCCGATCTGGTGAATCAGGCCAGGAAGCGCCACCCTCACAGTAACAGGAGGAAGGATGTGGCCAGATGCGTCCAGCCCAGGGTGCTGACCACACTATCTTCTCCTGTCCTGGCCACGTCCAGCCAAGCCTCAGCCTTTCCAAAAGGCTGGTTGTCAGTTCCTTGGCGCCTTTAAGTTGCTCTTGTCTAGAAGTCTAATTTTTTTTAAAAATCCTATCTGATTCTGGTAAACCTAGGCTTCTAGTCTAAACAGGATTATTTAGCAATCCTTGGGAAAGACCTACTGTACCTAGACCCACTCAGGCTCCTCTCTGTGATGTATGTCTGTCCTTCCTAGCCATCTGTATTTGCCTCTGCTTTATCAACACAGTGTTGGTAAGAGTAAAACAAGAAAGAGTAAAGAAAAAAAACAAAAAAACACAACCCACTACTGTCAGAAGGGAAGGTTTAAGAGAAGAGTAAAATTAAATATAGGAATCTCAAATGGTCTTTTCTATCCAAAGATGTTCCAGTCTCCCACAGTCTGGGACACTGGCAACTCTGTGTTCATAAACTCTTTCTGCAGCAAGAGGCACAGGGAGGGTGGATTTCCTATGCTCCACCATCAACGAGGGCCAGCACAGAGAGGACCCTGATCTGCTCAAGGTCACCTAGCAAGCTTAGGCAAAACATGGACCAAGACGTCAAGAACTGTATCAGGTAGACGCCATCATCCTGCTTGCATTCATCTTCACCAACTATGTGCTGGGAGAGGGCCGCTGGCAGGGAAAGGCTAAACTAAATGTCACCTGACACTCATGTACTTACCTGGGCAAAGAGCACTACTAGGCTGTCGTTGTCAGGGAACTCAAGGTGCTTGGAGTAAAAGTGATGGAGAGCAGCGATGTCACTCTGAATCAAATCCCTCTTCTCATTGTCTAACTTATCCAGATCTGTAGATAAACAAACCATTATTCAGCAGGGAGAAAACTCTGGATCTCTAGCCATACTTCCTTTCAGTACGATCAATGGCATAGAGAGAAAGAAAGAAAAACACGTGGAGCCCCCAGGAAATATCATCCCTCCTCCCTTGGTCTAACTGATAAGCCCTAGGGCAAAAAGAGTATCCCATTTCTTCCTTCTCTTCCTCTGACAAATGGAAGTCACTCAGGACAGGGAATTTCAACTGACCGTTAACAGTGAGGTCAGGAATAGTGGCAGTGACTGATAACCAGCCTTGGTCTAGTCAAGGGTCCCCCAACTGGCCCCAGAGTCTGTGTCATGATGGAGAAAGTGGACAGCCCCTGATTTAATGCCTCTCAGTAAGGACATCAGCTGTGTACAGGACTGCAACTCAGCAAAGATCCAAAAAATATTCGACATGCCAGGAGAGCCAGCAAGAGATAGCTCAGGATATAATAATTCATCCTGCAAGTTCCCACTTCCCCTTAATTATTTCCTAGCAATCCTGCCAACTGAGGGGGAGGCGGGGAGTTATAGTCCATTTTCCAAAACAGCTCACAAGTCAAAATAAAAACTGATAACTATAAAATCCTCCCCCCCCCCCAAAGAACCCAGCCATCCCTTACTTCTTTCAGTCCTGTCTAATGCACAGAAAACATGTGGCCAAAATAATTCCTCAGCCAGTCACAGACAGACTTACGTGACTCAAACTCCTTCACGGCTAACAATTTCTCTGAAGGTGTTCTCTCTGGGTGGATTTTCTAGTAATTGGGGAAGAAATCACACAGTTACAGATTGCAACAACTTGTGCAAAAAAATAGTGCTTTCACGCTTACATTGACATGAAGAAAAAAGCAACAGTTCTAAATGAAGTAAAGAGTAAGCCAAGGAGCCTGCCATTTGGGCTCTGAGAGCATTTGCCCAATGTCCAAACCCAAAGGACTCTTTTGAAAAGCTTTTAAAAGCATCGGCTGCATTCCTAACACCCTGATAATGCTATGCACACAGTAGGCTCAAAAATGCTTGTTATGGGAAAGAACAGTGGCTAGAAAACAACTTTTTAGGGCCCCGGCTTAAAAGGACCAAGTCTACAGATGAGCCATCCCATTTATTATCTCTCCTTCTAAAAAGGAACAAAATCAAACCCCCCCCATCCATTTTACACTTTATTTAAGCATAGGCTAAAATGATCTCAAATTCCTGCGTTTCAAAAAGAACGCTTTCAGTTGTATCCGTGAGCCGAGATTCACTTGAAACGTGTTGCCGGCTTTGTTCTAGACACCCCAAGAGGAGCTGACAATAGTAAATCCACCAGGCTTTGAGAACATGAATAAACTTGGTGTTGACAAGAGTTCAAACGCAGAGCTCAAGAGCCGGCCCAAGGCCGTGTCTTTGTAATCGGGCTATTCAGCTTGAGGATACAGGTGGTCCACCCAGGCGTGCTCACCTCCCTAGTTAACATGTTACGCTTCCCCTCAGTAGTTGGGTAGCCTGTCCCCCCCGAATCCTTTGCAAGTGACTAGAATACAAATGGTCTGTTTTTTTAATCATCAAGTCCCACAGAGATGAAAAGATGGCCAGGTAACTTTTCATTTAATAGACTATTAGCGGTGGCAGTAATTATAATAACAGCTGAATGAAACTGGTAAAAACTCATCACAGCTTTCAGACTACCCTCCTGGTGCCAAAACATTTCAATAGTTCTTTTTTGGAGCAGAAATCTTCCCATTCATAGGATCCATTTCTGTAAGATTAGTAAGTCATTTTGCCTGGGAAAACTTTTCATTCAGAAAAGGGCATCAGCTACTTCTGAATTCTTAACCACTACACTTTCAATAATGTCAGGAGATGGGGCTGGGGAAGAACCAGGAGGCTGGTCACTCAATCCTCACAAGATGCTTACGGATAGAATCTGACGGCTTATTTACCCTGACACCTTGGTGGCTCAGACGGTAAAGAATCGGCCCGCAATGCGTGAGACCCAGGTTCCATTCCTGAGTCAGGAAGATCCCTTGAAGAAGGAAATGGCAACCCACTCCAGTATTCTTGCCTGGAGAATCCCNAAAAAAAAAACCAGTGGCTCCTATGAGGATGCTTCCTATGTCTGAATGAAGAGAACGAAGTGAATTTAACCAGGACGAAACCCCTGATTCTAGCCTAAAAAACGACAGGGTCATGGGAGCATTTCTTAGACACTTTCTACACTTCAGTTACTTTCTAACTGGGGATAAAAGTCGAGAATGTTCTCACATCTTTGGTCACACACTCCTCATACATGCTTTCTTCAATCTTCATCAGAACATGCCCCCTCCTCCTTTCAAAACCACACTCGTAATCCTAACACCTCCATTTACAACACACAAACCGTTTCCTTCTACTTGTCAATGTTAAGAAATAACACCTTAGAAAGTTCTACTCCACAATGACTCTTCTAGGTAATAACTCTAAAACTCTTTTCTTCCATGTGTCGTGGTACAACTTAACAAAAAAAGTCTGAGTAAACAACACTCTTAGTGTTCCAGGCATATTTATAAAAATAAATATAGTTCATTAAATCACATAGCTTACAAACCGAGCCTAACTAAAAAGGAATTTCTCTTTCTTTTATATTTCCTCCCATTACCCTTTCATGCATTGTCAATTAAAATCTCTCCTCTGGCAGGATCACACTGAGTCAAATGAACGGAAAGGAGAGTAAATGGGACAAGACTTGAGCCGAACTGTATAAGATAAAGCATGGTCCTAGAGTCCAGCCATCAGAGAGGATGGCTGGGGGCAGGAAGCAGGGTCCTGAGGGGCTCTAACATGCTGCATTCCTGGAAGGACACCCTCAGGGAGGGATGTGGCCTTTACTCTTGGGGAGGTTCTGGAATGACAATGCGACTGGAAGGGATCTTCCCTTTCACCTCCATGAAAGGCCACTTCTCCATCTCTGACTCATCCCCACAGCGCCTCTTCTCCTGGAGGGTCCTCAGGACCCCCAGGTACAGTGCTGGAAAGCAGTGAAAGCCCTCCCCAGGGACTCTGCACACTCTGGTCTCAGTTTCGTTGCTGTGTGACCTTGGGCAAGTCATTCAGCCACTGGGGACACTGCTTTCTTATCTACTGATAAGCTCCTTTCAACCCCGTGGTCTGCTCTGTGGTGTGGACCCCCTGGTGGCTCCAGGTGGGTGGGGTCTGCCTGTGAAGAAGGCCCAGTGAAGAGGAAAGGACCCTGATCCTGGGAAAGACTGAAGGCAGGAGGAGAAGGGGACGACAGAGGCTGACATGACTGAGTGACGGCACAACAGTGGCGAGGGCCATGCTTTCTTAGGTGGAGAATCACTCAATCACCTTCCTCACTGCTGTCCTAGTTTTGCACCCCTTGTTTTACCCTGCAGCAGAGTCTCCATCTTGATCCCACACAAGTATTCCCTTGGGCAGAATTCCGAATCCACTTCCATCTAGAGCAAATGCCCCACACTCCTCCCCAGTGATTTTATGGACGAAGCCCTTCTACGGCCGTTTGTTTCTAGGCGCTCAACTTTATGGCCATCCTGTCTCACTGTGATACGGCGTCCTGCTCCTACTCAGCCCTTCAGACAACAGGATGGAAGACCTTAATGATTGCGTGCCTCCCCCTGCCGCGACAGGAGAGACAGGAAACAGACATGAAATGGGCCAAATCCAGCCTCACTTCTAGAAACAGGTAGCTTTTGGTAAGTGTGTTACTACTTGTCATCTGTGAAAATATTTTGGTTATAGGATACTTCACAGAGCACGGGGAAACTGAACTGCAAAACGGCTCTCTAGGACCAAGGGTGTCCTGGCCCAGGGGCTGGCGAGATGCAAGGAAGACTGGACACAGCAAGCTGTCACGTCCCGGACCTTTGACATGACATGACTTAGAATCACAGGACTGTGTCCCCCATCCTGGGGTTCCTTGCTACAGCAAGCGCATTATGATGTGACCTGTACAATCTGTCTCCAGCAGGAGGAGGACACGCAGCCTGTCGAGATGCTTGCCGTAAAGTAATAAAAAGGCTCGTCTTAAGTGTCATATCTTCTTGCCTTTTCACTTTGTAAGGTGACTGATGCGGAGGCTGGAGCTCCGATACTTTGGCCAAAGAGCAAAGCGCCTTCTCACTGGGAAAGACCTCATGCTGGGAAAGACTGAGGGCGGGAGCAGAAGCGGGCAACAGAGGATGAGATGGCTGGATGGCATCATCGACTCAACGGACACGAGATTGAGCAAACTCTGGGAGATGGTGAGGGAGAGGGAAGCCTGGCGTGCTGCAGTCCATGGGGTTGCAAAGAGGAGGACAGGAATAGAGACTAAACAACAATAAAGAGGCATTCTGGTTCACACAGGTTGATACACTTGGTTGCTGGGAACCTCCCAAGGTCAGGCACCTATCACTGTGAGTCAGCAAATCTGGAAGTTCAGTTCAGTTTAGTCACTCAGTCGTGTCCCACTCTTTGTGACCCGATGAATCGCAGCTCGCCAGGCCTCCCTGTCCATCACCATCTACCGGAGTTCACTCAGACTCACATCCATCGAATCAGTGATGCCATCCAGCCATCTCATCCTCGGTCGTCCCCTTCTCCTCCTGCCCCCAATCCCTCCCAGCATCAGAATCTTTTCCAATGAGTCAACTCTTCGCATGAGGTGGCCAAAGTACTGGAGTTTCAGCTTTAGCATCATTCCTTCCAAAGAAATCCCAGGGTTGATCTCCTTCAGAATGGACTGGTTGGATTGCCTTGCAGTCCAAGGGACTCTCAAGAGTCTTCTCCAACACCATAGCTCAAAAGCATCAATTCTTCGGTGCTCAGCTTTCTTCACAGTCCAACTCTCACATCCATACATGACTACTGGAAAAACCAGAGCCTTGACTAGATGGACCTTAGTCAGCAAAGTAATGTCTCTGCTTTTGAATATGCTATCCAGGTTGGTCATAACTTTTCTTCCAAGGAGTAAACGTCTTTTAATTTCATGGCTGCAATCACCATCTGCAGTGATTTTGGAGCCCTCAAAATAAAGTCTGACACTGTTTCCACTGTTTCCCCGTCTATTTCCCATGAAGTGATGGGACTGGGTCCTAAAGTCAAGGGAACCACAATGGTCACCACGACACCCCAACCTGGACTATGGTTAGGCACCAGTGTAATGCCACCTGGGGGGCCTAACAGAAGACAGCTCCAGAGACCAAGAGGCAGCGGAGCATCTCACAGATGCTCATGTTTCATATCCATGCGGAGTTTACAGTTCATCAGAGAAGTTAAAGTTCCATTTTATAACAAGCACTATTCATATAATGTATACCATTAGGGATCTCAAGTTTCTTAGAATCCGTCCATACTCTTTGGTGAAAAATACCCAGTCCTTTAAATCTAAAGTGGGCTGCCTACTTTATTCTCTGCATAAAGCTAAGCTTCAGTCCAGCCTGAATTACTATCATATTATTATTTATAAGCCCTCATGCCTGCACGTAGCACCACAGTTTACATAGAACCTTGATATCTCAAATATCACTTGACCCTTATAACTCACCAAGATAGGGGCCACTGTTCTCATTTATACTTATAGAAACAGACTCTGAGACGTCCTTTGAATTGTCAAGTTCACAGGCACAGGCAGGTGCAGGGCTGGAACTATATCCTCCGAGTCTTCTGCGTTACAATAGTCTGACCTGTGTGTGAGTTACTAGCTGGCTTCTTTAAAGAACCAGAATATCATGAGCTACTTTTTCTAGAAGCGTTTAACTTAAATATAGAAACAGCTAACTTATCAGGCCTGGAACCTAATCACGTCATTCCGGCGCTCACTGACCTCTTCGCGTGCCCAGCAATCTAACCACAGGACTCTCTGCCCATAATCGGGAGGAGCAAAGCAGGGTCTCTCCTCTTCAGAAGAAGTCACACTCCCTGATAAACCAACAACAAGCCCATTTTATTCTCACCGCCCTGCAGGCCGGAAGCCTGCGTGGAGACACAGGGAGGTGGACCACGCATGTGGCCTTCCGAGCCAAGGCAGACCTTCCCAAGCCAACGGCTCAACCTGTGTTTCCTCTGGCCAGGGGTTCTGTGAGGGGAGCTCTGTCAGATAAGATTTTGGGGCTTAGCAACCTCTCCCACTGCTGCCCAACACCCTTTGGAGACATTCAGAGACCAGCTGCGTAGGAAGAGAACAGAGGAGAAAAAAAAAAAATTAAACCATGGGTAATGTGGTCGCCCAGAGCAGGGGTGGGGGGGGCGGAGAAAAGTGACAGTTAAGTATGGGAAGAAGAACGAAACTGAGGTGCAGGTATGAAGAACGGCCTCCCTGTCCCTTAGAACCACTATTTAGTAGCATCATTTCCCAAGCCATATCAGTAGGTTCCCATTTAAAAAATAGATTGGGGAGGATACACAGAGGTTGAAGATCACATCCTCCTCTAATTCAAACTGCTAGAACATGGGGTGCATTTTCTGTAATACCTGTGAACATTCTGTGTAACTACACAGTATTAAGTAGAAAAGTTTGGGGAAAAAAAAACAAACAAACAAACTTATCCCTTAAACAGTCTACCAAGAGTTCCTCCAAATACCCTCTTGAAATCCTCAGTCCTGGATTACAAGACTCCCTCGAGATGCATCCAGCCAGGCAGATGGCCTGTGGTCTACACGCAACCTGCCGCCTGAACGGCTCAGCCCCCGCCCCCAGGTCTCCAAGTCCAAGTTCAGACCAGCCCACCTCTGGCTGCACAAAAACTGTGTCAGCGGCCCACCTAAGTCCAGCTGGAGTCAGGCTAGATTAGACCAGCCCAAGGGTGACATGTGGCCTGCTAGGGGGATAGATACAAATTCAGACTTGGTGACAGTAAAGACTAAACAATTTTAAAGACAGTATTTTAACATTTTTTCACTGGTTGTCTTTGCACATTCCATCTGTTGCTGGGAGCTATGCGGGGCAGACTGCTGACCTTGGTGATACACCTGCCTGTATCCAACATTGTCCCTGTATCCTTCCCCCTTCACCAACCTCTATTTTTGATCCTGTGTGGGGCCCCAAAATGTTACTGCCCACTGGCTGCCCATCACCATCAGCCCTGGGTGCCAGCACACAGGGGCATCCAGCCACACCCTACGCCACAAGGAGGCTTTCCAGCTCTGGCTGTGGGAGGGCCCTGGGATGCTGTGACAAGGATGAGAAGGATGCTAGGGTCCCGATCTTCCGAGGAAACCAGGCCCTCCCTGCCAGCTGGCCCAGAGACACCTACCTGACACTCCACATTGCAGTAGAATGCCTGCCTGCATCTTCCACACTTGGACAAGCCTTCTTTCCTTAAAAAACAGAAAGGGCACTGTAGTGGCGAGAGGCAGAGAAACATGAAGCCGCGCGTTTTATCATGCAATAACCACTGCCATCTTGTTCGCAAGCAGAGCCAAGAGTCACCTTACCTTGTTCTCCCACTGGTACGTGGCTTTTTCCCTAAGGAGAGTTTGACCAGACTCAGCCCTTGAATGGGAGTGAATTAGTCAAAGGGGACACGCGCCGCCACTGACCGACCCCGACAGCATGAAGGGTACTTTCCAAAGAGACGAAGGACATGCTCTCTGAGTCGTGAGCCTGGCCTGGGACACCACAGCTGTTAACATCAACCTGCACTATGACTCAGTGCTTTGGGGCAAGTCAGAGGCTCTTATGTCCTGATTTTCTCACCTGCTAGAAAGGGACAGAAATAAACAAAGCCATCTTGGAAGCCTGAGTCTGTAAAGACAGAGGACTGGGGTCGATCTATACTGCTGAGAACACAATGTGGGTGACCATCTTTAGTATTTAGGGATGCAGAAAACAGGATGGAGCGGGTCAGTAACAAATGTTGTCTAAGAAGCGAAGTTTAGAAACAACGCTACCCAGCAACTAGAGACATATTCTTAAATAAGATACCCCTGGATCTGACTGGCACACACATCTCCCTTGTCTGTATCCCACTGTGTGATTCTTCTGCTTCGTCATAATTAGGTTAGTCTTCCCCGTTCATCACCATAGAATTCATTTTCCTGCTTCTCGTAGGGGACAGGGACGTTGCTGTTTCCCAACTGTTAGATGCTAGTGTGTTTGCTGCGTTAGATAAGCCACGGGATTTTTCAAAAACTGTGAAGCCACTGAGTTAAACCGCCTATGATACAACCCTTCAAATTTTTCTGAGATGGGAACAACCATTTCGTTAAATGAGAGTGTGATCTGTAAAGCCTGTTGTCTGCTTCTCACTGACCACCCTGAAGCCAGCTTTCCAATGTATAGAAATGCTGGTGCTGCAAAGGGCACTCTTGCTTACTGCCAGGGGTGCCCCCTGCCCTGCCATGGAGCCCCCTCACCCCAACCCCATCTGCAGCGTGCCCAGAGGGCTGACATTGCAAGACATACATATCATCATGCTGCAGAGTCCTCCTCCGCGTCTTCTCAGAGAGTGGTAGTCACCACACTACTCCCACGGAATCGGGAAAGGGTTCCAAAAATGCTACAGTTGGAACGAAACTGGCTGCCTTGCAGTTTTCATGACAGTGCTTGGATTCCAAGCGGCAGGCTGAAGAATTGTGTGGGAGAAAAAAACGCAGCTTGCAGTTGAGGTATAAATAAATATTCCGAGTTTGCACATCTCAGTGGTTCAAAGAGGAGCCCACTAATTTGGCTGAGTGCATCCTCTGGCCTGAAATACCCTCCAAGGATACATGTGGATGAGACGGCCGGCCCTGGCATCTCCTGCACTTTATGCCAAGGGGAAAAGGACAGACGACGTGCTCAAAGACAACTGTGAAGTGACTAGTCAGCAAGTGCTAATTGACGGGCATCGTGAAGGAATGCCAAAGGGGTGGAAAGAGCAGATGGGCAAAGCCTCAGAGGGAACTCTGAAAATTCTTTTCCAAAAGACGTGTGTTGGGACACAGACAATGGATGTGCAGACGCCACCCGTAACAATTTCCGTCTGAAACAGCCATTTGGTGACGGTTGGTTTTGCAGGGGGCGAGGTCATAAAATCTCTCTAAGAATTTGAAGCTATTAACTCTCCCCAACAAACCACCTTCTCCCCAACCCTCAAAGACCAACAGAAAATGTTGTGAAATTTTGAGGGCTCACCAGCCACCTAGAATCTGTGCACAGACTAGTGAAGTGTCTCTGACACCAGAATTAAGACCCTCGATACAACGGACCAGGAACCTATCACAAAAAATGTCTTTATTAGCTCTACACCATACAAAAAGAAAACAAGGGTTATATACAGGGATCTTCTGCACATAGACGTGAGCAGCAAAGCTAATACGAAACCAAGGTTTGTTTTCGGCTTGTTTTTGGCTTGTTTTGGATATTACCAAGGTAATATCCCAGGAAGGAAAAAAAACACCTGGGCCCTGGTAAACACAGGAAGATCTCTAGTGAGATTTCATCAAAATAATAGATCTCCCAAAGGCCAGGTTTCATTCGGCCTGGCTAGTCACCAAGTCCATGGCCACAGACAACGAAGACCAGGAAGAAAGAGCTAACTTGTCAGGACTGGCAAGAGGTTACATAATGCCAGTGGTTCTTGAGGTGTGGTCTGTAGACTACCGGAGGCCCAGAGGCCCTTTCAGGGAGCCTGTGAGATCAAAACTATTTCCAGAATGAACTACTGCCTTTAGTGTCTTGACATTTGTGCTCTAGAAAGTGAAGGGTGCCTGGAGGGTGAAACCAGCAAGGCTTTGAAGTGAAATGAAGTGAAAGTCGCTCAGTTGCAACTCTTTGAGACCTCAGGGACTGGTACATGGAACAGAATACTGGAGTGGGTAGGCTTTTCCTTCTCCAGGGGATGTTCTCAACCCAGGGATCGAACCCAGGTCTCTCGCATTGCAGGCAGATTCTTTACCAGCTGAGCCACAAAGCCAATAGTACAAATCAAAGCAGGGAGTAAGTACCCACCGTATTCCTCACTTCCACATGCTCACAGCCAGGGGAGGGGGGAGGCCAGTTTCACTTAAGAATACCCCTAAAGAAATCTACACTAGGATACAAATGAACTTACCTACGAAACAGACTCACAGACGTAGAGAACAGACTTGTAGTTGCCAAGGGGTAAGGGATGGACCCAGAGCTTGGGATGAGAGAATGCAAACCATTACACAGCGGTGGTAGTGTCACTAAGCCGTGTCCGACTCTTGCGACCCCATGGACTGTAGCCGGCCAGACTCCTCTGTGTGTGTGTCTACATATATATATATATAACTGAATCACTCTGCTATATAGCAGAGATTAACACAACACTGTAAACCAACTAGACTAAGATAAATTAAAAATAAGACTGTCCCTAATAAAGCAGTGTGTGCAAGCCCAGACACTTCAGCTGCATCCAGCTCTCTGCGATCTCAGACTGTAGCCTGCCTCTGTCCATGGGACTCTCCAGGCGAGAACACTGGAGTGGGCTGCATGCCCTCCTCCAGGGGATCCTTCTGACCCAGGGATCACACCTAAGTCTCCTGCAGTTCCCGCATTACAGGTAGATTTTTTACCACTGAGCCACCCGGGAGGCCCACTAAAGCAGTCACAAATATTAATGTCTTTGAATCGTGAGTCTCTGGTATGTATCTTCTTGGCACCCTGAGATGAAGGGGGAAGAAGGGAGGAAGTGTTTCTGCTCCTACTAAAGAATGAGGGTTATCTCAAGGATGAACTCTTGGCCATCCCTGGAGCTATAAACTGAACATGCCACTATTTTCTTGAAATATCACTTTTACTAGGAAGAACTGCTACTGCTAAGCCACTTCAGTCATGTCCGACTCTGTGAGACCCCGTAGACGCCAGCCCACCAGGCTCCCCCGTCCCTGGGATTCTCCAAGCAAGAATACTGGAGTGGGTTGCCATTTCCTTCTCCAAAGCATGAAAGTGAAAAGTGAAAGTGAAGTCACTCAGTTGTGTCCCACTCTTTGCGACCACATGGACTGCAGCCTACCAGGCTCCTCCACCCATGGGATTTTCTAGGCAAGAGTACTGGAGTGGGTTGCCATTGCCTTCTCCGACAACTTTAGACAAATTGGCTGTTCAGACTTATGTATTTGGCAGGTATATTATGGAAAGAAATGAAGTGAGTCCATCACATCAAGGAAAATAATTGGCAATATTTGTTGCCAATGATAAAATGTGGGCTCTTAAGCAAAAATTAGAATTTTGGAAAACATGTATCTGCTGCCCAGAGTTTGACAGTCTCTCATCTGAAAGAGTGGTGATGGTTTTAATAATTGTGAGGGTTTTTTTGTTTGTTTGATTTCATGGTTTGATGAAATAAAGTTTTAGGAGGTCTATACAACTGAGTGAACCAATGTTTTCCAAATGACCAGAGTATGATGTTTAAAAAATTACACATGACTAAAAGAGTCATTCAAAGTATAAGACAGACTAAGGGATTTTATGTAACAGAGTACATAAAATTCATAGACGTGGCTTCAGAGTGCACGTTACAACTAATCTTTAAGACAAAAATTACTTCACTGAGTTCTAATGGTGAATCAAAGAATATCCACAATTAACTGAAAAGGCTATTAAAATACTCCTTGCCTTCCAATTGCACACCTATTTGAGGCCAGATTTCCTTTGCATAAGTCAACCAAAACCACATAATATGCCAGACTGAATTCAAAACACATCTGAGAATCCACTTGTATTCTTTAACCTCTCATTAAAGAGATTTGCAAAACTGTAAAACGCCACTCTTCTCATTAACTCTTTCGTTTTGAAGAAGAGTCCTCATTTTAAAAAACAAGTGCTTTATAATATTTTCTATTTTTAATTATAAATATGGTGAATATTTATAAATACCTAGGTGAACAAAAAAAGCTCTTTGGAGTTCTCAATTTTTATAGGTAGAGAGGGATCTTAAGAAAACTGCTGATCTCTTGTAATAATTCCATTGGCTCGATGAAGAGGTTTTTATTCCAGCTTTTCAAATGAAGATACTGAAGATCTTAGAGGTGAAATATCTAACCCAACATGGCCATTCGGCAAGTTGGTAGCAGAATCAGAATTCACACATCAAGGGACATATTTTGTCTCCATCGTGCAAAAATATCCTTCCTTCAGTATGGTGACATGATCAAGGAGCATATACTACAGCAAACAAAAATAATCTATGTGTTTAGATAAGGTAATTCGGTTCAGTTCAATTCAGCCACTCAGTCGTGTCCAACTCTTTGCAACCCCGTGAATCACAGCATGCCAGGCCTCCCTGTCCATCACCAACTCCTAGAGTTCACCCAAACTCACATCCATCGAGTCAGTGATGGCATCCAGCCATCTCATTCTCTGTCGTCCCCTTCTCCTCCTGCCTTCAATCCCTCCCAGCATCACGGTCTTTTCAAATGAGTCAACTCTTTGCATGAGGTGGCCAAAGGATTGGAGCTTCGGCCTCTGCATCAGTCCCTCCAGTGAACACCCAGGACTGATCTCCTTTAGGATGGGCTGGTTGGACCTCCTTGCAGTCCAAGGGACTCTCAAGAGTCTTCTCCAACACCATAGTTGAAAAGCATCAGTTCTTCAGCACTCAGCTTTCTTCACGGTCCAACTTTCACATCCATACATGACCACTGAAAAAACCATAGCCTTGACTAGATGGACCTTTGTTGGCAAAGTAATATCTCTGCTTTTCAATATGCTATGTAGGTTGGTCATAACTTTCCTTCCAAGGAGTAAGCGTCTTTTAATTTCATGGCTGCAATCACCATCTGCAGTGATTTTGGAGCCCCCAAAAATAAAGTCTGACACTGTTTCCCCATCTATTTCCCATGAAGTGATGGGACCAGATGCCATGATCTCAGCTTTCTGATAAGGTAATAGCAATAACTGAATAACTGTTAGTTGTTCAGTGGTATCAGACTCTTTGTGACCCCATGGACTGTAGCCTGCCAGACTCCTCTGTCCAAGGAATTCTCCAGGCAAGAATATTGGAGTCGGAAGCCACTCCCTTCTCCAAGAGGGTCTTCCCGACCAAAGGATCGAACCTGTAATAGCACGAATGAAGAGTGAATAAAGTCATTCTTTACTCTCATCTCCGTAACGTCCCAGCTCCAATGGAATCCTGTTAGTGCTATGCCATGCTATATTCGGTCGCTCAGTCGCGTCCGACTCTTTGTGACCACATGACTGTAGTCCACCAGGCTCCTCTGACCATGGGATTCTCCAGGCAAAAACACTGGACTGGGTTGCCATGCCCTCCTCCAGGGGATCTTCCCAACCCAGGGACTGAACCCAGGTCTCCCGCATTGCAGGCGGATTCTTTACTGTCTGAGCCACTAGGGAAGCCCAAGGATACCAGAGTGGGTAGCCTATCCCTTCTCCTGTTAATGCTTCAAAGATACAATGGGAAGAATCCAGTCATTTCTGAAAANATCTTCCCAACCCAGGGACTGAACCCAGGTCTCCCGCATTGCAGGCGGATTCTTTACTGTCTGAGCCACTAGGGAAGCCCAAGGATACCAGAGTGGGTAGCCTATCCCTTCTCCTGTTAATGCTTCAAAGATACAATGGGAAGAATCCAGTCATTTCTGAAAATAAGATCCAGGAAGGGGAACATTCCCACAGAGGGTCTCTTGATCAACTATGCCAGGACTCAATGTCACCTGAAGTGGACTGGAATGAAAATAAGGACTGATTTTGTATTCAGCCTGTGCAAAGAAGGTCCCTCTGTCTCATTCAGGCAGTAAATCCAGGTGTCTTCGCAGACAGACACTGGGCCAGTCCACATGGGATTGTGTCCTCTGGGAACTGGGTGATAACACACTGCAGCTCTCACAAAGGACAGAAAAGCCTTGCCTGACTTGGATGCAGATGTTACTGTATATGTACTTATGGGGTCATCTACCTGGCTTACCTGTGTAAATATCCTTCACAAAGATTCTTCCGGCCAGACTGCCTTCAGCGGAGAGAAGGAGAAAAGCTAAGCCAGTTACTGACAGCGAACAGTTTAAGAATCTCCTTTGGTCTCTTTGGTAATAGCAGTTCTCAGTGAAATGGGGTAGGGATGAGAACTCTGTTTAAACTACCCAGATACACGCTTCAGTTCTTCCCATAGCTTACCACAGGGCGAGACACACTCGGTCTGTAGGTCTAACGGTGGAAACCCCGATTACAATGTGCTGAGCTGGCTTACGCGGGGGTGTGTGTGTGTGTGTGTGTGTGTGCGCGCGCGTGCTTCAGAGAGCAAGAGAGGGTTTGTGTGTGTGCTTCAGAGAGCAAAAGGTAGAACTCCTGAGAGTCCATCTACTGCTGACTGACTGCAAAGTTCAGCCAGAGAGAAACTTCATATGGGATATCCATTTTCCCTGTCGGAATACACAAGGCTTTTAGAATAAACTCTGTGACTGCAGAAGACCCAGCTGTAAAGCTTTCCTTTGTGATGTAACCCGATCTGAATTGTCCAGGAGGTTTGGGGAAAGGCTGCAAAACAAGGAAGAGAAAACTGCCCCTCAGTGAGAGAGGAATAAAGGTCATTCGGAGGAATGAAGTGAAATAACTGAAAAGGAAGGGAACGAAAGGAACACTAATGGTGAAATCACGCACAGCCTCTCAGAGTGGTTCTCGGCTTCAGCTGCCCATGCCTGTCTGGGGCTGGGTCCAGCTAGTCTCATCAGATTGGTCGGTGCTGGGAGTTTTAGAAAGCTACCCAGGTGGAATGTGCCTCCATAATACACAACTGCTGGTCTAGACCTATGGTCATCCATTTGGGTTGAGAGTTTTCGAGGGCAGAATTTGATAAAGAGTGTTGAAGCATTCTTCTCTGCAGTCCAGACTGCTTACAATGTAACTCTTCTTAAGAATGACTCACACACACAGGAAGGATTAGGTGGTTTAACTACCTTGATGATGGATGGATAGGTCGGAATAAAGTGGCAGACACTGTATTTTCTTACTATGACGAGCAAGTGTTCTGGAAGCCAGGCTCAGCTTTCTTTCCACCTCTTCCTGATCCCTGCTTTATAATGCAGGATGGCTGTGCTGGGCTCCTTTTCCTACTTCCCTGTCTCAAATCCTTTTTCCTTCTTATGCTTGAGTGCTATGATATCTTGGGCAAGTTATTCATCCTTTCTGAACCTGTTTCCTCCACCATAAAGATCCAGTTTCTATCTTGCAGGTTTGTTATGTAAATTAAATGAAAAAATATAAGCGAAGCCCACCACCACTACACTTTTAATTAGTCTTCATTCTTTTGTGTTTGTTTTTTTTTTAAGTGATGTCAACTCCTGAAATATCTTCAGTACCATCTTGCTCAGACTCATATTTAGAGGATTTATGCTTCTAAAGCCTTTGTTTTACAGGCAAATCTCTACTCTGCTGTGAATGGAAGGGCTCTTTGAACTTAAGAAATGGTTCCATCCACAAAAGGAGGAAAGAAATGTGACAGGAAAATGCAAGTGTGTGATTATCAGTGAAACAGAACTCAGAAGACACCCTCCTGTCATTTTCGACAGACGGGAGGAGACACGTGCAGTGATTAATTTTCTTGCTTTTAAAATTCGGAAGCCAGGAAGACCAACAAGTTAGGATTGTAATTAACAACTCCTGCTAGTTAATGCATTGCCGCAGGTGCTGTGGGTCCAGATAAAAAGGATTTGATCCTGTAAGCTCCCTCCTTTCTGCTACCGAAATGAATGCTTTGTGGGTTTTCCCCATGAAAGAGAATGATACTGGCATGGAGTGGGTTTGCAATAACAATTACTTTTAACTAACGGTGATAGAAGAAGTGACAAGGAGGCTCTGTTGAACAGAGGCAGCCCCGGCCAAATGAAAAAAGAGAAAAGGAAAAAAGCCCCAGCAGCACAATATAACTTCACCATGGGTTGAAATAAGACAATCAGAAACAAAGTTAGCCTCCCACCCAGAGTGAGTGGTTCCACTAGCAAATTTTTATTGGAGAGAAATAAAAATTGGAGGAATTGTGGCAGAACCCTATTATAACCCTGGTCAGGTGACAAGGATAATACTCAGGGTATGGGTTTTTGTGTAACCCTGAAAGATGCTCCATGTAGCACTTTAATCCACAATGTAACAGTGAAATGGGACCACTGCTGCGGGAGCTTCTTCCCAGAGCAGGGCTGAACCTTCCCCCCAGGGCATCCGGCTTTGTTCTGAGGCTTGTTAAAAGTTAGAGCCCAGGGCCTCCAGGGAAGCAGGAAATATTTAGGGCAGTAAGGTAGCAACTAATAGGTTTTCCCAAATGTTGGAACAGAAGCTGTGATTTACAAGGAGAACGAGGAGGCTTGGTGGTCAGCACTGAATAGTTGACCTTGTCATAAAAATGATGACCCTGGGAGAAATGGAGTGGCACAGGTCAAAGGGCAGAAAATTTTGGTTGTAAGGAGACAAAGGTCGGAGGATCTACTGGACAGCACGGTGACTACAGATAATAACACAGTACAGTATGCTTGAAAGTTGCTGAGACTTGAGCTTAAACATTCTTGTCACACAAAAGGAAGTTACCTATGTGAGAGGATGGATGTGCTGATTATCTTGATCTTAGTAATCATTCCACAGCCTCTATGTACACCAGATCATCAGGCTGTACACTTTAAATACAGACAATCACATCTGTCAAATTGTCCTCAATAAAGCTAAAAAAATACTGTAGACATGACTCTCCACATCACTGACTCATGAAAATCAAACTCAGCAATGACAAAACAGTGAGGATGCTGATTCAAGATTCGTTTCAGTGAAGGCTCTAGGGAAGCCTGGCATGCTGTAGTCCACGCACGGGGTCGCAAAGAGTCGGGCACGACTGAGCAACTGAACAACAGCAAAGGCTCTAGTTGAGATGAAATCTTCCTCTGCCTTAGAAAGGAAAAAAAAAAAAATCATGAGGCTCACGGATAGAGCAGAGAACTACTGAGCCTATGGAACAGCGGCGATGACTCTCTTCAGCCACTGGACAGCACCTACAACCAAACCTCATCTTGCAGGCCCTGTAAAATCCCTGATAGCTGAAGCCTGCCGGAAGAACAGATGTGTGCGCTTTTAAATTGAACATTCTCCTCTGAAATTCCGTATATGAACTTTTGTGGGAGATCACAATGATGCTTCCTTGCAATTTGTCTTTGACTTCTCTGATGCTTACCAGTGAGGAAGTCAAAAGGAAAGAAACAACAAACTCATTTTTAACTTAGCTCTCTCTTATAAGAACTGACCATAAGTAACAGCCACCATTGGGGAATGAGGTAGCACCACTGTGGGGGAACTGGAAAGACCACTTATATTTTGTTTAGGTTTTAAGTGAAAAAAGCAGTAAGGGATAATGCCAGGCAGGGTGGAACATGGAGGACTTGAGCAGTCAAGATTCTGCCCTGAAGACAGGGATCGATGAAGTGTTCTCTAAGTATCTATAAGGATCCGAGAATGAACAGAGAAGGGGAGGAGGCCTGCCCACAGAGCTGTTAGTAAAATAAGACTACAGAAATGAGACGATTCATTGATTAAATATTTATTGAGGTCATGGACTATCAGGCCTCAGGCTAAGTGCTGGACCTACAAGGTTGAAGAAGACCTGCTTCCTGTCGTCAAGGAGCAAATGTGATGAAGGAAGTATGCAGAAGGTGCTACGGGTGCAAATACACGCCTGTGTGTGTACAAGCATGTACACACGCACCACTGCAAGCCCTTTGGAGCTGCTGGAGTGAAATTAACACTGCAGAACAAACTGGACCATTGCGATGCCCAGCCTTGGGGGCACCTGCAGGCAGCCTTGACCCTACAGTGGCCTTCCACTGGGTCACTCTCTGAAGATGCACAGAACAGACGTTGGCGGTAGGCTGCTTTCCCCACTCTGTGCCTAGAAAATATTTAGCAGGTAGGTGCCTCGGAAGGCCTGAACACGTGCTGAAATCAATTTACTACTGAGTGAAATAAGTCACCTGTTAGTTTCTGAATCTCTACTACTTTGTGACCCTGTAAGTTTTTAAGGTGAAAAAAAATCCTAAAGCTTTTGAAAGTTGTATTTTAAAATATGTATTCAAGTGTATGAATAAACACTTCTAAATACAGTTGAAAAAATATTTCTAAATACAACTTAAAAAGCTTAATGGATATACATGAGTTTGAGTAGGCTCCAGAAGTTGGTGATGGACAGGGAAGCCTGGCATGCTGCAGTCCATGGGGTAGCAAAGAGTCGGACATGACTGAGCAACTGAACTGAACTGATTCAACTGTATGAGTCGACCAAATTTCATCAAATTCCAAAAACTGTCTACCCAAAGTGCTGCTATTTTAACACAATGCAGGGATGCTCCAGTTTCATTTGACCCAGTATTATCTGATCAGAGTTCTCCCTTAGTTGGCATAAGTCATGAACTAGAGTGTGTGCTTAAACTTCCTGGTTAACAGTTCTATGACATACATACATGGATTATCAGTGTCTGATGAAGGAAAGCACTGAACTCAAAACATTACTGCCTTTAACAAAAACTCTGCTAAAATGACAAAGTTCAAGGCACTACAGCGTCAGCTAAAAATTGTCACTTGCTATCTGCTTCTACAAGGATGACATCACTAGCCACTGCAGTCGCTGACCTTGAACCACTGCCTGAAAGGAGTCCAGGGCAGAGACGAGGAGTGAGGCACTCTGTGCTCTGGGAAGAACCAGCAGAACAGGCCTTCAGATAGCTAGAAGTTTTCAGACAATTTTATAAGCCCAACTTCTGACATCTCCTCATATCCAGAAAAGCACTAAAATCATTAGCAGAGACATCTGCTCCTTGTGACTAGTCCCCACCTTCTTGAGGCTCTTTGCGACCCCACGGACAGTAGTGCACCGGGCTCCTCTGTCCATGCGATTCTCCAGGCAATAATACTGGAGAGGGTTGCCAGTCCCTTCTCCAGGGGATCTTCCCAACCCAGGGATGGAATCTGGGTCTCCTGCATTACAGGCAGATTCTTTACTGACTGAGCCACCAGGGAAGCCCCCTTGGAATCAGCAGTAGCCTTCTGCTGCACGTTTCACCAAAGTCAAACGTACGCTGACCTCCCCTACCCACCTCTTCAGAACAGGGCCTCTGAGCTATCTGAGAAGCTGTCTCTTGCGCAGTAAATCCTCATTCTGCCCCCAAAATAAAACTTAGTTCACGACTCTCATGTTGTGCTTTTTCCTTTCCATCTACAGTGCGTAAAATAAAGATGAATAAAACCCGCTGGAACAGAAGCTTCGTGGTGGGAGGGATTTTTGTTCCCTTTTTCCACCGGGATTCAGCACCTAGTGTGTGCTCAGTTTCTCAGCCATGTCCGACTCTCTGCAACCCCATGGACTGTAGCCCACCAGGCTCCTCTGTCCGTGGGATTCTCCCGGCAAGAATACTGGATTGGCTTGCCATCTCCTTCTCCAAGGGATCTTCCCGATTCAGGGACTGAACCTGCATCTCCTGCCTTGGCAGGCAGACTCTTTATCACTGTACCACTTGGGAAGCCCAGAACCACAGTGAATGCCCCATAAATTTAAATGTTTGCGGAATATATTAAAAACAGAATCCCTGCTCTCAGACAGCTTACCATCTGCCCATCATTAAATGTCTCTTACTGCTGAGGTTTTAAGAACCTGTGATACAGTCACTGACAGTGACTCTCACTCTGCTAGAGATTTGTGTAACTGAGGAATAAGAGATTTTTTTCAGGTGGCACAAGGGAAGAAAATCAACAAGATCTGAGCCCAGGGCCCATATCCCTTGAAGAGCCTTTCCTGGTCCTCACAGACTCAAGACAAAAACTCCTCCAGTCCAATATCTTTTCATTTTGTCACAAATGGCAACATCATTCCTTTCAAGTGCCAGGATATAAAATCCTTTAGATTTTTATTTGGCTCAGATGAAAAAGTGCATCCTGCCGTCAGCCAGACTTCCTTTGCACCTCCCTCCCCCAGGATACGCCTCTGTCTTCAGGCCTTGGTGTGAAATTCGCTTCTCCGTGAGGGAATCGTCCTTATTCCTCCTCTCCCCACAGTGGTGACTGCAGATTCCCTGGGCGATGAGATGTCCTGTTCACCGCAGTGCACTTGCAGATACACAGTGGTGTCTCAGCTATCACAGCAAGCATTTATTTTGGTTTCTAGGGACTATAAACTCGTGAAACAGAAGCACTTATGGATTCTTGGATGCGCTCCTTTAAGAAGTGAACCCAATCCACTTGAATAATGCACATGCCATATTTCCACTCAGTCATCAGAAACCTTCCACTTAGCCCCTAGGCTTTATTTAATACATTGGCACAAGGAGCCCCACAGCATTTTTAAGTTTTTGATGGAAGGAAAATATGAGACACACAGTTGGATTCTCAACAAATGCGTGGACTAGAAAGATAAGTTGTTTCCTGAACCCTCAAGACACTTTGGTCTTATTTTCCTGCTAAATCGCATATCTCTGGCCTTCAGAGGAGTCTAGAAGAGATCCGATTTCCTTCTGTTCTATTGTGCCGGCGTGAACGCCTTTGCAATTGAAAAGGAGGCCTCCGAGGGTGGTAGGAACAGAGTCAGCAGAAGTTACACAAAGTGAGGTGTGTGGCTTTGTGACTGGTTAGAGCGCCCGTGCTAATGAGGCCAAGGTCATGGGTTCAGCCCCTGAAAAGGCAGTTACTTCAGTCAATTCCCTGCTGGAGGACTGCACCCCTAAACTCCCACAGATTCACTAGAAATCCAGAGATGCGAGGGTTGGGATGAGAATGGGAGACTGATGGTGGTGTACAGAGACTGATCACATTAATACAAATCCCTTGGGAGAGGACAGAGACCTCTAGTCCCAGAGTGGGCCCCTCTCCAGAGGCCAGGGGACGGCTCCAGAAGCGACTGACCTCCAGGCTGACCAGCGCTCTGTTGTGCTTAGTGGCTCCGTGTCTGACTCTTTGCGCTCCTATGGACTATAGCCCACCAGGCTCTGCTGTCCATGGACTATAGCCCGCCAGGCTCCACTGTCCATGGGGATTCTCCAGGCAAGATTACTGGAGGGGGTTGCCATGGTTGCCATGCCTTCTCAACCCAGGGATCAAACCCAGGTCTCTCACACTGCAGGTGGATTATTTACTGTCTGAGCCACTAGGGAAGTCCAAGAATACTACAGCAGGTAACCTATCCCTTCTCCAGGTGATCTTCCCAATCCAGGAGTTGAACCAGGGTCTTCTGCATTGCAGGCAGATTCTTTACCAGCTGAGCTACCAGGGAAGCCTCTCCAGAAGAGGGCTCAAAGCCTGCATGTGGTCAAATACAATCAGGGTGCCCTGTTCCAGGTCTGCCTAGTTCCCTGGTGGTGATCAGGACTATAGACTTAAAGGCAAGCAGGCAAAGCAGAGCCCGGTTGCCTTTGAGAGGAACAGGACATGGGAATGCAGAATCAGTAAGAGAAGAGAAATTTCAATCCAATTGTCCTGGCACAGGTCAGATGAAAGCATTCCTCAAACTGAGAAAAGTGATTACTTCCCTCCGCGTCTGAAGTACAAAAAACAAGATGTGCATATGGTGGGAATGACCTTAGTGATTGATGACTCCAGTTACAAAGGGATATTTGTAATTACTGACTGCCTCCTTGGGATGCAGAAATACAGTGGCTTAAAATTACAATGATTTCATGTTTTCTTTATATTGACAAGAAAAAGAAAGGGGATATGAACCTCAGGCGAAAGAGTTAAGTCTCAAACACCAAAATCAAGTAGCAACTTTCTTTGCAGTTTTCTATTTCAAGTTCGGTAAGATAACTTCACTGTCCCAGGTTCTTAGCAATTCTGAGTTCTGTTGAAAATCAGCTGCTGCCATACTACAGCCCTGAACCCTGAATCTTCCCAAAGAAATTTAAGACATTTCCGAGCATCTTTTAAAGAATCTTCGGACAGACAGTGTGCCATTAGGACAGACAGCGCTTGTCCTACAGTAATACCATCCAGGGGCCTTTCAGCACAGCTGCACCATGAATCCTATTCTCAAACCATGTCTGTTTAACTTTGCATAGAGCAAAGTTCTGAAGAATGGGTCTGTTTAAGACAAAAAAATAGGCAGGAGTGGTTAACATCCTCATGCTGCCCTACCAGAGCCCACAGAAACAAACTCTTTATATGTACCTATAAAGACGAAGATGACAAACTGCTTTTAAATAATTTGAACATATTTAAGAATATCCCAGACTTCCCTGGTGGTCCAGTAGTAAAGGGTCCATTGCCAATGCAAGAGTCCAGTCCATCGAACCTGGGTTCGATCCCTGGTCTGGGACGATCCCACATGCCATGGGGCAACTAAGGCCAGGTGCCACAATGACTGATGGTGAGGACTGCAACTACTGAAGCCCACGTGCCTAAAGACTGCGCTCTGCAATGAGAAAGGCACCGCAATGAGAAGCCTGTGCACCCCGGCAAAGAGTAGCCCCCACTCACCACCACTAGAGAAAGCCCACTCACAGCAGCGAAGACCCAACGCAGTCTAAGTAAATAAATAAGAGTGAAAAAAAAAATTCCAAACTCACCAAAGGACCACAGCCTCATATTTCTTTTTTACATTTTATCAGGTAATAGTGGACGACACAGAAGAATATATGCAGTTGTTACACAAATTCCAAACTGCCGGAATAAAACAAAATTCCCTGAAACCACAGCAGCATAAGATATAAATCCAAGACAGATGAATCAATCGATTTTGCTCAACTTTTAGAAACGATGCAGATGCATTAATCTGTTGCATTATCCACAGGGGTAGGGGAAAGCAAAAGAAGAGGTGATAAAAATTGCGTTCACTTGAGAAAGCAGAAGTAACTTAAGTCGTTGTGTCCAGGTGTGAACCACATGGTAGTTTCCGGTCAAAAGGGACAGAGATACGTCTGGCTGATTCGTGTAGACGTATGGCAGAAACCAGCACAATATTGCAAAGCAATTATCGTCCAATAAAAAATTTTAAATTAAAAAAAAAAAAGGACAGTGAAGGAAAACCACACTGAGAACAGAAAGACACAGTTCCCTCCATGAAGAGCTGGCCCTTAGGGGGCACTCAATATCTGCTGCCCAAAAATGTGAAATTCAAGGGAACAACTTTTCCAACACTCAGTTACTTCCTGCGTAACACGGGACAAGGTCTTCTCTACACAAGCCATCCTGGGAGGATTAAAACACAAATGTACCTGGAAATGCTTTATTAGTTGCAAAGAGCAACATGATTTAAAGGAATATAATTTTATAAGGGATCTTCAAATTTTTACAATCAAGAGGATATTGTGCAATTGCTTTTTGGAGGGAAAAGGGTTAGATGGTGGTTTTAACTCACCAGGGTCTGAATTTATTTCACTTAGGATACCTATCCGGCTGCCAGTCTGTCTCTTTCATCTCAAATCGTTGCTAATTGTGCAGCTTGGTCACTGGGCCCTGACACGCCAGCACAGAAATGATGCTCCCTGCGTGTGAAAAATGTGCCTGTCCTGGCACTGTGCACACCTGAAGTCTTGCAGGGCTGCCCCTTGCCACAGCTGAATCACGCTGAAGGCAGAGAGCAGAGCAGAGCCATGCTATCCTTGCTAGGTGGAACATTCTGTTTTCTTCCATTTCTTATTTCAAACCTTTGTTTAATTCCAGGGCAGAAGAGTATTAAAGTCGTTAATCATTTTGGAGCTACACAAGGCTCCTTAAAAAAATAAATAAAGCTTTACCTGTGTAGGCTCATCATATCATTTTCATCAGGTTTTGGAAAATACTGAAAACTGATCCCAGACACCCATTATTTATGCGGTCGAATGGGAGGTTGAGAACTGCTGCTTTCAACTCTGGGTCAACTTGCCATCTGAATGATGATTCCACTGGCCAACAAGGTACAATATTTTCTTCCCAGTATTTCCCAGCTCAACCCAACCGTCATAAAAATGTTCCTGAAATGAGAATATGTTCTCATACTATTTAACATTTAGCCAACAGAGCTCATCAAACAAGTCCATAAAAGCAAGACACTGAGCCAATTGTGACACCTCCCGAGCAGGCTGGGTTGTACTAGGCACTTGACTTCCCTGACTCAGGACCATCTCAGTAGGTGGGTGTTAATGTGCACTGCTTACAGATAAAGGAAGCTGGGAGTAAGTGCGTGCATGCTAAGCTGCTTCAGTCATGTCTGACTCTGTGCGACCCTACGGGTTGTAGACTGCCAGGCTTCTCTGTCCATGGGATTTCCAGGCACGAATACTAGAGTGGGTTGCCACACCCTCCTCTAGGGCATCTTCCCCACCCAGGGATCAACCCATATCTCTTAAGTATCCTGCACTGACAGGTGAGTTCTTTACCACTAGTACCACCTAGCAAGCCCAGAGGGGCTAAATAATTTGGCTCAAGACAATCCATCAGGAAGGGATGAAACCAGAATTCCAACCCGGTCCATCTGGCCCCAACGTCCCTCCTTTGCAGTCTCTATATAAAAGAAAAACTTGAAATGCTGAAATGTTGAAAATGGCAAACCAATATCTCATTATCTACGGTACAAATGGCTGAATTTTATATTCTTTAGTGCAGCTTTTAGAGGAAATCTGTTGTCTGTGTGTGTGTGTGCATGTGCCTGTGTGTGTACATATACCTTTTTTGGGGGAAACACCATGGAGATGAGGGGTCTTAGTTCCTGGACCAGGGATGGAAACCTATGATCCCTGCAACGAAGTGTGGATTCTTAACCACTGGACCACGAGGAAAGTCCCTGTTGGCTATCTTAATCTTCCTACCCTTTTCTTTAAAACACATGTAAAAAGATGCAGGGAGTTATTATTGGAGCACATGCCTACAGAGAGTGAAAGTCACTCAATCATGTCCAACTCTTTGGGACCCCATGGACTGTAGCCCGCCAGGCTCCTCTGTCCATGGAATTCTCCAGGCAAGAATACTGGAGTGGGTTGCCATTCCCTTCCTCAGGGATTTTCCTGACTCAGGAATCAGACCCAGGTTTTCTGTACTGGCAGGCAGATTCTTTATCACTGAGCTACCAGGGAAGCCCTCTCNAGCCCGCCAGGCTCCTCTGTCCATGGAATTCTCCAGGCAAGAATACTGGAGTGGGTTGCCATTCCCTTCCTCAGGGATTTTCCTGACTCAGGAATCAGACCCAGGTTTTCTGTACTGGCAGGCAGATTCTTTATCACTGAGCTACCAGGGAAGCCCTCTCAGATGAAACATGCATTACAGAGTTTTCTCTTTCTGAGACAAATACTAGCAAGTGTTAAAATACATTAAATATCAAGTGGAAAAGTGTGCCACAAAATACTGACACAGCCAACGTATGTGCTTGTGTGCGTGTGTGCACACACACACACAAAATCTGAGAGGTCTGATGAGGACAGCTCCCAACTTGAAGACATTTATATTTTTAGGAGCTGCCTCTTAGCCGCTGAAGCAAGATACACATCTTCCCAAGTGTCACCCTGATAAAATGTTATACAGATGCAAACCTTTGCTTGTGTTACCCTGACAGTAAGAATTCCTCTTTGCTGTGACTTAAGAGACTTCCTATTATTTTTCCATTTGCAGAACATATTTATTCTGAAAAACATCACTTCTTTTCCTTCAAAGTAAGTCAAACCCTGATACAATTAATATGATAGGGAAGATCTCTGCCGGCTCATTTGTCTTAAGCAATATTATTTACCTTCAACTTCTGGCACAGGAAACAACACGTGCAGTTTTCTTTTTATGGCAGGGGAGGGGAAGTCACGGAAGAGTATTGGAGAATTCTGTTCCTACCCCTGGGGGAACCATGGGGACATATACGTGTACCTCCAGTATAGCTGAACAGAATAATCTCTCCTCGGTCTATACGAACAGCTGACAGAGGAAAGAGTGCTAAATCTTTGAGACTGATGTAGCCACTAATTCTAAGTGAACTGGGTTTAATAGAAACCACAGAGTAAGTACAAAGATATTTCTGATTTCACAGGCGTCATGATGTCATCATAGCTTGTGCGTTACTTTAGCTGATTTCAAATGAGTCCTCAGGGAGAGAGAGGAAAGGAACGGTGGGTGTTGACAGAAGTCCACCTAAGCCAGAGAAAAGCAGGAGGAGGTGCAGTGGTCCCCCCCGGTGCAGGGGCAGCGCCGGAGAGGGGCCTAAGGCAGCAGTAACACTAATGAATGTCATCAGAAAAAGGGGAAACAAAGGCAAGCGCCGTCCCATAGGGCGGGGTGATGGGCCAAGCCGCACCTGGTGGCACCTTCCGTCTGGAGGTGAGGGCGTGTGTAGCAGGTACAGTTCGGAGGCGAAAGAGAACCATCTCTCCGCTCTGCTGCTCCACTGCGAACCCAGCTGGATTTGATCTATAATTCACCGGAGGAGTCTGGCAACAGACATGTGAGCGCCTACTAGGTGCCTGGTCCCGCAGTCTTCTCTGCCACGATGGATCCCAGGAATCACCAGGATCCCTGACGGAGGAGGGAGGCCCCTTCCGTGCGGGGTGACCTTGCTTTGCTCCTGCCACTCCAGACACCCACGCTGCTTCAGACTCTGAGCCACAGCAAGGCTCAGAAGATCAAGGGACCAGACACAGCAGCCTTTTTAACTTTGGGAAAACCCAATGCTCACTTCACTCAAACGTCGCAAAGTGGTGCCATGACCCTTTAGCTCTTGGCTCACCAATTCAAAGAGACACATCACATACAGCCCTTAAGCTGCCCACGGCATGATTCTGTGTCTAGTTCCTTTCCAGGTCCCCCCAAAGCAGAAGACAGCTCTGGCAGGGAGTCTGGGCAAGATGACTATAGTATTTAGCTTTTGTCCCTTCTTTTGCTCTGTCTTACCGTGGAATAAGATGAACATATCTCAGGCACTGAGTTCTTCGGTGTGTGTTGGACTGGAGACCTGTATTCAAAAGATACCTGCAAACCTCAGGTGGGCTTAATCTAGCCCAGAAATCTTCACTTCGAAGATGAAGAAACTGAGGTTCAAAGAAAGGAAAACAGGGTCTGGGAAGGTCCCATGGCATAAACTCCAATGCCATGGTTCCTGCCTCGGTCCTTTTATTGAAGACGTGGCTAGGTAGACAATGGGCAGAACTGAGAACATCAGATTTCATTTTCTTAACTGTAAGTGTGAATATATATACTTCTTCTCTGGGCAGTAGTTCTCTCCCCCTTAAAACGGAAAGTGTTGCATTCATGCTTTCTAAGGGTGCCTTTAGGTCTGAAACTGTCATAATGCTTGAAGATATAATTGTGCGTTGGTGTATGTGAATATGTACACATATACAAACATACATGATCTGCTCTAATTAAATACCAATTCCTACCAGACGTTTTGCCTAATCCCCCAAGCAACCAGGTTTTCCCAACCCCAAACCAGGGCTAGATCCCGTCCCCCCCGTTGCAGTCCCTCTGAACCCCGGATCGGTGCCCCCCTGGCTTCTCCCCAAACACCAAGCGCAGAGGGTNTTCCTTCTCCAATGCATGACAGTGAAAAGTGAAAGTGAAGTCGCTCAGTCGTGTCTGACCCTCAGCGACACCATGGACTGCAGCCTTCCAGGGTCCTTCATCCGTGGGATTTTCCAGACAAGAGTACTGGAGTAGGGTACCATTGCCTTCTCCTGGTGCTAAATCCTTGTCGTACCATGGTGAAAAGACCAACCCACATGCAAACAGTTCTGTAGTAGCTGAATAACGGCACCCAAAGATATTAGGCCCTGATCCCCAGAGCCTGTTACCTTATATGGTTCAAAAGGGTCTTGCAGATGTGTTAAACTGAGGATCTTGAGCTGTGTGATTATTCTGGATTGTCCAGGTAGGCCCTCAATGCCACCACAAGAGCCTTCCCACATCTCCAGAGGGGATTTTACACAGACTGACCCAGAGATGGGAGGGATGTGGCCATAAACCCAGGAGTGCTGGACCTCCAGCAGAAGCTGGAAGAGGCAAGGAGCAGATTTTCCCCTTGGAGCCTCCCGGAGGACTGTGGTCTTGCTAAGACCTTGATTTCAGCCCCGGGACGCCAATTCCAGACTTCTAGGCTTCAGTACCTCAAGAATACATTTCTATTGTTTCAAGCCACCCAGACTGCAATAATTTGTCCCAGCAGCCACAGAAAACTAAAACAAATTGTAATTCAATAAAAGTGTTCACAGGGCGATTAACAAGTGAAGTGGAAAGGCTTCACAGAGGACCTGACATTTTAACTCCTCCTAGAAGACTGGGCTCGGAGAAGGCAATGGCACTCCTCTCCAGTACTCTTGCCTGGAAAATCCCATGGACAGAGGAGCCTGGTAGGNCCACATCTCCAGAGGGGATTTGACACAGACTGACCCAGAGATGGGAGGGATGTGGCCATAAACCCAGGAGTGCTGGACCTCCAGCAGAAGCTGGAAGAGGCAAGGAGCAGATTTTCCCCTTGGAGCCTCCCGGAGGACTGTGGTCTTGCTAAGACCTTGATTTCAGCCCCGGGACGCCAATTCCAGACTTCTAGGCTTCAGTACCTCAAGAATACATTTCTATTGTTTCAAGCCACCCAGACTGCAATAATTTGTCCCAGCAGCCACAGAAAACTAAAACAAATTGTAATTCAATAAAAGTGTTCACAGGGCGATTAACAAGTGAAGTGGAAAGGCTTCACAGAGGACCTGACATTTTAACTCCTCCTAGAAGACTGGGCTCGGAGAAGGCAATGGCACTCCTCTCCAGTACTCTTGCCTGGAAAATCCCATGGACAGAGGAGCCTGGTAGGCTGCAGTCCATGGGGTCGCTAAGAGTCGGGCATGACTGAGCGACTTCCCTTTCACTTTCAACTTTTCGTGCATTGGAGGAGGAAATGGCAGCCCACTCCAGTATTCTTGCCTGGAGAATCCCAGGGACAGTGGAGCCTAGTGGGTTGCTGTCTGTGGGGTCACACAGAGTCGGACACGACTGAACCGACTTAGCAGCAGCAACAGCAGAAGACTGGGCTTCCCTGGTAGCTGAGATGGTAAAGAATCCGCCTGCAATGCAGGAGACCTGGGTTTGAGAAGAACCCCTGGAGAAGAGAATGGCAACCCACTCCAGTATTCTTGCCTGGAGAATCTCATGGATAGAGCCTGATGGGCTATAGTCCATGGGATTGCAGAGTTGGACACGACTGACTAACACTTTCACTTTCAGAAGGAAGACTAAAAATTGACTAAGGGAAAGAGGGGGCCCCACAGATGGGATTAAGAAACTGAAGGCATAAATTCACTGGGCTAGGAGAGACCTTGACAATCTGCCGAGGTATTTTTGTTTTACTACAGACGCTTGCATAGTTCTGACTATGTACTAAGTGCTCTTTTAAAATAAAGTCTCACCTAATCCTCCTAACAACATTTTATAGATGAAGGATCACTATAAATAACTTGTTCATGTGAACAGCGGGGTGAGGACTCAAAGCAGGCTGTGTGTAACGAGTCTGTGCCCTGGACCACTGCACCTCGCTGCCTCCCTGCTTGGCCCAAGCTGCAGCCTTAGGAAGGAGACCTTAGGTAAAGCTGGACCAGCAGGAGTGGCCCAATGATGAAAGGTTCTATAAAGGTTGTATAAAGCTGTGTGCCTAGGAGTTCGATGCCCTGTATGGTACTATGGAGCCAGAGAAGTTTGGCAAGCGTGATTCAATTGTTGCTTAAGGTCATTTTCAGGGCTGAATCAAGGATACATTACAGGAGGGTGAGGACAGAGAGAGAAATAAGAAGTGTAATGCAGTTTATAGCCCAGAGAAAGATGTCGCTGGCATGAACAAGAGCAGTAACGGAAAGAAGGGATACAGGTTTGGAGAACTTTTAATTAACAGGACCTGGTGCTAATAGTGCATGAAGGGAAAGGTGAAAGGGGAATTTGAGCCATGGAAAAATCTGTCTGATGACAGCTGACATCAGTTCCATTCAATTCCTCAAGTTCATTTACGTCCTGTGAGTATGCCACAAACAAGATCTTGTTATTTCTTTCTTCCTTTCCGCTATTTCTTGTTTAATCTCACTTCATTTCTATTCTTAGGCTACTCCTTGCTGATGGCTTTGTTGCTGGATTTTTACAGTAGCAGAAGGCAGCCGGAGATCACACACAGCTCTGCATTTCTTTCTGAACCCCTTCCACCACCATTCAGTCTCAGCGCTGACTCAGAGATGAAATGATATCGCAGAGTAAGACTGAGAAAACTCTTGGGCTCCAGGAGCCTAGGATCTCAGGAGACTCGGGGCTCACTCCAGTCATAGCAAATCCGTGGTGATGTAGGAGCAAGGTCTCTGCCCAGAAAGTAAGAGGGAGAACTGGAAAGAGAGCCAGAGGGAAGATGGAATGTTTGTGAAGGGGGCATGCATGTTTATTTCCTCCCAGGCTGCACCCTGAAGGAATGGAATAATGTCGTAAGAACCCCATGCGTTTGAGAGGATTCAAAAGACAGATAACCAAGGACCAGGGGTTCTGACACCTGCTAAACACATTTTGCCTTAGTATCATGGTGACATTCAAACGCAAGACCCCACCCCCCAAACTGATAAGACATTTCTACCACCCGGGGGAAATGAAGGCTCCTAAAACACTCTGTTCCAGTTCCTTTAAATGTTCTGGGCATTTATAGATGAGCTTCATCTATGGTCTCTCCCTATTCTGTGTGCCTTGGTTACTGCTGTCAAACACATCATCTCAAAAAAATTGCTTTTTCTGTTGAAGAATGTTCAGTTGCTCCTTACTGGATATCACATCAAAGACAAGCTCTTCTTTCTGGCTTTAAAAATTCTACCTCTGACTGTCAGTCTCAGCTTGAGTTCTATCTGTTCTGAGAAGCCGTCTCCAAACATTTCTGCCCATAATGATTTCCATTTCCTAAAGTAAGTCTTTATCTCTCTGTACTTCTTGACATATAATCAACAACTTTATATATATAATCAACAACTTTGTATATAACCCCCATAAGTTAAAAGGTCCTTAAAGGAAGACACTCCGTATCATATCTGTTTGTAGTATTAATACTTGTTATGTGTTAAATTCTGACACATTTTCTGAGTGAATAGAATCACATGTATTGACTTGGCGTGTTTACAAAGCAGACAGCCAGAGGCACCCATGTATTTCTCACTGGCAAGCAAAGTCGTGGACTCAATGGAAATCAACCTCTGTTTCCAGGCTGGAGTGCAGCAAAAGCTTTCCTAACGCGTAATTTACAGTCCAAACCCTGGCACCTCAGTCACCCTGCCTCATTTTCACTAGAGGCAGGGTTTCTCCAGAATAAGAAGGAGCAGAAAGAGAGCCAGAGAAAAATAACCAACTATTTGAGAGTCAGATGGATCAAGTCTCAAACTACCCATCATGTTCTCTTGTATCTGGAGTGAAAAAGAAAGAAAAAGAGGCCGGGGGGGCGGGGAGGTCAAGCTGGGTTTGTCCTCATGATGCAGGCGATATAGCGATTCTGACTAGACGCTAAACTTTGAATGAAAAGGCAGCCCCCCGAAAGGGGTAGATTGGGAGTTTGGGGTTAGAAGATGCAAACTATTATATATTGAATGGAGAAACAACAAGGGCCTACTGTATAACACAGGGGACTATATTTAATCTCTTATGATAAACTACAATGGAAACGAATATGAAAAAGAATGTATATATCGCTGAATCCCTTTGCTGTAGAGCAGAAATTAAAACACCACTGAAATCAGCTGTATATATTCAATAGAATAAATTTTTTAAAAGACAGCAAAAACCCAAGAAAAATCTCATTACCAACATAGTTGGTTCTGATCTAGACTTGTCAGCTTTTTTCTTTATCTCTAGAAAGTCTTGCTACTTTTTTTCCCCCCCGCTTGAAAAAAGTATTGACAGTAACAGGTAACTGAGTTTAGAGGTGTTACACACTTAGAGGTCTTGCTGAGAACTATTAGCAACTTTCTTATTGGGGGGAGGGAGTGGAGGAGGAGTGGTGGGTCCAGAACTCGACTTTGTTACCGAAGGTGGCCCATGACCTTGAGCAGCTCACCTGGAGCCAGAGTTCCAGGGCTTTGTGCTGCCTGTAAAGTCCCCACTGATTTAGGAGAAGGCAGAAGAGTTCCACAAAAAAAGAGAGGGGAAATATGATATTTAATGCCTTAAAGCCTGAGTCTACCCCTTTTATAGGCTTAATCTTTACACAGAATTTGAATACATCAGTATGGTTTATTGTTTTTTTAATAAGAGGGAAGAAAAGATTGGGAGGGAAAAGGTCAATCACTGTGAACTGAATTCCTGAAGAAGAATCTGTGCAAAAGTGACTCATCATCTCCACTGTGAGCAGCAGCAACACTTTGAAAAAAGCTTTGGTTTAGTTTTCTTTCCTATTAAGGGTGAACAATTAGTAACATTAAATGGTTATTAAATCATGCAAATTTAAGGTAAATACAATGTATTTTTTTTTAAGCTGGAAAAGAGGATTTATGACTTTGCTTGATAAAAAAATAAAGGTATACAATAGTATTTTTAAATACAGCAAATTTAAGACTCCAATAGGTTTTTGAATGATTTTGGAAATATATATACTGGTCAAAAATTTTTCTTATCAAATACATTTTAAACGCTACTTTTTATGAAAATTTAAACATTCAGGCATTTATTTAACTGACATATTTCTGAAATAGAGCACTTTGAACGCAACAGGCCATTTTTTCTGCTTGCATCACTTGCTAGTTTTTCTTCACCACAAGTTCTCTCTCTGTTTTCTCCTCATCTTCAGAATTTTATAAATTGAAATCAGGAAAATTAAAAACTGAAAAAAGGACAGGTTAATTGGAAAATAGGGAAAATCATTGGTGTGGTTCTTAGGGCCAAAGTATAAATAAACTGAAGGGCTATGGGGACTTTCGTTGTTCAGTTATTTCCTGATAGCAGTGCAAAGGCTCTCTTGTGTGCTATGGAGGAGTCAGAGTTAAATTAGAGCCAGATCTTGTCCTCCAGGGACTTAGAATCTAGAAGAGGAAACATGCTATATCCTTAGAGAGCTGCAAAAGTCTACTAGAGGGTGAGCTTCCTGAAGGTAAGGAATGTTGTCTGCTTTGCCCACTCGCTGCTTTGCTGGGGAAGTGTCAGACACAAAGTGGGTGCCCAAGAAATATTTATTGGATAAGTGAATAATACAAGGTAGAGAGTGTTGAGCCATTTGCTGCTGCTGCTAAGTCACATCAGTCGTGTCCGACTCTTCGCAACCCCATGGACCGCAGCATCCCAGACTCCTCTGTCCATGGGATTTTCCAGGCAAGAGTACTGGAGTGGGGTGCCATCGCCTTCTCCAGTTGAGCCATTTAAGAACTGTTTAAAAAAAAAAATTGAAATTGGTACTAGGAGAGATAGGTAACTTGCAACATCTGTAAAATTACACCAGTATCTTTCAGACAATTAAGCTGCTGTGCCATGAACAGAATCTCCTATGCATTGCTACTATTTTTCAAATCCATCAAAAGCTCTGCCATTCTCTTCAAGGAAGACCATAAACACATAAATAAAAAGGGACGTTATTTAACACGCTGCTCCTCGGCGAAATGAGGAAGTTAGACTATGTGAGTGTTCCTGGAGACAAATGTACAAGATCCTTTAAATGGCAGAATGATTAAAAGTGCGCACTTACCCACCAAACCTTTTATCACAGGGTTACTGCCTAGGAAAGAGGTTGAGAGGAAAAATATAAAATAAATAATAGTGGAGGTGTTCTGCAAATATGACAAAACTTGTAAACACAACACATGAATGATGTGTGGGAAACAGGAGGAAAAATGATTAAGTTCATTTTAGTTTCAGTTTATCATTATTTAAACGAAATTCAACAGGAAAAAAATAATTGTCCTTTCCTAAATAATGTTAAGCAGTTCACTTTCTTGAGTCCTCTGAATTGCTTCTCAACAACCTTCTGAATAGTTGACCAAATACACACAGTGTTTACCCTGTTTTCTTTTTTTAAACAGAGACCTCTTGACTAGATAACAGACTTAAAAAGCAGTGCTAGTTCCTGCTAAAGGCTTTGCCAGCAAAATGAGACAAACACGAACAAGATGCTGCTTTTATTTGTAAAGCTAAAGGGACTTTCCTTGAAGGACTTTTAAAAAAAATCTGAGATTAGGATCTTTTCAAGTTTAGAATATCTTTTCTTTTAAAATGATGGCGGCTATAAATGATAGAATATTTTAGGCAAAGTTAAAATTGTCAGCCTTCTGGGGATCCCATCACCTTTTAAATAAATCATACTATTTTCTGAAATTTAGAGGTATGAATGTTAAGAAGGGCTTTACAGTTTACAGAGACTACTTGGAATTATTCTTTAGTGTGGAAAATGGTGAATCTTCACATAACCCAATGATAGGTGTTCAGAATCATCACACCTTGGTTTCCTTTATTTTCCTCTTGGTCATGGACCTTGGTGATCACCTGCACCATTTAATTTTCAGACTACTAGGGATCAAGAAATATCAAGCCATGTGCAGTTGAAACTATCATTTTTCAAGGGCATTAAAAAATTCATTTCTGTCCTTATTACAGTTTTATTATTTTTGGAAAAGTGATTAGGCATCTTTGATGATTTTACCATTTAACATTACCGTTTTAAGCAAGGATTTACTGATACAGTTCTATTGAATCATATTTTTTTTTTGGACAATAAGTGATTTATTTATGTTATCCAGAGTCCTTAGAATAAACTGTAGAAAAAATCCCTAAGTCCACTGATTGTGTTGTTCCATAAGCAATGTATATTAACTTTATAAAGTTTAGAAGACACATATAAACCCGCTGCTTGCCAGGTAAAATTTTTGTTGTAGATCCTTCCATACCTTTGTTTATGAACGTATACATATTTTACAGCAAACATATGGGGCCACATTATAAATGCTATTTTATAACCTTTTTTCATCTTAAAAATGTGTTATAAATCTCTTTCTATGACAAATATTTTTCTCCATCATTCAATGACTATTGTGATTTTCTATGATGTACAGCAATCCATTTAACTAGTTCCTTGTTGGATACTATTAATGTCTTCCCCCCCCCATTATAATGTTGAAATGAGCATCTTTATCAAGTTAAATTTTTATATATATTCTTGAATAATTCATTCGGATAAATCCTAAAAGTAAAATTGCTGGGTAAATTACATACAAATTTATAAGACCTTTGATAACGCTGCATGGAACTGATATAAAAATATATGTATATATTTATTTGATGATTTATTATAATGTTTACCATATGTGAAGAGGATAGAAAAATAACTTAAATCACTGTATAGCACTCCCTGTATTTCATTTACTTTCCAAAAATCTCATTACAAATAAGACGAGACATCTTAGGTAAAACCATTAAGTTTTGGCTAAAGGAGTGCTACATACCATTTGGTCCCTATGCCTTATTCTAGTGTTCAGGAAACTGAGGCTAAAGTCATTACAGATCCTGGTCACAGGGATAGTTAACAAGGTGAGAGTCAGTCCACTCCTGGCTCCAGATGCTGTCTTTGGCTCCCAAGATGCTGACTGTGGTTCAAGTTGTTCTTTAGGTAGTCAAATAACACTAAGAACTGAGATGTAAAGAAGTGTTAGACAGTATAATAAGTTATACCATTATACTCACCAGTATACATTTTACCATTGATTTTGTTATTGCTGCTTTTAGCGAGCTAGACTATTTAAAAATAATTTTGTGATGAAAGTGTTCTGCTTGGAAAAGTTTTCTAAAAGGTTAGTTTACTATTTGCAGTTTTATACCACTGAGTGCTGTGTAATTCCATTCAATCCGTGCAGCTTATATTTACTTATTGCTTAAATATTGAAATAACTCCATTGTTTCTTCTGACCAAATAGATGTATTGGTTGCACAAAAAATAATAATCAAAAATAAAAATATAAAATACAAAGGGAAAATCATATATAATTGGACCAACCCCAAATAATTACTATATACATGTATGTACCTACCTATTTAGACAGATAGCATACAAAATGTCACAGTATTCTAAAATCTACCTTTTCTCACATGCCATTGACATCTTTTAGTGTCGATAAATATTAACCTATACTATAATTTCTAATGGCTTACATGGTCTTTTACTGCACCATAATTCATTCAGCCAGCCTCTAAGGTGATGGACATTAGGATTGTTGGTTGTTTTTAGTTAGTCTAAACAATCCCACCATAACCTATCTTTTAAATTGTTGTTTAGATATCTGAAATAAATTGCTTTCTTTTACCAATTTACTTGTTACACGTAGTATTATTTCTTGGAGATTCGCAATGCACATTCACATATTAAGCAAATATTTATTGGTCACCTACCAACTGCGCTAGGTGCTGGGATTAATGTAGTAAAGACTCTGAAAATTCTCACAGTAAGGAGACCCTGTAAAATTTATCTTACGATTTTTTTTTTTTTAAAATAATGGAGCTCCCTCCCACTCCTTCCCTCTTTTTAATATAGAAAGAACATCTACTACTATTTCCCTGATTTTGTCTGGAGCAGAGTTTGGAAAATGCTAATCTTGTTGAAAACCACCAATTAAGTGCCTGTGCCTACCTGTCACTTTTCTGGGAACTCTGAAAAAATCCTGGGAATTATTTAGAGGAAAGATATATTTTAGGCACTTCAGAAGAATACATCTTTGATTGAAATTGCCCGATTAACTTTCAAAATAAATAGCATTTTGGTACAAATATTTCTGTGAGACATTGGAGTTTTGTTTCCTTAATAGTATCCCTATCATTAGAACAAAAGGGAGACTTGAATGTAAAAGGAGAATGTGGGCCATAAAGTACTTTTTGGCTCATCAGCTGATTTGTTGGGGAGAGGAGCGAGTCAAGAGATGCAATTATTCAAAGGAATTAAGGGTGGAGGTTATGGAGATTATATGACAGGGTGAAGTAATTAAAATAAAACGTCTTGTAGAAAAAGGTTACAAAATCCTATATGTGATATGTGAAAACCAGTTTAAAAAAACCCCGAGGAATTCAATGAAATAACAGTTTTTGGGTTGGGAGTGCTTTTTCTCCTTCGACCTCTAATTGTCGTTTTCATTTTTATTTTTAAAATATATAATAAAATAGAAAAGAAAGAAAATACTAAAGGATCAGATAAAATTAGGAGAAGAGAGGCTTATGGAGGAGGAGGAAGGTAGTGGTTGAGTCGAACAAAGGCAACAAATAGATTAAAGTGAACAAGGGTAGAGGAGCGAACATTCCATTTGTCCTGGAAGAGATCATTAATGGCTCAAGTGCTGTGAAGTGGACAAAAGCCAGACTGTAGTGGGGTCAGATGAGAGAGCCGGAGAAGAATAATTTTTTTTAGGACCTAGGATCATAATACTTCACTTGGAGTTTCCCCCCCAGCCACTATTGCTTCAGTTCTGGTTTCATCATGTTGGGATTTTGCCTATGCCAGTTTTTTTTTTTTTTTTTTCCCCTAGGAGCTGATAAATGAAAACCATAAAAAAAAGAAATCCTATGAGCAACTTTCTTTGCCCTTATATTTGAACTGAATAATAAAGAAATGGTAAATGCTCTTACTGAGCCGTGCTAGAAATGCTACCATATAGAAATCTTAATAATATACCCTGTGTCTGCCATTTAAAAACAGAAGAACTTGGCCTCCCAAGGTCATTTCAGATCCCTTTTTTCCTAAGTGATTTGTGTATATTTTATCCATAAAAGACAAATTACTATGAAAGGGTATGAAATATAGGTTTAAGAAACTCAAGGAACAAAGTGCACCCTTTTCTCTTTGAATTTCTTAAAATTAAGTTCTTAAGACTCCTGCTGCTTACCTTCAAACAAGCAACCTTGAAACTACTCCATGAAACCCAGTTAAAGGACGAACCAAAGACTTTTCACTTATAAAGAAAAAAAAGTAGCACATGGGAGCGAGAACATTCAAGTCTTCAGTATCCATACTTATTAACTAAATTGAATGCCTGTGGTGGGTCTCACGGGAGCACACAGTGGCAGCCTCTTTATATTACAACTCAGCCAGAAGCACTTATTCCCTTGTAATTAAGGCCAGGGGTGCAACCAGTGATGCAAATGAAAGCAGTCATGTGGATTATTCAGTTCCCTCAACAATTCTCAAGAGGTTGTGTGTTTATGGCTTTATGTTTGTTTGAAGTCCTTGTATGACTCCCCCGGTTCTCCTTGCTACTATAGGTTCAACCTCAGACGAGGACAATAGCTAAAACTCAGATGGCACTTCCTATATGCCAGACACTGCTTTAGGTGTTTATCCTCCGCTATGCTTTCTAAACTCGAAGAGGGCTAAATATGATGTCCTGTGTCCCCAGAAGCAGATGCTGAGATAAGGTTCAAATGCAAGGGATTTATCCCTGAGTTGGCCGCAGAAGAGACCAGTATGGAGCGGGAGAAGCAGGTCAGGAAGGGGAGTTGAGCCAGGAAGGCTACATCTCAAGCCAAAGTCCTTCAGGGGCAACGCTGGGGTGTATGCTAGAAGCGGGTGCTTGGCTTCCATCCTCCCCCAGAGTCATTGGTTAACAACCAGGAGAAGTGGCAAGAAATGTGGGGTGGAGGGGAAATCCATGAGAGAAGAGCATCAGTTGCTTACTGAAGGTGATGAGTCAGAAACAGCTACATCATCTGCTACAGGTAGGTACAGGCATACCTCGAAGATGCGGCAGGATCAGTTTCAGACCATTGCAAGGGAGCAAAGACAGCAACAAAGTGAGTCACACAATTTTTTTGTTTGTTTGTTTCCCAGTGCATATAAAAGTTATTTCTACCTCTCAGTTCAGTTCAGCTCAGTCACTCAGTCATGTCTGACTCTTTGTGACCCCATGGACTGCAGCACGCCAGGCCTCCCTGTCCATCACCAACTCCTCGAGTTTACTCAAACTCATGTCCATTGAGGCGGGGATGCCATCCAACCATCTCATCCTCTGTCGTCCCCTTCTCCTCCCACTTTCAATCTTTCCCAGCATCAGGGTCTTTTCAAATGAGTCAGTGCTTCACATCAGGTGGCCAAAGTACTGGAGTTTCAGCTTCAACATCAGTCCTTCCAATGAACACCCAGGACTGATCTCCTTTAGGATGGACTGGGTGGATCTCCTTGCAATCCAAGGGACTCTCAAGAGTCTTCTCCAACACCACAGTTCAAAAGCATCAATTCTTTGGCACTCAGCTTTCTTTACAGTCCAACTCTCACATCCATACATGACCACTGGAAAAACCATAGCCTTGACTAGACAGGCGGGCCTTTGTTGGCAAGTAATGTCTCTGCTTTTCAATACGCTATCTAGGTTGGTCACAGCTCTTCTTCCAAGAAGCGAGTGTCTTTTAATTCCATGGCTGCAGTCACCGTCTGCAGTGATTTTTACACTGTACTCTAGTCTTTTATGTGAGCAACAGCGTTATGTTGAAAAAGACAATGTACATGCCTTAATTAAAAAGTAACTGGTGGAAAATGGTGCCAGGAGACTTGCTTGATGAAGGGTTGTCACAAACCTTCAATCTGTTAAAGAAAAAGCACAATATCTGCGGAGTGCAATAAAACAAAGCACAATAAAACAAGGTATGTATGTGTTTTGAGGGCTTCCCTGGTGGCACAGATGGTAAAAAAATCTGCCTATAATGCAGGAGACTTGGGTTTGATCCCTGGAGAAGGGAATGGTACCCACTCTGGTATTCTTGCCTGGAGAATTCCATGGACAGAGGAGCCTGGCAGGCTATAGTCCATGGGGTCACAAAGAGTCAGACACGACTGAGTGACTTTCACTTTCATGTGTTTTGAGATACGTGACTCTTGAGACCACTGAGTCTTGCCCAGTGCGATGCGTTTAAACCACTATGTCACAATGGAAAGATCAAACCTTTACAGTGTGCTGTGGTATTATTAAACTTTTCTACAGCTTTCACAATGGACTATAGAGTATAAANTGACTTTCACTTTCATGTGTTTTGAGATACGTGACTCTTGAGACCACTGAGTCTTGCCCAGTGCGATGCGTTTAAACCACTATGTCACAATGGAAAGATCAAACCTTTACAGTGTGCTGTGGTATTATTAAACTTTTCTACAGCTTTCACAATGGACTATAGAGTATAAATTATTTTGATTTTATTTGGTTTCTAGAAATGCTGAAAGTATATCTGAGGAGCAATCATTAATAATTTGTTGAACTAAGCTTCAGATACCCAAGCCCCCAAGCCTAAGAAAAGCTTAAAGAACAAACTAGAGAATTAGACAGTTGGTATGTTTGCACTGCTCTGAAACCACTCTAAATACTGGAACCCACCCAGTTCTCAGAGAATTATGTAAAAAATGATTCCACAAGTCTTTCTTAACAAGATATATTCACACAGACCTGTTTTTACATAAGATAATCTCAGTTTAAAAATGCTGATCTTATTTTCTATAAATTCATTATCTTCTTAATCTCCTATTTGTTAAACAACGTTTATTTTCCCTCCAAATCACTCAAGTGATTTTTTGTTGTTGTTGTTTTGGTATAATAATACCTGTTTTCTGAAACATTTTTTAATTCTCTTTTTTTTTTATTTTAAAGGAGTTCATTTTATTTTTACTAAAGGAAATCTATTGTTTTAATATGGGGAAATATGTATAATATTTTTAATAGGGGGAAATATGTATAATACAGTCTATCTCTTTTGACTTGGTTAAAGGAGAAGGAAAGCTTGTGCCTAGTGGTGGGTGACCAGCCAAGTATCCCCCTAAGAGGTTTGAATGGCAGAGCTGGAGCAGGGGATCCAGAGAGAAGCAAGTGATCACCCCACCTGCATCCAGAAAATCAGCTGGCACCTTGCTGCTCCAGAGAGCATAACGCAGGGCTGTACTGAAAGGAACTAGATGGGTCAAGGGCCCTTAAATGGGGGAGGCTTAGGAGGTACAGGAATTGTCCAGTCTTTTTCCTGTGTGTTTTAGTTGAAAGGAAGAATGCTCCCTTTTTTTGCAGGGTGGCTCAGGTGGTAAAGAATCTGCCTGCAATGTGGGAGACCTGTGTTCGATCCCTGGGTCAGAAGATCCCCTGGAGAAGGGAATGGCTACCCATTCCAGTATTCTTACCTGGAGAATTCCATGGACAAAGGAGCCGGCAGGCTACAGTCCATGAGGTCAAAAGAGTCAGACACGACTGAGCGACTGTCCCTCACTCACTCATGCAGAGTAGTGCTCTGTGGGCACAGTGAGTCCTAGTTGCTGCTGTACCACCATGGTTATCCAGAAGGCAAAAATAAGGCAGGGGAAGCTTGAACAGTTGCCAAGGATTCTGAGACTCTAGATAGTAAGAGCTAACACTTCTGTGGTGCTTATTAAGTACAAGGGCCTGTTGGAAGAGTTTTACACATATTAAGTCAAATTTTCCTAGCAACTCTATGAAGCAGGTACTATCCTTATCCCCATTTTACAGAAGAGGAAACTGAGGTACAGAAAGATTAACTTGTTCAAGACCACATAGCTAGTAGTTGTGGAGCTGGGATTCACACCCAGGTTATCTGCTTTCATATTCCATGATCTTACCAGTGATCTGACCCATACTGCCCATCTGAAATGTTGAGAATGTGCTAACCATGTTGCTGATAATTATTTATTTGTAGTTTAATCTATTTTTGAATACTCTGAAAAAAAATTTGTAGTTGTTCAGTCACTGACTCATGTCCAACTCTTTTGTGACCCCGTGGACTGTAGCCCGCCAGACTCCCCTGCCCATGGGATTTCCCAGGGAAAAATATTTGAGTGGGTTGCCATTCCCTCCTCCAGGGGATCTTCCCAACCCAGGGATGGAAGCCCTGCCTCCTGCATTGGCAGGCAGGTTCACCACCACTGATGTACCAAGGAAGCCCAGAAAAAACTTTAGGAGATGTCTATTTCGGCACTTGGTAATAGCTCAGCGATAGGAGAACACTTGAATCCTGATAGAAACGTTCACCATAAGGTCTCAAAGTTGACAGGAAGTAGAAAAACCTCTGTACCCGTGTTTAGACACCAAAGAAGAAGGGATAGCCGCTGTGCCTCTGTTCCGCTGGGACAGGGTGGTATTCCCTGCCCATGGGAGCTGGCACTGGCAGCAATTATATCAGAGTCACTCTCAACACTCAGCTGCTTGCTAAGAATTAAACTGCTGGAACCAGACCTAGTGAGTTTCATGTTACCATGGTTTGGATGAGGCGTTCACACTGGTGTGATATATTTAGTCTTCAGAAACAGTTAAATCTAAGCTTCGCTTTCTTACCAAAATGATAATGTACGTCGGTATTACTTGTGGTTATTTGCTTCATCTCCCAAGTAACGGATCGCACACCTCTTTACTTTCTTAGGGGGTAAAGCCAACCTCCAACCCCGTTTGTGGAGTGAGTCAACCGGGAATTCATTTGCAAAGAGCAGGGAGAGGCTAGTGCCTTTGCTGCCCTCTAGAGGCGTGTCAGAGCATGACCGCTCACCTCGGAACCATTCCCGTGGGTTGCACAGGGCCGACACCGTCGCTCTCCGTTTTGAATTTCCAACCAATGCCGTTTGTCAGAAGCGGATGAGGTGAAAACATTCTGAACTTCCAAAAACAATAATGGGACTTAGTTAATTTTAAGCTAGGACTTTCCTAGTTATCCTGTGTCCTCCTCTCAGCCGCTAACTGGAAATCAGTCCACATTGTTTGAAAACTATAAATAGAGCTAACACAGAGCATTTGCCAAATGCCAGGTACTGTTTAAGTGTTTCCCGTATACGAAACTGGGGGCTTCCCTGATAGCTCAGTCGGTAAAGAATCTGCCTGCAATGCAGGAGACTCCGGTTAGATTCCTGCGTCAGGAGGATCCCCTGGAGAAGGGATAGGCTACCCACTCCAGTATTCTTGGGCTTCCCTTGTGGTTCAGCTGGTAAAGAATTCGCCTGCAATGTGGGAGACCTGGGTTCGATCCCTGTCTTGGGAGGATCTCCTGGAGAAGGGAACGGCTACCCACTCCAATATTCTGGCCTGGAGAATTCCCTGGACTGTATAGTCCATGGGGTCGCGCACAGTCGGACACGACTGAGCGGCTTTCACCTCATACACTAAACTGTTTAATCCACGTGACAGTATGAGTAGAAGGATTATCTCTATCTAATAGGGGGGCTGGAGCAAAAAACTACTAAATATTTCTTACAGTACATCAGTGGTAGAGCTAGATTTAACCACCCCCCGCCCCCGCCCGCCTTACATCTGGCCGTGGGGACTAGGCTTGTAACCAGTTCATGCCCTGAGACTTTTATAGCTGTCAAAACATGCATCAAAAGCTTAATTTTAAAGGAGAGGTTTTGCTGGAAATCTTTAACCTGAATCCAGTAATGAGGAAATGAGTGGCTTGGATGCTTTGGAAATGTCAGTGACATCACAGAGAAGGAGAAAGACAAGGGGAGGGAGCAGAGGAAGACAGCTGGAGAAGGAAAGAGACAGGGGGAACTGTCTTAGGCACGTGGTGTCCAAATACAACGCACCGTAAAGGTACATCCTAAACGTAAAAAACAAGACCGTAGGCAACGTTATTGGGAAACTCAGGAAATTTCAGCATGGACTATACTGGATAATAATGTTGAATTCCTGGAGTATGATTCATTTACTGTGGACACATAGAATATGTCTTTATTCTTAAGTGATGCTTGATTTAAGTGTTTGGAGGTAAAGTGCCATGACACCAGAAAATTGCTATCAAATAGTTCAGGAAAAAAAAAATTCAACTATAAATGAGAAAAAGGACGTGTGACAAACAATTAAGAACTGGCAACACTTGGCAAAGGGGTATATGATGTTCATTATGCTATTTTAAAAATCTTTTTGTAGGTTTAGAATTTGGGGAGTAAAAATTAGAGGAGAAATAAACTTCATCTTAAGATAAGAGTCAGCCAAGGATGTGGCCATGGTATCAGCCTGGACTGAGTTAGGGCCGGTGAGAGACATGTGCTGGGGTTGGAACCCATAAGTAAGCTTTGAAATCTGTAGACATGTCTTATACATGGGTATTCAGTTCAGTTCAGTCGCTCAGTCCTGTCCAACTCTTTGCGACCCCATGGACTGTAGCACACCAAGCCTCCCTATCCATCACCAACTTCCGGAGCTTGCTCAAACTCATGTCCATTGAGTTGTTAATGCCATCCAACCATCATCCTCTGTTGTCCTCTTCTCCTCCCGCCTTCAGTCTTTCTCAGCATCAGGGTCTTTTCTAATGACTCAGTTCTTCTTATCTGGAGGCCAACGTATTGGAGTCTGAGCTTTAGCACCAGTCATTCCAATGAACATCCAGGACTGATTTCCTTTAGAATGGACTGGTTGGATCTCCTTGCAGTCCAAGGGACTCTCAAGAGTCTTCTCCAACACCACAGTTCAAAAGTATCAATTCTTTGGTGCTCAGCTTTCTTCAGAGTCCACGTCTCACATCCATACATGACTNGGAGTTCATGACCTGAGCCACAGTCAGCTCCTGGTCTTGTTTTTGTTGACTGTATAGAGCTTCTCCATCATTGGCTACCTTTCCTATTTATTTATTCATTTATTCAGGAAATATGTATTGACTGTTCACTGTGTTTCAGACACTGATCACAGTGCTTGAGACAGGCAAGTGGAGGAACCAAGATCCCTAAACACAAGGCACTTATTTTCTGGCAGGAGAGAGAGACAATAAACATGATAACTAAGTAACTTGCAGAGAATGTTACTGATCATTGCCAAAGAAAAGTAGGAAAAGAAAAACCAAACCTGTGGCAGGAAATTGGAAAAATGGTTGCAGAGAAGAGGGCTTGTGATTTTAAATCGGGTGGGTTTCACTCAAATGTGACCTCATGATGATCTAGAAGGAAAGTGGAAGAGAACAGGGAAGAAAGACTGTCTAAGGTGAGCGTGTGCCCAGTGTGGCCGGAGCTGAGTGATAAGAGGGGGATACATAGAAAGACATGAAATCACAGAGCAAATAGAGGGCTATTCATAGAGGCCGTTGTGAAGGTGCTGTTTTTCGTGCTGAGTAAAAATAGAAAGCCTTGGGTGATTTTGAGGGGAGTAGTGACATGATGTAACTTAACATTTAAAAGGAGTTATCTTGAAGTTGTAAGATAAAGGTGGGAGCAAGTTTCCAGGTCAGGAGCTCTTGCCATGATCCAATCAAGAGGTACAGTGACTCTGCACAGGCTAGTAGAATTCGTGGTAGAGAGATGTGATCAGATCCTGGGTGTGTTTTAAAGTGAGAGCCAACAGAAGAGATTATTGGTAAGTCAGAATGTGGTGTCTGGGAGGAAGAGATGAGTCAAGGGTGACTCAGTGTTTTGTCCTGAGCTACTGGAAAGATGAAGTTGTCTTCCATCAAGACCGGGAAGACAAGTCAAACAGATTTTGAGGGGGAAGAGCAAGAGTTGTTCTGGATGGGCTGAGCTTAAACTCTTAGGCATCCAGATGGAGATGTCAAAGAGGTATTTGGAGACAGAAGTTGTGAGATTGGAGAGAGGTCAAGGGTGAGGTTTTAAAGCTGTTCATAATTCATGTACAGATGTTATTTAAAGCCATGAACCTAGATATGGTCACTAAGATAGTGAGTGTGGATAAAGACAAGAAGAACATTAAGGACTGTGCCCTTGGAATTATTCTGTTTTATGTGTTTATGATTAGTTTGTCCTCGTTTTGTTTAAAAAGTTATCACACAACCCAAACTAAAAGGGAAAATTGACAGTTACTTAAATTACTGAAGATAGTCCATCAAATAATTAAATTTGCAAAATATATTAATTTGCCTCCATTATCTGGTTTTATTTTCTGTAAATGTCTGCATTATTCAAGCACTAGGACAGCTAAAATTTGAGCTGCTTTATCCTAGTATTATTTAATCAATAATACATTAATCTTTGGGACAATAGAGATCAAAAATGCTTTCAAGTAGATCTTGAGGTGGTGTAATTCTCATGGGTATATGTTTTCTTAATGTAGATAAAATGTTTTGTTGAAATATGATGATCATTTCCTAGTTTTCTAATGTTTATGCCTTGACAGTTCTCATTCTGATGGTACAGTAAATGGCTTCTAAAAGTTTTACCCAAGCAGAACTGTTAGTACTGGTCAAGAGGAGGCAGGGGCAAGAAAATGCTTTCTCTAGGCAAAGACAAAAACATGTAAATATATTTGATGTTTCATCTAGTAAAGATAATTTGTGAAGATAAGTTCACTTAACTACAAATAAGCCCATGCCATAAATGTATTTTGTCAAGATCTGAATTTTTAATATCAGAACCATTTTTATACTATCTTGATAGTTAAGTGAGTGTGGACAAGCTCAGAAGCATTTTGTTTTTCTCATAATGAACTAGGCAATCTAGGCATAATGAACTTAGGCAATCTAGAAATGCGGGCATGTGATCATATTTATTAGTAAAGAAAACTCAAATTCAACCAACTTTCAAAATAAGGGTGTTTACTGACCCATATACAGTAGAAAATAGGGAGGTAGTCAGGCTTCTGGGTTTGTTTATCAAGAATCTAAATTTTTGGCTCTCTGCTCTGGCCATCCAATGTGTTGTATTCAGTCCAAAGCTGGCTTTCTTAACAGGCCGAGAGAGGCTGCCCAAAGAGCCAGGCTATTTGCTTTCTTGAAAATGCCCCAGGAGAAGGAATGCTTTCTTCAGTTAGCCCGAAAGTGATCCGAGCTTAGTGCCAGTGCTTGTGGCCAGCAGAGTGCCATGTGTGATGGTCTTAAGGCCTGGGTCACTCAGTGACCCACGGATCGGGTTGCCTTAACTCGCTTACATCTTTGGAGATTTCAGTGGAGCCTGTGCCCTTGGAAGCATGTGGACTGCTACACAGCAGGGGCAGGGTGGCACGCTGTGGGGGAAACAGTCATCATAGAAAATAAACCCATGGGCCCGAATCATCCACGTGATCCAAACTTGACTGACACTCCACTTGGATTTGCTGTTGAGACTCAGCTTCCTAATCCTGACCATTTTCTCTTGCTGAGGGCCTTTCTCCACGTGGTAGTGATAGAAAACCAACTATTGACCTATCTAGTTATGAAAATGTTTAACTAGAACTCAGAGGACATGGACAAGAGGAAAAACTTTTAGTTTTCCTCATTTACTAGTCAATAGAAACAGTTGACTCAAGTTGGGAAGATCCTCTGGAGACGGAAATGGCAACCCACTCCAGTACTCTTGCCTGGAAAATCCCTTGGATGGAGGGGTCACATAGAGTTGGACACTATTGAGTGACTTCACTTTCACTTTATAAGCAGTTGATGCCTTTCTGCATCTCTAGAGAATGTCTTCATTGCATTTATAATGTCCTTTCTTTCCTGTTACTAGAGCGATGGCTATATAAAATCCTTTTGATATGAGCACTTCTCTGTTACTAATGTTGTTTAACAAATTTTTGTGATGAAACTTATTTCTAATGCCTTAAGTTTCCTTTATACGAGTGATTTGGAGAAAGACATCATATTTACATCACAGTTTAATGGGAGACAGGGGGATTCAGCTAGTTGGTGAACTGAACATTTGTGATTACCACTTCCTCCTAAAATGATGCCAAAATAAAAATAAAGGTTTTTTTTAAAGGCATAGATCATCAAGAACAAAGAGAACGTGAGAGCAGGTAACAACAACACAATATTGGAAGCTGGAAAGGCAACGGACAGATATTAGAGATGAAAACTAGCCGTGAAAAAGCACAGACCAACTGGATTTGAACTTCCAAATCACAAAAGGCTCAGGAGTACAAGGGTCTTTGAAAGTGAGGGTGTAGATGGGACTGAGACGGGAATTGCTCACAAGGCTGTTAAAGAATCAGTTAGGCCCCAGATCAGTATTCTTATACTGGCAATTGCTCTCTTCTCCACTCCTCACACCACAATATGAAGGTGTGAGTGAACCCAAGGGACTCTGGACTGGGGAACACCAGCACAGCTGAGGGAAAGAGTAACCTCTAAAAACAAGATGATTAGAATGGATCATAAAGAGGGGAGAATCTCAACGTTATCCCCTCAATAGGCTTCCAAAATGCCAGAAATGAGGCAGGAGACTGGAATCCTTTTTCTGAGTAATCTGACTAGCCTAAGACCATAGGCTCCAAAGTACATACAGCATCTAGGAATGAGCAAGCAAAATTATCGTAGAGTGAAGTCCCTCATTCATGAAACCTCACTCTCTTAGAGCTTCCAGTTCATTTTCTCTAGTTCTCCAATATGAGCAGATATACCTGAGGAAAACTTCTAACTGGAAAGACAGACCAAATAACTGAAAAAGCAATTTGGAGGAAATAGACACCATGTGTAGAGAAGAAAATTGTGAGGAGAAAAATTAGCCTCAAAAATATAGGAAGTTATACCTATGAAACAAGAATATGATGCTATAAAACAAGAACATTCAGAAACTATAAAAGAATACTTGAAGTTAAAAGTATGACGGCAGAAATAAAAAGTAAAGGAGAAAGATGAAACGGTGGAAATTGTTTAATAAAGTAGAACAACGTAGTAAAGATAAGACAGATTCTTTTTAATTTAAAAGTTTGAATCCATCTAGGAATTCCTGTCTTTAAGTAATAGGAGTTCCAGAAAGAGAAAATAAACACGCATAAGGAATAGAAATCACTAGAAAAATAATTCATGAAATTTTCTATTACTAATAGAATGAACCCACCAAGAGCCTCAAGAAATGGATGAAAATAGATTTATCTACATTATGAGAAGTCGTCATAAAGTTTTAGTACACTAGAAACAAAGAGAACATCAGAAAGCTTCAGGAGAGTGAAGGTGGGGGTCATGTCACATACACAGGGTGTCAGTAGCATTTGAGTTAGCAATAGCAACACTGGAAGCTAGAAGAGAACTGGAATAATGTTGTAAAAACCGAGGGCAGATGCCTTCCAACCTGAAATGTTATATCCTGTCAAAGTATCACCTGAAGATATTTCTTGACATGCAAGGTCTCCAAAAATATGGCTCCTATGAATCTGTTTCACAGAACTAATTAGAGGACATGTTATACCAAAATGAGGAAATAAATCAAGGTGAAGGACATGGTCGGAGGTACATATGTACAAGGAGAAAGAGCTTTCTAGAATGCTGGTGACGAAGGATTATAAGATATCAGCGGCACAATAAACCTCAGAGCACCCAGTTCAGACTGGAACTAACCAAATGAAACTGGGAATATTCCTGATCTTGATTTCTTTCAGAGATGTATACTTTTGGAGAACAAGTTTGTGGATGAATTTGTGACAAGCATTTAGAAAACAAGACAAATGAAAAAATAAAACATTCAAAAAGTAATTAATCAGGCGCTGTAGTGGCCTTGTTCTCCTCTCTTCAGTTTTGCTGTTTAACGACGTCGCCCTGCTCACTTCAGCCTCCGGCCCGCCATCTCCTTGAGACCTAACACCATGCCTTCAATTAAGCTGCAGAGTTCTGATGGAGAGATATTTGAAGTTGATGTTGAAATTGCAAAACAGTCTGTGGCCATCAGGATATGTTGGANGGATTGGGAGCAGGAGGAGAAGGGGACGACGGGGGATGAGTGGCTGGATGGAATCACTGACTTGATGGACGTGAGTTTGAGTGAACTCTGGGAGTTGATGATGAACAGGGAGGCCTGGTGTGCTGCGATTCATAGGTTGCAAAGAGTCGGACACGACTGAGCGACTGAGCTAAATTGAACTGAACTGAAAAGAACTGAAAGAGTTGCCTCTAGATTGCAGTTCTGGGTCAGGGGATTATTAAAAAATTATTTATATATGTATGTATTTATTTGACTGTACTGGGTGGTAGTTGCCACACACAGAATCTTCAATTTTCGTTGCAACATGCAGGATCTTCGGTTGCAGCGTGTGGGATCTAGTTTCCTGACCGGGGATTGAACCCAGGCCCTCTGCATTGAGAGCACGGATTTTTAGCCACTGAACTACCAGGAAAGAAGGGACTTAAAAAAAATAATAATGCTTTGTACTATTTGAAATATTGAACTATGTATACATGCACGTTAAGTTACTTCAGTTGTGTCCGACTCTTTGTGACCCCACGTACTACAGGCTCCTCTGTCCATGGGATTTCCTAGGCAAGAATACTAGAGCAGGTTGCCATTTCCTTCTTCAGTGTGTGTGTAACTTTGATAAATATAAAATTTAAATTTGAAATAAATCAGTGGCAACACAAGGATTGCTAGCATAATTTTCCATTCTTAGCAAACTATTTTGAAGCTTGCAAGTCTTATTTGATATTTTAAAAATCTCAGGAATAATTTTCTAGTGACAAACATAATATAGGATGTGATACATAGATACACTGTAGGCCTATTACTCTTATGGAGTTGGACCGAACTAAGAGAGAGATGCCCTGTGTTGATACTGAAAGTGAATTTTTGTATTTTGGTTCAGGTATAATCTTACCCCAGACATGTGGAAATGAAAACTTTCTGTCTAGATATTTCACTGATGAGAGAATTTATTGTTTGAATTATTTCCACCTCTCTGCATGTTAGTAATCGTGACTAGCTGGGTTTTAGTCATTCCCCAAATTTCCTCCTTCATGTAATTTGCAGATCAATCTTCATTCCTCGTGATTTACCACCTCTTTGTGGGTTCTTCTTCCTCTGCTCACATCTTTGGTTGCTTGTATGCTGATAGATAAGTTTTCTTATTCAGGAGTAAGTAACTCCCATTTCTTAATTAATCCAAACCCTATTCATTAGTAACTATCAGGGAAATATGGTTTAATGGGAAAAACACTGGACTAGGAATCAGGAAACTTGATTCTTATTCAAGCTGGGCCATTGAGGGTCTCAGCTCTCTGTACTTTTCTCACTTGTTGATGGAAGCTCTTGAAGGTATCTTATGGGGCTTCCCTGTAGCTCACCTGGTAAAGAAGCCACCTGCAATGCAAGAGACCCTGGTTCGATTCCTGGGTTGGGAAAATCCCTTAGAAAAGGGATAGGCTACCCACTCTCGTATTCTTGGCCTTCCCTGGTGGTTCAGATGGTAAAGAATCAGCCTGCACTATGGGGGACTTGGGTTCGATCCCTGGGTTAGGAAGATCCCCAGAGGAGTACTTGGCAACCCACTCCACTATTCTTGCCTGGAGAATCCCCATGGACAGAAGAGCTGGGTGGGCTACATACAGTTCATGTGGTTGCAAAGAGTTGGACACGACTGAGTGACTAAGCACAGCACAGCAAGGCATCTTATAGTCACCATACTGTACGATTCTGGGGATATGCATTTATCTAAATACTTTATTACAAGATTAAATTGTAGCATGAATGGATTGGGACTTTTTTTAAAAAGGTAAAATTCTGAATGACTGTGTGTTGGTAAAGAACTCTCTAGCCATGTAAGAGACATAAGAGACTCAAGTTTGATCCCTGGATCAGAAAGATCCCCTGGAGGAGGGCATGGCAACCCACTCCAGTATTCTTGTCTGGAAAATCCCACGGCCAGAGGAGCCTGGCAGGTTACAGTTCATAAGGTCACAAAGAGTCGACATGACTGAAGTGACTTAGCACCCATGCATCACTGTGTGGAACAGGCTGACAAATAAGGACTTAAAAGAAAGTTGGATCGAGTTAAGTTCACTGGACCAAGGAAATATCTGGGTTAAAGAACACACACAGTTCTTTAAAGAACAATATTAACATTGCAGTCTATCTATATTGGTGTGTCTATCAAGATATTCTAGGGATAAATACTTGATTAGTTGCAGCTTATTTGTGAATAAATAGGGCATGTACTCTGAATTTCTAAACATTGCATCTAATCAAATTAACTACTTTAAATAATAATGCATTGGCTTTTATTCTGCCACAACTATAACTGCTGTTTTACGTACTCTGTGAGGTCACCAGTCAATGCAGAAGCTGGTTTTGCAAAATTGGGTGAATAACTGCCTTGAAAACTTGTCATCTAAACTCAGTTAACTGAAGAATTAGAAACTATCCTGAAAATGATGTCAGATTAAACATAAAAGTGCTTAGTGGATATACATAATGCACCATCCAAGAAAAATATCCTTATATCAGGTATTGTATTTAATGAAAACAGTAGTAAACATTTGGAGAAGGAAATGGCAACCCACTCCAGGATTCTTACCTGGAGAATTTCATGGACAGGGGAACCTGGTGGGCTGCAGTCCATGGGGTCACAAAGAGCCAGACACGACTGAGTGACTAACACACAGTAAACATTGCCCCTAATATTAAGAGCTACGCCACCTCTAAAAGCCTTACAGTTGAAGACAGGCCATACTGTGCTTGCCTTATCTGGTGAGTCAAGGCAGCATGAGCTCTGTGCGGCTAGTGGGGAGTTGAGCTATAGCTAAAGGACGACTAGCTTTCCCTTCCTCAGTTCTACCATCTCTATGGAATGTCACGCCATAAACAGGAACCAGGTGAAAATACAGATCCATCCCTTTTACTGCAAAACGTAACCAGAAATATCAACCACATGTCCAAGAAATCACAGATGATTAATTATTTAAAGCCTTTAAACTGTACATAGACCAAATACTTACCTTAACAGTTTTCACCTTTTGACATATACGACAACAATCTGAAGATCCATATTTTCAAATTCATGTTGCCCAAGCCCCATCCATTGATATTTTGCTCAATCTGTCTACTGTCTATATATTTTGAAAACTACATTAAATATTGGTTCTAATGTCAACCAAAGATGAAAAATGCTGACCTACTTGACAGTTAAATTTTTCAATGAAACATTTCCAACATGACCAATTTACCTTAAAATCTACCCAAATTCTAGCATCTTTGGGAGGGAAATGTTAGAGATATACCCTATTAACTTACCAAGTCATGGCTGCTTGTTTGGACAATATTTCATTGCTTTAAGGCAAATAACTAGTTCTAGTTTATTTTAGTCATCTTTATTCTTTCCTTTTTAGGAGGTTTTGCTGAATTATTTATTCTGTATTCCTTAAAGTCTTGGGAACAGGGAGATCCTTGTCTTAGGACACAACATATGAAAAAAATAGATAATAAATTATGTTATCACCACTTTTCAATATTTCATTTCCCCCTTTGGCTTTCCCTCATTTGTATGTGATATCAATACCCATCATATATGGTCATTTCCCAGAGACACTGGACAACTTCAGAATGTCACACTTTTTTGTAGATTTTTAGATTCCCTCAACTCATTTATTCCCCATTTTTATGGAGTACAGCAGTTAAGAAAAAAAAAAAAAAAAAGTCCAAAGTTAAATATAAGTTACAAGTAGATTTGCTTGCTTGGCTCCTTTCTCATTTTTGTTTTCTATTAATCATAACAAAAGGTAACAGGGGTATAAGTGATGAGAATGAGGCCAAGGGAGCAAAGATGGGAAAATTATGACAAACTCTGTTGAGTAGGAAATTTTTTAAATAAAACTTTCTCCCCAGCAGGTCTTGGTGAATCTCGTGTCTTTGACGTGGATGAAGACTAAGAGATGAAACTCATTCCATGTGCAGTGAGGAACCACAGAGTGATTTACAAGCCAGCGGGGCTGACTTGGAAGGCCTTCATGGAGGAGCTACTCAGCAGGGCCCTCTCCTGGCCTTGTGACGGGCCACCTGCAAGTTGTCTTTCTGTTTTCACTTCCGGGCTTGGCCAGAGCCCTAGACTCCAGCCCCCAAACTACCTTCATGAGCTGTCGAAACCAAAGCCTTTCTTGGGCTAGGTTTTATCCCATCTTACCCTAGATATATCCTTTAATTCACACACACATGCGCATCCTTTCCTTTCCGACGAACAAGATGAAGGCGAGAGAAAGGAAGGTGATGGATCCCAGAGAACAGACAGATTCTTTTATCTCAAGTCCTTTGCTTCTATGGTTCACGGGACTTTGGTTTTGGAGTCTCAGCCCAATTTTAACGTTCAAACTGCCTATTACTGGTGGAAAAAGGGGGGGAAGAAAGAGCCGCTTCCCTGTCTCTTTGCCTTAATCTGCCGTGCACGTGGACGTGTGTGCAGCTGACCCAAACCTCGCTGACATGTCAGCGTGCAGCCCGCAGGGCGAGGGGCGTTTGATTTATAAATGGAATGTATAATAGGCACGGTGCCTCCTGAGCCGAACGTTCATGGGAAAATCACATGCCGCTCACATGAGGGACCGAGATCTTTTTTTATTATTTTAATGAATTGAGTTTTTTCAGTGCACCAGGGAGATAAGAAGATACCTGCCAATAACCCTCTGATTGTGTCCTCGGCCAATGGGTGGGCTTCAATGCCGGTACGCCTCTTGTCAATTGAGTTTGTGTGTTAAGTCAAGGTTTAGCTTTGGATTTGAAGCTCTCCCTCAAACAAAGCCACAGACGCCCCGACGGTGGAAACCATCGCATAATTCTCCTCTTTGTTTCTTTAAAGAGCACGGGGTTGGTTTAAAAAAAAAAAAACCCATTTTGGGAAGACTGGGTCTGGAGATAATGATAGAAAAGATGAGAAAAGACAGCAGGTTGTAAGTTCTGGCCTAAGTTCGGAAACAGGCGGGAAAAAAAAAAGGTTGAAAAGGTAATAAACTACAGCAAGGCCAACAGATCAACCAACATGAGAAAAACCAACAGGTAACAAGGGGCCTCTGGAGCTTCTGAAGAATAGGGATCAGTAGGAAGGCATTTTGAATGAGAAATAAAATGCTCCTTCCTGTCAGGGAGGAAGGGAGGTGTCTGGTGCTTGAGAGATGGAAGAAAAATGCAATTAAAACCCAGAGATGAATAAAGATCAGGTGGGAGAGGATGTCACCCTGTGGCCTTTGGAACTGTGTTTCTGCTGCTTCCCCAAATTATTTTTTTTCCTGGAACAGAGGAAGAATGTTGTGGAAAAGTGGGTGCCAGCTACTTTAGGAAAACAAGACACAGCAAAACGGATAAAGGAGACAAAGACAATTGCCGTCCTAGGCAGTAACTGAAGGCAGCTGAGGCCAGACACAAAAGGCGAACATTGGAGCCAGCAAGATGACTGAGCATGGGAAGGAAGGAGGGAAAGATGATTCACAATAGCATTTGAAAGACATTGGCTTGAATGTTTATTAGCATTGCACACTGCTTGGCCTTGGGGAACTGCCTTTGTTCGGCGAGCCATTTCCCCGTTTTAAGGCAATAAACAGGAAAAGAGCTTGAAAGATGGCCCTGGACACTTGGTACATCGTGCTGGAGAGGGAAGGTGAGATAAGACCTTGGCTCTCTGAGCGTGATGGATGTGGATGGAGGAGCTGTCACTGAGGAGCCTCCTCCATCCCCACACTCTGCCTCTAGCGGGGAATGTGTGATTACAGTGCTATGAAAGGGAGGATTCCTTGTCATGAGGCTAAACTTTCCATCACATCTGAGTTTGGGGTAATTTCACTTATGTTTAATTCATCTGGAATACAGAAAAGAATAAAGAAGAATGCAAAGCCAATGGTAGGGTAACTGAACCTCATCAACCCCTAAGTCATTCACCTTTGAGAGGGCCTGACGTCTATAGTTGTATCGATATCCTTTCATAAAACAAGAATCAGGGGCAATTTTAAGTAAGACTTATGGTCCATTCATCTCAGGATTTTTCTGGCAAGACACAAGGATCATTTGTAGAAGGGAATGATCATCAACTTTTAGGAAGCAATTCTCAAAATGTTAGCAGTGTACCCCAGATTATAATATCCCTAATGTTCCCTTACTGAGCACTATGGCTGTGTCAGCATGGGATTTTCCTTCTATGTTTTGGTCTTAACTATAAAATGAATTTTTCCTAAGCCAGTCAAGGACCTACTCATCTAACTACTTGATCAGAGTTTATTCTGGCAACAACAACAAAAATTACTCGAAACTCTGGAGTTGCTGGTTAAGAATTTATTAGGAAAATTGTGCCCAAAATGGAAAACCAGAGCATCTACAGATAAATGAAAAAAAAAAAAAAAGAAAATCCAAAAGTTCGCTGGCTCTCAACCCTGTGGAGTTGAGATATTGTGCCAAATGGCAGGAGAAAAACAGAAGAGTGAGAAGCGAACTTGGATAAGAGACTCGTCTGAGGCATCAGTGAGCCCGAGCTGGCTCACCAGTGTTTCTATGCAGTTAGCGGAAAATGAATGCCTTGCCTACTCTTCCAGAGCTCTCTATCAGGGACTGAGTGCACCCACGCTAGCCACGGGAATGGAAAAGTGACTCAAGCATTGTCCAGCTCAATACCCAAAGCAGCATAGTTTCCACTGTGGGGCCCGGATCACTGGCAGACCAAATGGGTAGAAGACACGGGGCCTCTGAGATGACGGGGCTGGACAAACGCCCTGACTTGTGGCTGGAAAGGGCATCTGTGTTCAGAATCTCGAGACATGCTGAGGTGGTTACCGTCTTATATCCTCTGCAGAGGCGCAGCAGAACAGTTCTGGAGACGCTGAAGCCTACAGTCCCTGCATTGGCCCTTCTCGCCATCGATGAGGAATTTTATTTACAAAGGTCAACTGGGATAAGGTCAACTTGGTTTCTGGCTGGTTAGTTCAGCAGATATGCAGAGGTTATTTATCAGTCTTCCCAGATTGGGGATATGGATGCCTTAGGTTGCTCTATCATATGGTAGAACTCTTAACCACAATATCCTGAAAAGAAAAAGCAGTGCAAAGGTGTTTGCTTTACGTAGAATTCCAGAGTTCAAATGCAAAGAAGCCATAATTACACATTATGTCTCCCTAACATTCATGGTTTGCGAATGCTTTTAAAATATGCTAACTCATTTGATAACTAGAGGGTGATTGCTTTGATGTGGTAAGATGATTGAGGACAAAGCTCACACCTTGTTTACCTTCATCCTGCCATTGCCTAATATAGAGCAGAACACGTGGCAGGCATGTTGTTAAATGCTTGTTGAGTGATGAAAACTTTTTGTTTTGTTTCAAAAGAGATTGAAATGTCTCATTAGCAATTCGTTTAGTGTCTCTGTTTCTCATTTAAACAAATAAGATGTTTGGACTTGATTTGGCCACCTTGGCTGGATGTCAGATCAACTCTTCTGCTGCTGCTGCTGCTAAGTCACCTCAGTCGAGTATAAACTCTGGGGCTTTTTAAATGAACTCGTTCTCAAGTTCCTGCCCAGTCTGCACAATCAGAAGCTCTAGTTGCAGGTCCAGCCGGCAAAAGTGAGTTGGAGGACCAGTGAACTAGATGAGCTGTGCAGACCCTTCCATCTTTAAGGTTCTCCAAGATAAAAAGCTCCTTACTACTTCTAAGGACTATTTATCATTAACTTTCTGACAGCTAAGTAAGGACATGGGAGTTTTCAAGTCTTTACCTATTAGAAGTGAAGAGAATGCATCTTTGAAAAGATCATATAAGGCAAAAAAAAAAAAATCATGCTTGGTTTACAGTATTTTTTTATACACTTTTCAGAGGAAGCTGTGACTATTCTAATCTCTTGTATTTGTGTACTGTGTTGTCAGTGGCTTCGCTTCCTCATCTGGTGTGATTTTTCACAATAATTCCTTCCATCCCCATTGTGTTTGTCTTCTGAGGCTCACAATGACGGGTCAGAGAGGAGAGAAGTGAAGGACTAAAAGCACAGAGAGCAAAGAACTATAAGAGGCAGAATATTTTACCCTCCTGGTCATTATGGGATTTTTGTATTGTTAGTTACCTAGTTTACTGCAATTTGGAAGTTTGTAGTTGTCCGTCTTACCTGAATGGGCCACATTGACCCAGCTGCTTTCTTGCCATGGTTGACAATTAAAGAGTGACTTCTGCCCTCCTACAATAGGCAAATTTGGAGTCACGCTATCTTGTTTTCACCATGTGGACACTGCAGGGCTCTCTCTGGGCAGTTTGACAGCTAGATGGCAAGATTTCAGACAGGACCTGATAGAGTCACATGGGATGGAAATAACTGTTAGTGAGAATTTTTAAAAATATATAATCAAAGATGACAATACCAGTGTTTCATTTCTTCTTAATGAACATGGTGTGGACTATTTTGGATTTAAGACCACAGTAAATTAAAAGTAAAGACTTAGAAAGAAGCTGCAGCCAAGAAGACAAGAAAACCTAGTTTTTATGTCACTGATTACAAAGTCAAGTGAAGATGTTTCTGAAGGAAAGATGAAGATTTGGAGGGGTGTTCCCAGAGGCAATTAATTAGACCTTGTCTTGGACAATTAAGGTGTGTGTGTGTGTGTGTGTGTTTGAAAAGTAGGAAGTGAGCTGAGAAGGGGGTTGATCAGTATTTCTTAAAGCTCACATAGCTTTGCAGGAGAAGGAAAGAGCTAGAGAATTCCTTTGGCTGGATGGATCCACAGAAAATCCCTAGGCAGCCCTAAGGCAACTGAAATAAGCTCTTTTCTCTGGATCCCCTGGAGATATGTCTTTATTGAGGATATAGTGTTCTGAATGCCACCGGCTGTGGGAGGGCGGCCATGAGCCTCTAGGAGGTGTGGAGGGGAGCAGTATCCATCCTCGAGGTGGAGGAGGCAGCCGTGGTGGATGAGAGCAACGAAAGGAACTCATGAAGAACACACTTGGAGAAGAAACCCAGAGTCATGCAACCACCTTTGCATTGTATATGCACACGCTGAGTTTACAACCGTATGAAAATATCTATGTCTGTATCAGCAAAATGGGGGGATTTTAGAATGGTATAAAAATTTCAGAATACTGTGTGTGCATGCGTGCACATGCACACAAAGTTGTTAAAAAGTTAAATTCTTTTAGAAAAGAACAGTAACAACCAATGTATCAGAGAATTAATTCAATCAACAAATACTGATTGAGAACATCTTCCGTGCTGGGGACTTTCCCAGCCTTTGGGCAGACAGCAGTGCCCAAACTCCCTGTTCTGTGTCTTCTAGGCAGACACGCCAGCTTTTCCCAGGTGGGTCCTCAGCACTGAGCACAGAGAACCTGGAGACACAGGCTGTCACCACAGAACTGAAACCCACAGACGTGTCCGCAGCCGACTTCCTATGTTCTTCCTCTAAGTGAGGTCTGGATGAAGGAAGGGAAACCAACACGTTGCTTTTATTGATATATATATTTTTTTCCAGGCCGTCCTTGGAAAAAGTCATCCTTTCTAATGTAAATTAGCCTGTTTACCTTCAGGAAAGAGAAATCCTTCCCCTTTGACATCACTTTGAGTTACTAATGTGGTTCTGTGCCTGGGCAATAATGCTTTCATTTCCCTCATCACTTTAAGATGTATATTTCTCCTCCTATAACACCAAGGGCAGACCCAGGACAGTCCAAATGTGAAGTCACATGGAACCCCAAGTTGAAGGAACTCTGAATAGTTTCTTTTCTGCACTAATCTCTCTCTTTCTACGTGCACACACAGACAGACAGACACACACATACACACACACACATTTTCCTTCAAACTGACATGAGGCTTTATTTAGTGGTAAAGATGTTGATTTCCTAAGGTTAAGTTTTACAGATCTGGAAAATCCAAAATGTGCAAACATTAAGACAGAATGAAATTTAAGAAGGATGCTGGGGCAAGGTCTGCAATATTTTTTCAAGTGTTTAGACCATCAGCATCAAAATCACCTGGATGCGTTGATTAAAGTACAGATTCCTAGCCCCACTCCAGACCTGAGAAATCAATAGCTAGGGTTGTGGGTTGAGGGGCAGACAGGGCGCTCTAGGCAATCTTGAGTTTCAAGAAGCAGCCTGGGAAATTCTGGTGCACCCTTTATGATCCGGCACTTTAGGTCTTGTCAGTTGTAGTGCCCAGGCTCCGTTGCTCAGCGGCACGTGGGTTCTTCCTGGATCAGGGATCGAACCCATATCTTCTGCATTGGTAAGCAGATTCTTCACCACTGAGCCACCAGGGAAGCCCTTCTTGTACAATTTTAGATCTAGTTTCTATGTAGCATTATTCTAAAGTCTCTAGAAGACAGTGTTAGAGGTCAAAACTAAGATCTCTGGAGGTGTGGTGTTATAATTACCCCACAGAATTCTCATTTTGCACAAGCCAATCAGCACTGATGTTGAGACACTGAAAGATGACCTGCAAGTTCCCCTTTTGTCCCATCTGTCCACTTGCTTCCCAGGCTCCCTTGTGTACCTTTCCTCTGCTCTGCTCTTCCCCCTGCCTCCCACCATTGTCTTCCATTAGAATTCTCTTGTTCAAAGGATCACCATTCTCATTTGCAAATTCTTTTCTACATCTTTCTGTGTTTTCTCACTTCCCTTCATCTTTCTGGCTTTAACCAATTCTTAAAGGTGGATCTTTTGAGACTATTTCTAAAAATCATGGTGAAGAGGCCTGGCTGTAGGGCTGTCTTCTTTTCCACGATCTTTTGCCCCAACAGCCTCCAAGAATAGAGGAACACAAATGAGCAAAACAGATCCAAATGTCACCCTAGAATAGTCCAGCCTGCGAGCTCCCAGATCACTATACTTGACTGATGATAATGTTGATGGTAAATGTTTATTATCACATCATGTCTGCCTAAGGCCACCAGAGCCTCCCTCTAAATGTCATAGATTGGGTTTAATCTTTGGCACTGGTATTTACTACCCAGAATGGCAACAATAATTCAGTGATGGTTATTCCTCTCTCAACTTGCAGAACGTTATTATCCCTTGAGAGATGGGAGGGAGCAAGTGATACAATAAATACAAGACAGCTTGATAGAAACCTGGAATAGAAATGTCCCGAGAACATTTATGAATGAATGAGCCTAAATGCAATCTCTGTAAATAACAATGGTCTGGAGAAAAAAAAACAGCAACAACAACAACAAAGGAAAGATTTACACCATTGAGATTCATGGGATTAATAATTGAATAAATTAGCCTATTAATATTGTAACATCATAAAAGAGAAAGTATTCAATGAATATTTGATGACTGACTTAGTAAAAAGTTTCTTTTTGTTTTCCTCATTAAAATGTGTGAATAAACAAAGCCAAAAATATATTGCTCTCCATGCGGGAAAGCCATGATCACTAAAAATTAATCTGTTTCAGATATTTCCACAAGTTATCAGCTACTCTTTAAGGATTCAAGGGATTGTTGACATTAACCGGGATTTCCAGGAAATCAAGATTTGATTCAAATTGAGAGATGTAAGATTTTATGAACCCAAAGGTTTAAAAGGCATTAAAATAAATGTTGACTAATCCCTGAGGGAAATCAGTCTAGGATTAGATTATGTTCCTATGATAAATTAGAAATTTTCAAGAAAAATGGATAAAACACCATGGACATATTAAAATCTGTGTATTACCTGGAAAATGTGAAGAATAATATACTTATGTTGATGTTTCATAATATTTGTAATTCTTGTTTGGAAATATTACTCAAATTCATTTAAACATAATATCATAGATTAATGTCATGAACATATTGGTTATTCTTTTGATTTTTCAGAGAGGAAATAATGCTGACATCTGAATATATAAAATCATGGCATGATACGATGGCAAAGATCTTTATAAAATTTGTAGAGAAACCCCTTTCCTTTTCATAAGGGGAAACACAGCTCAGAGGGGGACTGAGTCGAGTCAGAGGGGGACTCGTAGAGTCTACTCTAAACCACGTCCACAGTTCTCAGCAGAGATGGCCTAAGTGCGAAGCCTGTAATTTATATCTTCTTCACAATCACCGTCTTTGACAGATGGTTCTTCAAAAAGGAAGAAGCAACCAGCTGAGCTGCCTCTTGAAACTTTTCCTGATTATTTTAAGTCACTTTGTTGCTAAAAATGTGATATTATAGAAGAGGAAGAATTAGTTCCTTGCCATAGGAAGACCCAACTGTTCACTGAAGCCTGAATGGAGTTTAGAAAAAAAAATAAGGCCACATTGAGGAGTCCGTGTAGCTACCAACTGACTCAAAAATAACAGCAAAGATAACTGAAATGCATTGACAGATTACCATGTGCTACACATTTTATTCCATTCACTTTTGAGAATCGTTTCATTTAATCTTCCCAATAACCTCATAACTATTATATTATAATGATATGTATTATTATATGTTGTAGATGAGGAAATAGCTTCAAATAGGGTAAAACTTGCCTCTTGTTTCATGTGGGTAAAGCCAGGATTTGATACCAGGCAGCCTGAATCTGGATCCTTAACCAGGCTTTAAATAATTTTTTTTTTCCGTAGAGTTGATTTACAACACTGTGTTAGTTTCAGGTGTACAGCCAAGTCATTCAGTTTTATATATATATACATATTCTTTTTCAGATCCTTTTCTTGTATTGTTACAAGGTATTGAATATAGTTCCCCGTGCTATACAGTAGATCCTTCTTGTTCATCTATGCCACGATATACATAGTAGTGTGTATCTCTTAATCCCTAACTCCTAGTTTATCCCTCCCCACTTCTGCCCTGGCTATTAAGCTTTATACCTTTGTCACAAACAGGAGGGAACTGCTCTGTTAGACATCAGTGAGGAGGCTCACAAGAACAGCTCATTTGGCATCTCAATGAGAATCAATGATTCAGTGAAAATGAGGCATAGTTTTACGTCTGGTAAGCAACCTGTGCTTTCTCTTCAACTTTGAAATGAAAAATTCCCACCACATAAAATACAATAAAGACCCTTGTGTTTTTGTTTGTTTATTTGCTAATTCTGGTGATACCTTATTGACTAGGTTACTTTACTTTGATCATTGCTTTTTACTAGGCTACTAAGACTCTGAAGTTGGAGTGTCTTTGATCTGTGGAAGGTAGTCCAATATAATTCTTTGTTCTTGAACTCTCTGATCTCAGAACTGCTTTATGTACTCTTAAAAAGTATTGAGAACTCCAAAGAGCTTTTGTTTATATGGGTTATTTCCATGAATGAATTTTAGAAATTAAAACTGATAATTTTTACATACAAGAATATACAAGCCCGCATTCTATTAATATTAGCTGTTCAGAGTACTGTCAATGCATAGCTTCTGAAAAACTTAACAGTATATTCATGATAGAAAGTTAAAAAAATAGTATTTGGATTATGAAAAAGTGTTTGGTCAGGGAGATGCTCACTGGTATAATGGGAAACACTGTTATTACGGTTCAAATTCTCGTTCTGTTGCTTACTAAGTGGCTAAGTTGCTTGATCTCACTAGGATTCCGTTTCTTCATCTGAAAATGTGTAGAATAGTGTCTTCTTGCAGGTTTGGTGTTGGTATTCAATGGATATTGTACATAAATACTGTCACATGGTTCCAGTGCTGGTGATTGTTATGAAGATGGGTGGTGTACTTGACTGTGCCCACTAGCATCGCTATGTAGCAGAGCAGAGATTATTTGTATAACACCATGTAACAGGGGCTTCCCTGGTGGCTCAGAGGTTAAAGCTTCTGCCTCCAATGCGGGAGACCTGGGTTCGATCCCTGGGTTGGGAAGATGCCCTGGAGAAAGAAATGGCAACGCACTCTAGCACTCTTGCCTAGGGAACCCCATGGACAGAGGAGCCTGGTAGGCTACAGTCCACGGGGTCACAAAGAGTCGGACACGACTGAGTGACTTCACTTCACTTCCACCTTCACCATATAACAGTGTTGCATCGTCTGTCCTAATGGAGTCCTCTGCAGGCTGTCTGTCCCCACAATTAAGTAAAACAATATCACTTTAATAAAAGCCAGTCTTCTACAATAAATGTGATTGACAGAAAAAGAAGGGAACATAACAGTTTAAAGTTACTTAATGCTTTTATAATTTCTGAGCAAATGAAAGAAGATTAACATATTTTATTATCATTTAATTTTCATTAAAAAATAAAAGTCTATTTTTACAGAATGAGCTATTCCGTAAAAATGTTATTTGTGCCCAAAAGAATTTCACTCAAGAGCTATTACAACAAATAGGACTGGAGTTAGGGTCTCTGAGGTCCAAAACAGATCTGCAAGTGTAAGTTCATGGTCCACTTCCTTCAGGGCCTCTTTTACATACTAACATTCTAACGAAATAAAGAGTTGGGCATTTGCTGAGACTACCTTGATTTAGTGATTTATGAATAGCAATTGTTTGTGGTACAGAGAATCATTTGTAAGAAATCCTTGAAAACATATGGGAAAAGACATACAGGTGTAAATTTCATCTTGACTCTATGTGTAATTAAGTGTAATGTATATTCATTGAAATGGAAACTCTTGCCTGGAGAGTCCCAGGGATGGGGCAGCCTGGTTAGGCTGCCGTCTATGGGGTCACACAGAGTCGGACACGACTGAGGTGGCTTAGCAGTAGCGGCATTTGTCTTATTCTTGCTATTAATAAAGTAACTCACTTAATTTAGTCACCAAAGAGCTATATTTACATATACTAGGATTGACATGTTGCGATTGAAATGTCCACAGAATTGGTAACTGAATCAAAGGGAAAGGAAAAGGGTCAGATAAGTATCCAGGTTTTTCATTTTTGAGAAAGTAAAAAAAAAAAAAAGACAAGTCAAAAGATATTTGCACCTTGTTCTCTAAAGCAATGTCTGTGGTATGTCAACCAGACTTGTGTGTGTGCTTTTGCTCAGGGGTGTTTGACTCTCTTGTGACCTCACGGACTGCTAGGCTCCTCTGTCCATGGATTTTCCAGGCAAGAATTTCCTTTCTCCAGGGGATCTTCCCAACCCAGGGGTCGAGCACTGCAGGTGGATTCTTTATTGCAGTGTCACCTGGGAAGCCCAACGAAACTTACTTATATGTGATTGCTCTACGAGGTAACTGAGGGTCAGCATTAATACTTGATTCTTTGCAAAACTTAGAAGCATCTTCCAGATAAGCCTGGAGAGGTCTACCCTGTTGACAGGGCTTCAGGATCCAGTGACTCTTGATTCTACCGATTGAAACATCCATACTTCAAGTCACATGGATGAATCTAGAGGATATTATGCTAAGTGAAATAAGGCAATCAAATAACTACTACATGATTCCCTGATACGACATATCTAACAGTCAAATTTAGAGAATCAAGGAGAGAAATGGTGGTTCCTAGGGGCTGGAGTGAGGGGGAAATCAGAGAGTTGCTAATCAGTGGGCATAAAATTTCTGTTAAGCAAGGTGAATAATTCTAGACATCTGCTGTACAACATTGTATCTACAGTTAACAGTATACCGCTGCTGCTGCTAAGTCACTTCAGTCATGTCCGACTCTGTGTGACCCCATAGACAGCAGCCCACCAGGTCCTGCCGTCCCTGGGATTCTCCAGGCAAGGACACTGGAGTGGGTTGCCATTTCCTTCTCCAACGCATGAAAGTGAAAAGTGAAAGTGAAGTTGCTCAGTCGTGCCTGACTCTTAGCAACCCCATGGACTGCAGCCCACCAGGCTCCTCCGTCCATGGGATTTTCCAGGCAAGAGTACTGGAGTGGGGTGCCATTGCCTTCTCCGGTTAACAGTATATCCTATACTTAAGATTTGAGAGAGTAAAATGTTCTTACCACAATAAAATAAAATGAAATAAATAATTTTAAACAACTCCTTTCTCTGAACATTCCAGATTAATGTACTGTCTCCTGACTCAGCCTAGTCAGATTCAGGAAACTCAGTTGCAGGGATTTCTCTTAGATTTGAGAATCAGGTCATTGGAAGGACTGATGCTGAAGCTGAAGCTTTAATAATTTGGCCAACTGATGTGAAGACCTGACTTATTAAAAGAGACCCTGATGCTTGGGAAGAATGAAGGCAGGAGGAGAAGGGGACGACAGAGGATGAGATGGTCAGATGGCATCACTGACTGAGTGGACATGCGTTTGAGCAAGCTCTGGGAAATGGTGAAGGACAGGGAAGCCTTCCATGGCACGCTGCAGTCCAGGGTGTCGCAAAGAGTAGGACATGACTGAGTGACTCAACAATAACAGTGAGTGATTCAGGGAGATTACCCCAATTAATTGGTATTTTGAGAGACAGTATAAGTGAAACCCCCAACTAGTTGTGACTAATTGAAACAGAACCTCCACATGAGATTTGAGAGGACATCTTGTGAATCTTAAAAACGAATGGTAATGTTTGCTCTTATCCCATTGTTTTTAGACAAATCTGCACTAGCAGGAAAAACCAGATCATAGGCCAACGGTGAAGAAGAGTCAGGAATGAGTTACTTCAGGCGAGGAGCCTAAAACGACCCCTGCCAGGTGCTCCAGATGTTTCCTCTCGGCTTGTCTCATCTCTTCAGTTTTATCTGTGTTGAACTCTTGCCAGTTTCTTCTACCTAACCACTCACTTCCCCCACCCCCAACCAATACTCTGTATAAAGCTTCTAAGCGAGCCAGAGGCTGAGAATTGAGAAGGGACGTGTTGACAAAGTGTTGGGTATGCTGCCAGCAGGGTCTATTTCACAAGCGTGAACGCACACCCTTATCTGACCTCCACTTACTGAGTGATATTTCCACACCATCTCCAGAAGATGTTTTGTGCTCATGTCTAGTAGTCTTTCTGAAGCTGTGGAATGAAAAAAAATTCCACCCCCCAGAGGACAGAAGATTATTTATGTTGGAGCCAACCAGATATTTCTCAGGGTCCTATACTGTCGCTTCAGCCAGTGATGAGCGGATATTGACTTCTTCTAATACACAGGGAAGAAGAGTCTAATGTTCTCACCATCCTGATGTCATCTCCGATGATTATTTTTGTTGTTGTTCTAAATAATAGGATTTCTGGCATAAAGATTTATCTCAGGATTCAGCACAGTGGTGTTCTAAGATCAAGGGCTCCAGTGACGATGGATTTACGCAGGTTGTGATTCTCTGACTAATTTGCTTTGAATCCAGTGAACACTTGGGAAAACCAAAAAGTTATTCCCAAGATTTTACATCCTAACTGGAAAATAACAGGAAATATAGTGCAAAAAAAAAAAAAAACCCCAACTATTTTTCACTTCTGAAAGTCAAAATGGACTTTTTCATTTGTCACTCAAATGAATTTTTAATATGGTGATAGATACTTCAGTCTTACTTCTTTACACAAAATTTCAAGACCTTGCAGAACTTTTTATTTTCCTTTTTGCTAACATAAATTACTTTAAACACTCTCTGTGTCCCTGGAAATAGTGACTATTTTTAAAGTTTCCCACTCCATGCTACGTATATGTATGTTAGTGTTTTTAACCTCAATGTCGGGGAAAGGAAAGAGTTCAAGGCACAACTGGGATTAGGATTAGTCAGCTAATAACAATGTCATTGACATCAGCAGATGGTCAATACTGAAATCAGGTTGATTATATTCTTTGCAGCCAAAGATGGAGAAGCTCTATACAGTCAGCAAAAACAAGACCTGGAGCTGACTGTGGCCTAGATCATGAGCTCCTTATTGCAATTCAGGTTTAAATTGAAGAAAGTAGAGAAAACCACTAGGCCATTCAGGTATAACCCAAATCAAGTTCCTTATGATTATACAGTGGAAGTGACAAATAGATTCAAAGGATTAGATCTGGTAGAGTGCCTGGAGAACTATGCATGGACGTTCATAATGTTGTACAGGAGGCGATGACCAAAACCATCCCAAAGAAAGAAAGAAAGAAACATTTGGTTGTTGGAGGTGGATTTACACATAGCTGAGAAAGAAGAGAAGTGAAAGGCAAGGGAGGAAGGGAAATATATACCCAACTGAATGTAGAGTTCCAGAGAATAGCAAGGAAAGACAAGAAAGTCTTCAGTGAACAACACAAAGAAATACAGGAAAATAATAGACTGGAAAAGACTCGAGATCACTTCAAGAAAACTGGAAATACCAAGGGAATATTTCATGCAAGAATGGGCATGATAGAGGCAGAAATGGTAAGGACTTAATAGAATCAGAAGAGATTAAGAAGAGGTGGCAAAAATGCACAGAAAAACTATATTAAAAAGATCTTAATAACCTGGATAACCACAATGGTGTGGTCATTCACCTAGAGCCAGATACCCTGGAGTGTGAAGTCAAGTAAGCCTTAGGAAACAGTACTATGAACAAAACTAGTGGAGGTGATGGAATTCCAGCTGAACTATTTCAACTCCTAAAAGATGAGGCTGTCAAAGTGCTGCATTCAATATGTCAGCAAATTTAGAAAACTCACTAGTGGTCACAGGATTGGAAAAGGTCAGTTTTGATTCCAATCCCAAAGAAGAGCACTGCCAAAGAATGTTCAAACTACAGTACAATTGTGCTCATTTGACATGCTAGCAAGGTAATGCTGAAAATCTTTTAATCCAGTACGTGAACTGAGAATTTCCAGATATACAAGCTGGATATAGAAAAGGGAGAGGAACCAGAGATTAAATTGCCAACATCTGCCTTTGACTATGCCAAAGCCTTTGATTATGTAGATCACAACAGATGTGGAAAATTCTTAAAGAGACGAGAATACCAGATCACCTTACCTGTCTCCTGAGAAACCTGTATGCAGGCCAAGAAGCAGCAGTTTGAATCGTACATGGAATAGCAGACTGGTTAAAAATTGGGAAAGCAGTTCATCAAGGCTGTATATTGTCACCCTGCTTATTTAACTTATATGCAGAATACATCATGTGAAATGCCAGGCTGGATCAATCACAAACTGAAATCAAGATTGCCCGGAGAAATAACAATCTCAGATATGCAGCTGATACCACTCTAATGGCAGAAAGTGAAGAAGAACTAAAGAGCCTCCTGATGAACGTAAAACACATGAGTCAAAAAGCTGACTTAAAACTCAAGATTCAAAAAACTAAGATCATATCATCTGGTCCCATTGCTTCATAGCAAACAGATGTGGGAAAAGTGGAAACTGTGACAGATTTTACTTTCTTGGGCTCCAAAATCACGATGGACGGTGACTGCAGTTACAAAATTAAAAGACGCTTGTTCCTTGGAAGAAAATCTATGACCAACGTAGACAGCATATTCAAAAGCAGAGACATTAGTTTGCCAACAAAGGTCCATCTAGTCAAAGCTATGGTTTTCCCAGTAGTCATGTATGGATGTGAGAGTCGGACTCTAAAGAAAGCTGAGCGCTGAAGAATTGATGCTCTTGAACTGTGGTGCTGGAGGAGACTCTTGAGAGCCCCTTGGACTGAAAGGAGAGCCAACCAGCTCATCCTAAAGGAAATCAGTCCTGAATATTCATTGGAAGGACTGATGCTGAAGCTGAAACTCCAATACTTTGGCCACCTGATGCAAAGAACTGACTGATTGGAAAATACCCTAATGCTGGTAAGGATTGAAGGCAGGAGGGGAAGGATTGAAGGCAGTAGGAGAAGGGGATAACCAAGGATGAGATAGTTGGATGGCATCACTGACTCAGTGGACATGAATTTGAGTAGACTCTGGGAGTTGGTGATGGACAGGGAGGCCTGGAGTACTGCAGTCCATGAGCTTGCAAAGAGTTGGACATGACTGAGTGACTGAACTGAACTGAACAAATGGTTTTTCCAGTAGTCATGTATGGATGTGAAGGTTGGACCATAATGAAGCCTGAGCACTGAAGAATTGATGCTTTTGAAATTTGATGTTGGAGAAGACTCTTGAGAATACCTTGGACAGCAAGGAAAGTAAACCAGTCAATCCTAAAGGAAATCAGTCCTGAATATACACAGGAAGGACTGATGCTGAAGGTGAAGCTCCAACACTTTGGCCACCTGATGTGAAGAGCTGACTCATTGGAAAAGACCCTGATGCTGGAAAAGATTGAAGGCAAGATGAGAAGTGGGCAGTAGAGGATAAGATGGTTAGACACCATCTCTGACTCAATGGACGTGAGTTTGAGCAAATACCAGGAGATAGTGATGGACAGGTAAGACTGGTGTGTTGCAGTCCATGGCGTTGCAAAGAGTTGGATACGACTGAACTACTGAACAACAAGGGCTATTGTTCTGAACAGAAGGTAAACCTCGGCTACCTTGCCTCTAGAGGTTTCTGGAGCCTCTCTGCCCACTTTTACCAAAGAGCCCAGAACAGAACCTGCTTCTCTCTCAAAAGATGTCACAACAGGGAAGGTCATAACAGGGAACGTCACTGGGGAAAACCAGGTGAGGAGTTAGGACCCTCCGCTCCCTGAATTGTCCCCTCAGCTGGGTTCTTTACTCACTCAAGGTGACATCCCTGGATGAGGAATTGTGATCCCAACTTTATAGACCAGGATACTTTGACTGGGAGTGGTTTAGAAATGATTGTAAAGCATTAGTCACAGAACCAATCAGTGTGGGAATGAGGATGGGAACCGCATCTGCCCTCCTCCAGACATCACTCTTCGCTTGGAGGATTTAATTATAGCCCAAGTGAGAGGCGGTGCGGAGAGTTCTGTGGATGGGGAGTTAATGTTGGCATGGCCATTCGGATTAAAAGAAATAAAACCTTTTGAAGGCTTTGGATGAGCTTTGGAAAAGGCTTCGCTTTCCTCCTTTAAGCCAGAATTCTGTATCTATGTCTTGGTGCAAAGGAAAACAAAGATGTGATAAACACTGGGTCATGTGACCCATTCAGCATGCCTGAAGTGGTCAAAGGACCCTAATATGATTGCGAAGAACTCTGTTAGGTCTGTACTTGGAAAATAGCATTTATTCTTTTTTAAATTTTTGGCCATGCTGCAGGGCATGCCAGATCTCAGTTCCCCAACCAGAGACTGAACCTGTGCCCCCTGAGCTGGAACTGAGGAGTCTTAACCACTGGACCACTGGGGAAGTCCTTATTCTATTCCCTAAATAATATAATTTTTGCATAAACAAGCCACACAAACTCTGCGAGCCTCATAGTTACCTCAACTATGAAATGGAAAGGGTTGAATAATGTAAAATTTAAGGTTTTTAAAATAAGTGTCTGCGAAATCACAACCGTGTGAAAAAATATACATGTATAAATATATATGTACATATATATTTAAGGCAAGACTATAGAAGCAATTTGACCACACAGACCATAAGCTCTTCAAGGGCAGGGACCACCTCTTTAATTTCTTTTGATTCCCCCTAATGCTTGGTACTTAGCACTAAGCAGGTGTCCTGTAAGCCTTGTTGGCTGTCAAGCCAAGTGTTAAGATGCAGAAGCTTTATTTGTCTGCACAAATCTGTTCTGGGGGCCATCCCTGCCAAAGTAGGCCAGGGAATTAAAGACTCTATAATTAGGCCTAGAGAGTTGCACCAGGCACTGTGTCCCTGCTTGTCAGTGTGTCCCCATGATGACGTAGTGACAGTTGCCAGTCTCTCTGGGACCTGAATTCCGCTCATAGGAATGTTAATTTCACTTTATTTTTCTTCTTGACAGAGGATAAGCTTATCATTCAAGCCCATCAGAGAAGTGCTATTGTTTTATAACTCAAAAAAAAAGGATTTCCCTCCTTCCACCCTTAAACTGCAAGTCATGGGTTGCGGGTTTAAGTTAGAAAAAGGAAACAAAAAAAAGGAAAGTCTGCAAAGTAAAACACATGTGGTGTGGATAGTCTGAAAAAGGAAATACATATATGACTTAAGCCCATTAATGAAGAATTTATGGTGTCAGGAATTTAGCTTTATTTTCGCAAAACCTCATGGCAATGCTAGTATATTATTTGCCCTTTTTACAAATGAGAAAATAAGTTCAGAGAGATAAAAAGCTTGCCCACATTCACATAAATGGTAGCTGGTGTGAAAGATCATGTCTCTGATCCCCAAACTACTATGCTCAATCTGTCCTCCCTTCGCCTCCCCCTCCCCACCCCCACTTGACTTACTGTTATCTTTCCTGCTCCCTGTTTCATAGGGAGGAAGGGAGCAGGCATTGGTGTGTTTCTACAGTTGCCTTTCTTCTGCCTTCTCCCTGTCTTCAGTGTGTGCTAAAGGGATAAATTAGTAGTCCTCTGAAAAACATGTTAGGATTGTTCTGTTTGTACGCAATTCTCCATAGAGTTCTAAGAGCTGAATGTAATATTTCAAAAAATTTTTCAAGTGTTTTCCTCTTCTGTCCCTATTACTTTAGCTTAAAAAAAAAGAAAGAAAGAGAAAGAGCTAGGGTCAGGAATAAAAGCAGTCACAAAGACATGTCAGCATTTATAACTGAGAGTTACTGGCTTATCTGATCCTCATAACAAACCCTTGGCGGCAAGTAGGGCAGTGTGGTTAATCTTGAATTGATAAATGAGGAAGGGGAACCCTGTGTTTTAAAGGACCTGCTCAAGATTACGCAGATGGTGAAGAAAGCATGGCATTCGAATCCAGATCATTGACTCTTAACTTAGGATTCTTGAAAGTACAGTGGAGTGAGATTTAAATACTCAATGCCACTAGCTTTCTAAAGGATTTGGGGCCAGATGGCAAACTGACTTCATCCCACTTCCCCATCATTCCCATCACTAAACCTAGTTGTCAGTCCTGATTCAAACAGCTGCCGGGCTGGCAGGCGGCTCAGAGCAATTAAGACCTTAGACTCCATGGGAGTTCCAACAACTGGGAGAGGTCCCAAAGAGCAGACAAAGAAAGATGACACAAACAAGGGTGCCCCTCAGCCAGATAAGAGATGATCAAACAAGACAATGGGAGCAAGGAAGAGCAGCCTGCGAGATATTTGCCCAACTTAATTAAGAAAATAAGACCACTTATGGGGATTTAAGGATAGCTCAAAATAGAAGTTACATCAAAAAACTGTGACTTGTGAGTGAAAATGCTTAGTAAACAATTTGAAGACGAGAATGGACACTGTTGAGATTTGAATGATAATTTGCAAGATCAGGTGGAAGAAAAAATCTTAAAGCAAAAGATAAAAGCCAACCAACCCAAACAAACAAAAACACAAAAAAGACAGTCATGAAGGAAAAGTTAAAAGACTTGAAGAACAGATCCTGGATGGTTAGCATTTGACAAAGGAATAGAAGGATAAAATAGAAGAGTTGGAGGAGAAACAATAATAAAACAAAGAGGAGGAGACAGTCGACAGTTGTGTTGAGCCAAGGCTACTAAAGGAATCCAAGAGGAGATGGTGGGTGATGGGCAGTTCCTCTAACCCATGGGATTCAGACTTTGTCTGATCAGTAATGATGGTCACTCAGTTGTGTCTCTTTGCGACCCCGTGGAATAGTTCATGGAATTCTCCAGGCCAGAATACTGGAGTGGGTAGCTGTTCCCATCTCCAGGGGATCTTCGCAACCCAGGGATTGAACCCAGGTCTCTTGCATTGCAGGCAGATTCTTTACCAACTGAGCCACAGGGGAAGCCCAAGAATCCTGGAGTGGGTAGTCTATTCCTTCTCCAGTGGATCTTACCGACCCAGGAATTGAACCAGAGTCTCCTGCATTGCAGGCAGATTCTTTACCAGCTGAGCTACCAGGGAAGCCCCAGTAATGATGGGGAAGTTACTTTTTTGACTTTCAATGTGTTGAACATTCTATGTATGTATGTGTGTAATCTTACAGTCTAAGGTGTAAAGAGATGTTTGTATGAGGAGAAATATGTATATAATGTGTATTACTATGTGTGAGTGTGTGGATATATATATATATTTGCTCTCCCCTCCCTGTCCCACTTCTGTGTCTCCTCCTACTTTAAACTGTAAGTTTAAAGGCAAGATCTATATGTTTGTGATCTGTGGTGGCTTGTATCTCTGATTCTAGAAAGTATTTAAGATTGGTGACCCATTTACTCTCACTTTTACCTTTCTGTTGCACTTTCTCTTTGTTCTCTGGCCAGAACTTTCAGCTTTTAATATGTATTTGTTGAATACTGGCTGCTTCGGGAAGGAAAGAAACCATGAGAAATGATTTTGGGGAATGGGAGAGGCTAACATTTTTTTCCTTAAAATCACAGCTGCCTCCAGGCGAGGTTGTGAAGTGGCACGTTGCCCCCACCTATCCACTCACCTGTCCCATGTTAGGACTTTAAAGATCCTTTCTCCATCTTACTCTCAGCCTCTGTCAACAGAGCCCCCCAATCCAAAGAGATACCAATCGTTGCTTTCTTATGCAAATTCTCCAAAAGCTAATTGTGCCCATTCCTTTGGTTCAAATCTAATAACTTCTAAAGAGTGAAATTTAATAGGGAACACTAGCAGGTTTGGAGGGCAGACTTGTTCAACTCACATCAAGGGACAGAGCCAATGGTCTACAGTTTGAAGCCACCAGCGTCCTGATGGCTAATCAGGTAGGTTTCAGTATAACTTTTCTTTCTTATCCTGCTTCTGAATGACCAGGCCTGAGAGGGGCAAACCATGTGTAAGATGCTCAGGCTTCTTTTAAAATGGAGCCAAGAAAGGACTGACAGATGAGCACGCAGCACACACTGAGAAATATTCAACGGGGAGGAACTGAGCCGAAAGGAAAGGAGGCAAACAGCTGAGCCGGCTTCCCATGAGCATTAACGCAGGCAGCAGAGGGGAGCCTGATGACGCTGAAGCAGCGGTCACAGGCCTTGCGGTGGCCGCAGAGGGCGATAAGGCAGAGCCGCAGAGCTGAAAGCACGCGCTGTCGGTGCCTCCCCAGGGTGCCTCCCCAGAGCCAGGCCGCCTGGCCCGGCGCGGGCGTGAGGAGGCGGCAGAGAGCCAGGGGAGCACCGGCGGGAGCGGGCGGGAGGAAGGAGCAGGCGCTGGGATTTCGGTAGGCGAGGCTGCTGAGATCAGAACCCGAGAGTCGAATTTCTCCAGATGTCATTCCCTCCACATCAACATGGGAAACCGAGAGGGCTGGAGAGGTGAAGGGCCTGCAGAGTTGGGCCGCATGACGTGCTCTGGACCACCCGTCCTCTTTCTCTTTTTCACCTGCCTCCCAGATGGTTAAGCATCCAGCCCAGCGACAGTGGTGAGCATTTGTGGAATGCCAGCTGTTTGTCTGAAGCTAGGTCCACGTTTAGTCGAGTCTTAACTGCTGGGCCCTTCTCTGCTTCCTTAGTCTCGGGACAGAGACTGGAATGGGTGGGGCATGGCCCCTCCTTGATGGAGCTTCAGCCGGGCTCCTTTGCGTTCTCTTCCCAACTAGGCCTGGACTTTTTCTGCCAAGCTGGATTAGCAGACTCCCCCATCCGACCACACTCCTGTATCTACCTAGATTGCTCATTCCCCACCTTTGCCTGGGTATAATATCTGATTTCTCTGATTTCAGCAAGAATCTCGTTAAGTTAATTTAACCAGAATCTCCTCTTCCCTGTGATGTTTCCTTGTAAATTTCCATCCACTGACCTCCCACCCCTCCTCTTCTCATTGACTCTCAAAGCCCCCCTTTTCCTTATTGTTTTCAGGGCTGAGCTCATCCCTCTCCCCTACTGCAAAACTCCAGTGCAGTAGTCCCTGTATCCATCCCAATAGTCCTCCTGAATAAAGCTGGCCTTCCTGTTTTAATGAGTGTCATGAATAATTTTTTTCTTTCACAGAAGAGAGGGCCCGTTATCTTCTGATAATCTGAGGAAAAAGCAAAAGCAGATGAACTGAAATGAGGCACCCAAGAGCTCACTGGAAGTCAAAGCATAGCCTTCAGACCCAAGGGTGGGTTTTACTCACTGCGGCAGTCTAAATTCCTCTTCTCTCGCTCGTGTTCATGCCTACCAGTCCTCTCTCTCTGCCAGCCTCCACATTTGCATAATTCATAAATGTGAAACTTGGAAGATACAGCCAGACTTTGGAAGCCCACTTTAGGCTCTCGTTGCTCCCGTCCTAGGTCAGTCCTTCCGAAATTTTAATGTGCATTTAAATCGCACGGAGCTCTTCTTCCATGCAGGTTCTGCTGTGGTGGGCCCAGAGTGCATTTGAGCAAGATCTCAGAAAATACCAGTTCAGGTCTTAGATCCTTGTTTAATTCCCCTCGAATCACCTTGCAGAGGTCTGAGAACGTATTGATGCCTGGGTCCTACCACCAACGTTTCTGGTTTATCTGGTCTGGGTGTGATCTGGGTGTGGAGAATGCCATGTATCTTTTGGAATTACAGTTTTGTCTGGATATACACCCAGGAGTGGGACTGCTGGGTCTTATGGTGACTCTATTTTTGGTTTTTTGAGGAAATGCCATACAGTTTTCCATAGTGGCTGTACCAGCTGACATTCCTGTTGGTTTTGCCTTCTTTGGGAGAATAGCAAAACCTGGTGAGAGTGAGTGTCGCCGGGCCTTGGAGCTGAGCAGCACCCGTCCGGCTTGGAGAGGGTACAGTCCCCGAGCCGGGTGGATCCCACTCTCTCCACCACACTCCGAGTGTGCATCTGTGCCACTGCCCAGGCCCCTCCCCTGGCACTGCCTCCCTGGGCCTCCCAGGCCTTAGAGTTCCCGCTGCTAGCCTACAAACCTGTGTTCCCATTCCTCGCCTTCCAAAATATGGTTCCAAACGACTCCTCTCTCATGTGACTTCCTTGTCTTTAGGCATGTGATACTCTGGGTGTGTCCCTCCTGCCATTTGTCACACACAGTTTCACACTCTGGCGCTCAAGGTGTCCTCGCTGCTCCCTGTGAGTGAGATGACCTTCTTGCTTCTTCATATGCTGAAGGATCCCAGTATTTGTTCAGTGAAGGAAAAGTGCCCGTTGTAGATTGAATTGCCCTCTTCCCACGTCACGTGTTGAAGCGCCAATGCCTCGGGGCTCCTGTGCCTCACAGTGTGAGTCGAGATAAGACCTTCATAGAGGCAATTAAGATTATGGGTAATCGAGGCTGCTAGGATGGGAAGAGGAACTTTTCATTTACAAGGAGATAGCAGGGATGTGAGTTCGCAGAGGAAAGGCCACATGAGGACGCAGCGAGGAGACCTTACACGCAAGGAGAGAGACCCCGAAGCAGTAGCCTGCCAACCTGCATCTTGGATTTCTATCCTCCAGACTGTGAGAACATAAATTTAAGCTGTTTAAGCTCCCTAGTCTTTGGTACTTTATTATGGGAGCTCTAGCAAACTAATACAGTGGGGAAGAAAGTTTCTGTTTGAAATAGAATCAGTTCTTTGAAAGGGATATCAAGTTAATGATACAGGATGGTCTAGTAGCTTTTCTGTGGTTTCTATATGTGGTTTGATATGAAAAAACTTTATCTAAAGAAATTTTCCTACCTGAAATGACCCTTTATTTGTCACTTTCTCATGGGGATTCTATCCATTTGTTGTTCTTATCAGTTTTATTATTTCTACCATCATGGATATTTCGAAAACTACCAGAGGCTTGAGTTGATAGGTAGATAAGATGGCCTGCAATGTGAATCCTACTATCCTCAAGATGTGAGGAAAAGAAATCCTGAAAACCTTCCTAGACAATAAGCCTGTTTTAAAATAAATTTTAGGAATAGAGATTTTTTTTTTCTCCCCCAATAGACAAACCAGTAAAAGAACCAAGGAATTAGATCATTTAGTTCTACTTTGGGTAAAGGTCATCTGAATTACTGTAGTTAGCCATAAACTCCCAAAGGACATTTTTAAAATATCTGTTGGGATAGATATCAACACTTGGCCTAATCTAGAAGTCCACAGTGGCACCAGTCAGGTGTCCACTTCCCTGGAATTGCTCATCTTCTCAGTTTATTGGCAAGCATCACAACTGGTCTTGACAACCAAAAGTGAAACATTAAAACATGGCTTAATCAACAGGAGGATGAATTTGCCTTTGGAGGCCAGGAAAAGGAGACTAAATAGACAAGAGGTAGTGTTGGAGGAAGTCCTAATCACAGAAGTGCCAGCAGGAGAGAAATGTAGTCTTCATAAAGGCCATCAGTTCCCTTCAGTTCAGATGCTCAGTTGTGTCTGACTCTTTGTCACCCCATGGACTGCAGCACACCAGGCCTCCCTGTCCATCACCAACTCCTGGAGTTTACCCAAACTCATGTCTATTGAGTCGGTGATGCCATCCAACCACCTCATCCTCTGTCGTCCCCTTCTCCTCTTCCCCTCAGTCTTTCCCAGCATCAGTTCAGTTCAGTTCAGTTCAGTTGCTCAGTCGTGTCTGACTCTTTGCAACCCCATGAACTGCAGCATGCCAGGCCTCCCTGTCCATCACCAACTCCCGGAGTTTACCCAAACTCATGTCCATTGAGTCAGTGATGCCATCCAACCATCTCATCCTCTGTCATCCCCTTCTCCTCCCACCCTCAATCTTTCCCAGCATCAGAGTCTTTTCAAATGAGTCAGCTCTTCACATCAGGTGGCCAAAGTATTGGAGTTTCAGCTTCAACATCAGTCCTTCCAATGAATACCCAGGACTGATCTCTTTTAGGATGGACTGGTTGGATCTCCTAGAAGTCCAAGGGACTCTCAAGAGTCTTTTCCAACACCACAGTCCAAAAGCATCAATCCTTCGGCCCTTAGCTTTCTTTATAGTCCACCTCTCACAAAGGCCATGTGCCTGGCTAAAACTCAAGATTCAATATTAAGGACTGAAAGAATAGTATTTATTGGCAATTCATGAATTCTGCCCCAGGTACTAGTCCATGAGTCAAGGGTTCATTGCATTTCCCTTCCCTGTGATGTATGCATTCATTCACTCATTCAATCATTTGTTCTTCAAATATTTGTTAAGTTCTTGTCCTTTGAATGGGTAATACCATCCAACCATGTCATCCTGTCACCCTCTTCTCCTTCTTAGTTCCAAATACCAAATATTCTGAAACTTTACCAGGATATGCCTTGTGTTTTGTGGGTTATTAATATTTTCTTCTACTGTTTTACATTTTCTAAATTATTTCTATGATGAGTTTCTCTGGAAAAGACTATTTTTCAGAGCAGTAGGCTGGAGTTTCTCTATTTTCATTAGTGCAAAAAAAATCTTTTTTGTTTAAATTCATCTTTTTATTGCCAGCATCTTAGCAATAGCACCAGGCATTTGCTAAAGTGGTACTCAACAATTTCAATAAATGAATCCAATTGAAATAAGCTTCTTGCAAAGTTTGAGTCTTTGGATTCAAATTTATGATACTTCTCAGATCAGCAAAGGCATAAGATGATCAGAGTACTGAGAGCCTGGCTTGGCTGATGACCTCTTATTCCATCTAAGGAAAGTGAAGTTCAGTAAAGTGAGATTGTGGAATGACTAGTCGGTAACATGAATGTTCCCAAATGTCCCATATCTTTCCTGTGAAGTATTCCTCCACAGCTAACTCATCTTTCTTCATCTCTTCCCACAATATATGCTGGATCTTCCATGCGGGGGGCATGGGGAAAAGTGGTGGTCAAGGAAGGAGGCAGAACATGAGTCCACCGGTTTCCTGCTGAGTTGATAGAAGCTTTTCCTGTCTGACCTGCCCTTAGAAAGAACTGCCTGCTAAGGCATATGCTGAAGGCTGGGAGAGACTGGAGTTGAGGGTAGAGGCGGAAATGATGTGCAGTCCTGTCGGGAAGATCCAAAGAAATGAAGGTTAAGTGTAGGAATTGCTGGATTTAAAAGGAAATCCTTTGGGATGCTTATGAGAAGTAGTTTATCTTCTAACTCAGGATTTAAGTTTGAAATGTATATGGTTACAGAGGAAAGGAATATTCAAATACTTCTTTTTTAAAATGAACAGAAATATCATTCTCACCCCGAAAGTTCTGCACTTAATTATAGAATTAGTAATAAGTAAGACATCTGGAAGGGACTGAACAGAAGTGTTTCTAAAGAGTGTTGGGATCTGGGCATAGTTATCTGTAAATGAACAGCAGGCTTGGCTTTGAAAAGTATTCTTTAAAGAAACAGCCAAGGACTTCTCTCCCATTCTCTTCTCCTTGGGTTACCTTCACCAACCACAAACTTTAAAAACAGAAAAAGAGTTTACTTCTTCAGAGCAACGTTAGGCTCACGGCAAAACTGAATGGGAGGCACAGAGATTCCCCATATACTCTTTGCCCCCACGAATGCAGAGCCTCCCCTATTATGAACACCCACCCACAGCTGATTACGATACATCATAGTCACCCGAAGGCCATAATTTACATTGGAGTTCACTCTTGGTATCGTACTTCTTTCATACGGCTTTGATCAAATTTGTAGTGACATGTGCGCTGTGTGTGTGCTCAGTGGTGTCTGACTGTTTGCAACCCCATGGAATTTTCCAGGCAAGAATACTGGGATGGGGTGCCATTTCCTCCTCCAGGAGATCTTCCCGACCCAGAGATTGAACCCATGTCTCCTGCACTGGCAGGCAGGTGCTTTACCACTGCGCCACCTGGGAAACCCTATAGTGACGTGAATCCATCATTATAGTAGCAAACAAAATAGTTTCACTGCCCTAAGAATCCTCTGAATGCTTAGCCTGTTCATCCTTCCTCCCTATAACACCTGACAACCACTGACTTTTTTTTTTTTTTCCACTGTATCAATGTAAGTGAATTCCTTAACCCAATTTCCAGTGTAGGGGTGGGGGTTCCCATATCAATATGCAATTCTTGGAACACCAGCTCGGTGTCTTGCACTCAACTCATTTCTGCCACTATCGACCCAGAGATAGTATCAGATTCCACAGCTTAAGGATTCAGTCCTACAAGCCTGTGCCCAAGCCCTTAGGAGCCGATTGCGAACCCAGGTTGTTACTTGTGCTTCTAATCAGCTGGCTATAATTTAGACGTTCTTGTGACCTTCTCCTTTGGGTCAATTAATTCGCTACAGCAACTCATGTAACTCAGAGAAGCATTTTACGTAAAATACTAGAGTAGTGGCTTATTATAAAAAGATATGGCTCAGGAACAGCCATATGGGAGCGAGGCAGAGGACGAGGCATGAGAAAGCACTCTCTAGGCAAGCTCTCTGCATCTCCACGTGGCCATCAGCCTGAATGCTCTCTGTATCCCATCCTTGTATGTGTTTTATGGAGGCTTCATTGCATAGGCATGAGGGATTAAATCACTGGCCATTTAAATTGATTCAAACCCACCCCCCTGCCCTTCCCTGGATGTCAAGGGCTGTGGGACTGCAAGTTCTATCACAGGGACCAATCACAGAATTGGTTCCACTGGCAATCAGCCCCATCCTTAGATGCTTTCCCCAAAGCCACCTCATTAAATAACAAAAGACACCTTGCATACTCTTAACACTCAGGAAATTCCAAAGGTTTTGGGGACGCTGAGCCAAGAACCATGACAAAACCCAAATATATATAACAATTATCTTTTGGTCATCCCAACAACCAAATATATGTTTTTCTTAAGAATCGCAATGTTGCAGCACAGTTTTGCCTTTTCCAAAAAGTCATGTAGTTGGAATCATGCATAGAATATGTAAGCTTCCAAGGTGGCGCTAGTGGTAAAGAATCCACCCACAATGCAGGAGATGTAAGAGACACAGGTTCGATCCCTGGGTCAGAAGATCCCCTGGAGGAGGGTATGGCAACCCATTCCAGTATCCTTGCCCAGAGGATCCCATGGACAGAGGAGCCTGGTGGGATACAGTCCACAGGGTTACAAAGAGTCAGACACAACTGAAGTGACTTAGCACAGCACGTGAAATATGTAGCTTTTTTAAATTGACTTCTTTCACTTAGTGATATACATTTGCACATTCCCCAGGTCTTTTCATGGCCTGATAGTTCAATTCTTTTTAGTGCTGAGTAATATTCCATTGTTTGGGTATACCACAGTGTATCTCTTCTCTTACTGAAAGATATCTTGGTTGCTTTCAAGTTTCAGCAGTTATAAATGCAGCTGCTATAAACATCCATGTGCAAGTTTCTTTCTTTTTCCTGTGGATCTAAGTTTTCAGATCTTTTGGGTAAATACCAAAGAGAGCAGTTGTTTGATCATATGGTAAGAGCATGTTGAGCTTTGCGTAAAGCTTGTCAAACTGAGCTCCAAAGCGGCTGTACCACCATGTGTTCCTGCCAGCAGTAAATGAGAGTTCCTGACACTCCACATCTTTGCCAGCAGTTGGTGTTGTCAGTGTTTTGGATGTTAGCCATTCTAATAGGTATTCAAAATTGTTTTAATGTACATTTTCCTGATGACATGTAGAGTATTTTTTTCCTGTGCCATCTCTATGTCTTCTTTAGGGAAAGCATACACCAAATGCGTGTATGTCTTATGATTGGATCATTTATTTTCTTATTGTTGAGTTTTACCTTGTGTCTTTGGGGGTAACTTCCTATATGAGGTGATATGGACTAAGCTCATAATTTGAATTCAGATCCTAAAATGGAGGGAGAAGGTTTAAAACAAAACCGACTTTTGGTGATATCTGGTTTAGTTTAAACCAAAGGTAGAAAAGTGAAAGTGTTAGTCGCTCAGTCATGTCCAACTCTTTGTGACTCCATGGACTGTAGCCCTCCAGTCTCCTCTGTCCATGGACTTCTCCAGGTGAGAATACTGGAGTGGGTGGCTGACCCTTCTCCAGGGGATCTTCCTGACCCAGGGATGGAACCTGGGTCTCCACCATTTAGGCAGACAGAAAGGATGCTTCATAAGGAGCAGCAGCTAATGGGATTAGGTTAGTCCTGAAGGGTCATCAGAAGTGGGCAACAAGAAGCAGAACTTCTTCCTGACTGTCTCCTTCTTCCACAGAAACCATCCCAGAATCGTGGGCCTCAATGGCCTTCAATTTAGTCTTGCTCATTCTCCTTCCACAAATATTAATAACAGGGCCAGCCTTGCTATTGCTGTGTCCTCTGTTGAGTGCCTTGCTTGAGCAGAAGGTAGTATGGAGAAAACACAGAACAAAGCTCTAGAATGTTTTCTGTGGTTCAAAGGACTTAGATAATTTTTTTTCGTGCCCACTTGTTCTATTTCCAACATCTACAGATGGCTTTGGGAGCATCCAGTCTGAATGTGGTACTGAACTGTTCCCCAAAAGAAAGTCAAAAAGGTCAATCATAGTGATTCTAAGGAAATTCTTCTGAAATGAATGGCTGGAGGGTCAGCACAACAAACCCATGTAAGCAGATAGCTGCAAATGTGTAGGATTTCTGTATGGACTGAGCTCTTTCAGAGAGAGTCTTTCAAGTCGGACCTGGGAGGGTGCTCTGGGCACTTTTGTTGAAATTGTATCCCAGTCTGCCTCCCTGCACTGATGCTTTCTCCCTGGGCTTCTGGTCCTTGGGATATATGGCCTTTTTCAAGTAAATAATGTTCCAGAAGTGTCCGTGGGAACCTTGACTCTCGTACACGAGCATAGCAACAGTGAGTTTTAACCTTACTTGTACAAAACCCCCTTCTTAGGGAATGGGTTGCGCTGTGCTTAGTCGTTCAGTTGTGTATGACTCTTTGCAACCCCAGGGACTGTAGCCTGCCAGGCTCCTCTGTCCATGGGGATTCTCCAGGCAATAATACTAGTGTGGGTTGCCATGCCCTTCTCCAGGAGTTTCCCAACCCAGGGATCAAACCCAGGTCTCCCACTTTGCATTGGATTCTTTACTGTGTGAGCCATCAGGGAAACCCAAGAATAATGGAGTGGGTAGCCTATCCCTTCTCCAGGGGATCTTCCCAACCTAGAAATCGAACCAGTGTCTCCCGCACTGCAGGCGGATTCTTTACCAGCTGAGCTACCAGGGAAGTTACTTTGCACTGAAAGTGTGGACTTTTCTCCTTAAAACCTTTGTGGTTGCCAGATCTGCCACATGAATGGTGCAGAGAACCTGTTGAGATCTGTGAAGTATGTTATTTCATCCGAATTACCCTTCTGGAATACTGCTGTTTAGAGACAACTTTCATGCCATTTCATTGCTCAGGAAAGCACTTGTGAGACAGGTTAAGTTTCTAAACTTAAAAGTAGACATTGAATTTCTGACACTCTGTAAACTTAATTGTAGACAGAAATCCAGCATGATACATAAATAGCCAAGCTTCCCCAAGTCTTGGCTAACCCCGGGGGCCCTGCAGTGGTTCAAGGACTAAAGGAAGACATTCTCCAGAGGGCAAAGCAGCAGCCTGTCTGCTCTGTGCCATACCTGCCCCAAAGCCTTGTCCACAGTAGATGCTCAATGATCAGTGAAGCAAGCAAATGGTAAATGCAGTTTAATAACTCTATCCTTATACATGTTCCTCTCTGCATTAGATGCTGACACAGCTGGTACGTGATGGGCACTTGTTGTGTACAAGGCTCTGTGTTTCAAATTTGTTAGTTCACTTAAGCCTCATAGCCATCCTGTGAGCTTCCTTAAAAGTCAAATCTAATAACTACACTTTTCTCAAACTTTTAGTATAGTGTCAGATATCATCAGTGAAACCTCAGGGCAGGTTAGAGTCAAAATCCCTTTACTAACTTGACTTCAGCTTTCTGGAAGGTCCATGCAGCTCCCTCTTGCAGCCTAATAACAGAGTGCTTCTCTGATAGTCTGAGAAGCTCTGGCTTCTCTGGTTTCCATGTACCATCTTTTTTCAAAGCTAAAAAAAAAAGCATTGTAAAAGAAGTAAATATGTTTTAAAAAATATTCAAAAATGGTACAGAAATATATTTAAATAGAATAGCAATATGCCTGGTACCTGCTCTCTTCCCCATGTCTTTCTCTGCGAACTCTATTTGCCTTAGGTAGCAGACCAGTCCTCACTGGTTTGGAGGTTGCCTGTGTGCTAAGTGGCTTCAGTCGTGTCTCCCTTTTGTGATCCCTTTGGACTATAGCCCTCCAGGCTCCTCTGTCTGTGGGATTCTCCAGGCAAGAATATTGGAGTGGGTTGCCATTTCCTCTTCCAGGGGAACTTCCCAACCCAAGGACTGGACCACACCTCTTACCTGCATTGGCAGGTGGGTTCTTTCACACTGGTGCCACCTGAGAAGCCCAGTTCCCAGGTATTTTCCTTATTCTAGTACTATATTAATATTCACACTGCTTTGCAACTTCAGCTTTCATTTCATTTAACATGTTGTTCTGATATAATTGATTTCTATAATTTTCACACAACAGTAGGATAAAGATTCTATTCAATTTTCCATAGACTATAAACTAGGAGACACTGGAAGATATCCAGGGACATAAAACAAGGTGCAAAAATTTCATAGTCTAAAGATATTGATGATTTCACTCATTTTTAAAAAAATGACTGCTAAGTATGACTGTATTTATGGAGTGTGTCTAGGTACCAATTACTGAGCATTATTTTATTTTATTCTCATAAAAACCACATGAGGTAGGTACTTCTATCCCCTCTATATTCTGTATGCAGAAATTGAAGTTTTAAAAAAGATTATCATAGTTCATTTAGTTGTTAACTAGTCCCTATTAAGGGTCTTCCCTGGGGGCCCAGCAGTAAAGAACCTGCCTGCAATACAGGAGACACGGGTTTGTTCTCTGAGTCAAGAAGATCCTCTGGAGATGGAAATGGCAACCCACTCCAGTATTCTTGCCTGGGAAATCCCATGGATAGAAGAGCCTGGTGGGCTACAGTCCACAGAGTCACAAAAGTGTTGGACATGACTGAGCGACTAAACAACAGCAAGTCTCTATTAAGGCACATTTAATTGAACATAAATATAATTACTCTAGTGTATATATCAGAGAAGGCAATGGCACCCCATGCCAGTACTCTTGCCTGGAAAATCCCATGGACGGAGGAGCCCGGTAGGCTGCAGTCTATGGGATCACTAAGAGTTGGACACGACTGAGCGACTTCATTTTCACTTTTCACTTTCACACATTGGAGAAAGCAATGGCAACCCACTCCAGTGTTCTTGCCTGGAGAATCCCAGGGACAGGGAAGCCTGGTGGGCTGCTGTCTATGGGGTCGCACAGAGTCGGACACGACTAAAGCAACTTAGCGGCAGCAGCCGCAGTGTGTATATAGTGAGTAATTATATAATATATATATATAGTCTGCAATGAGCATGTACAGGTTAAAGTCCTAGATCCACTTATTCCGCAGCTATTTTTAAGAGCTTGCTATGTGCCAGGAAATGTTCTGGGCATTAGGAATACTGTGTTGAAGACAGATGAGGGTTCTGTTTTAATGGTGCTTATCTGCCAGTGGATAGGAAGATAATACATAGGCAAATATGTTATTATGTCAAGATATGGGCTAAGAATGACAAAGCCGGGCGAGGGAGTGGAGAGCGATAGGGTTTTTGTTTGAGAAAGGGAGGTCAGGGAAGACTTCTCTGAATGAAAGACCTAAACATTGGGCTGAACATCTGAGTTCCCATCACATAGTGAGGGAAAGAGCATTCTAGAATAACAAGTGCAAAGGCCCCAAGACAGAAATGTTTCTGGCACGGTCAAAGAGAAAGGAGTATCAAGGATGACTCCGGGTTTGAGACCTTGCTAAAATGCTAAATGGTAGGGCCATTTACTGAGAAGGGGTGGGAGGGGGAGACGCAGCAGGCTTGCGTCTGAGGAGGCGGGGCAGTGAAGAAGGGTCCCTGTGGGGGCTGAGCTTTGCCATGTTTGTCACACAGCTGGGGGGCAGATTCAGAAAGGAGCCACGCGCAGAGGAGCGCTCAGGGCTGGCAACCTGGTTTGGGCATCAATGGCCAACAGAACCCGTTTGAAGACGCAGGAGTGGGTGAGTGCACCCAGGGAGTGAGGGAAGCAGAGAAAACTGGGAAGTCTGAGTCAAGGCCACACAGGCATGTTTTTAAATGTTGCCAAATTGCTCCTTTAAAAGTTTGGCCAGTTTCCACTTGTTCGTATCCTGGGAGAGAGCTACACTCACAAGTAAGCTATTTAACTCTGTGTTTGGACTTCTCTGATGGTCCAGTGGTTAGGAATCTGCCTCTAAATGCAGGGGATACGGGTTTGATCCCTAGACCGGGAAGACCCCCAGGCAACCCCATGGGCAACTAGGCTCGTGTACCACAACTACTGAACCCACGAGCATAGGGCTCTGTGCTCTGCAACCAGGGAGGCCACCACGATGCGACGCCCACACAGCCCAGCTAGAGAGTAAGACCCTCTCAGCACAACAAGAGAAAGCCTGCACATAGGAGTGAAGACCCAGCACAGCCAGAAACAATAAAATAAATCAAATATAGAGAAATAAAGCCAAATTTATTTTAAAAATGCATTTAATTATAAATAAAATTGAGCCAATTTAACTTATATGCAGAGTACATTATGCAAAATGCCGGGCTGGATGAAGCACAAGCTGGAATCAGAATTGCTGGGAGCAATATCAGTAACCTCAGATATGCAGATGACACCACCCTTATGGCAGAAAGCAAAGAGGAAGTAAAGAGCTTCTTGATGAAAGTGAAAGAGGAGACTGAAAAAGTTGGCTTAAAACTCAACATTCAGAAAACTAAGATCATGGCATCTGGTCCCATCACTTCATGGCAAATAGATGGGGAAACAATGGAAACAGTGACAGACTTTATTTTGGGGGGCTCCAAAATCACTGCAGATTGTGACTGCAGCCATGAAATTAAAAGATGCTTGCTCCTTGGAATAAAAGCTATGACCAACCTAGACAGCATGTTAAAAAGCAGAGACATTACTTTGCCAACAAAGGTCATCTAGTCAAGGCTATGGTTTTTCCAGAAAGCTGAGCACTGAAGAATTGATGCTCATGAAGTGTGGTGTTGGAGAAGACTCTTGAGAGTCCCTTGGACAGCAAGGAGATCCAACAAGCCCATCTTAAAGGAAATCAGTCCTGAATATTCATTGGAAAGACTGATGCTGAAACTGAAACTCCAGTACTTTGGCCACCTGACGCAAAGAAGTGACTCATTTGAAAAGACCCTGATGCTGGGAAAGATTGAGGGCAGGAGAAGGGGACGACAGAGAATGATATGGTTGGATGGCATCACCAACATGATGGACATGAGTTTGAGCAAGCTCCGGGAGTTGGTGATGGACAGGGAAGCCGGGTGTGCTGCAGTCTATGGGGTCGCAGAGTTAGACACGACTGAGCGACTGAACTGAGCTGATGTTTTATTGGCTATTTTCTCTTTGGAAAAAAAAAATCCTGTGAACTGTATGCCTTTGCCCATATTGCTGATTTAAGAAGGGTTATTGATACACGTTTGATTAATTTACAAGATCTTAGCCTAAATATATTTAAGAATATTTGTCCTTTGTCATCTGTTTTGCAGTCTTCTTCTTTTGAATTTTAAAATACTTTTTACAGTTGAGAAGATAAAAATTTTATATAATCAAGTTTAATAATATACTTTCCTTTATAGATTCTGAATTCTCTCTATTAATATTTCAAGAGGTAGACACCTCTTATTAGGTGTTGGCCTATCATTTAGGTAACAGTTATTATTTAGGATGATAATCAAATTCTCTTAAGTTTTTTTGCCATTCTCTCCAGGATAATTTCAGTTTCTCCTATGTTTGTGGCAGAGCCATTTAGGAAATGAATCCACAGAACTAACTTTCCTAGATCATTTTCCAACAGTGAACAGCAGGGAAATCAGGAGGAGATAATAGTGGTGGGCAGACTTTGGGTTGAACCCAGAGCCTGGCATACAGCAGGTGCTTGACATACATTGTTGAAGAAATACACAGATGGCTTTTCTCTTAACTCAACAGGGGTAGAACTCTTCAGACATTGCCAAGGACTTTCCAGACATTATCACTTGCACGGCCCCAAGAGTTCCTGCAGCAGAAAGAGAAGTTGGGAATGAGTCCCGGGGTGGTCAACACCCGCCAGAGCTGGATGACAGCTTTATAGAGGAAACCGCTGGGATGATCCATCTTCACGGTCCTGGGACTAGGTGGCTGGAGAATTTCAATCAATTACAGTTTTTACTTGGGAGCTAGCTCACTTTGAGGGAGACTTTGTTACCTGAAACAAACTACAGTGTAGGCAAAATACATTTTGTGATGCAAACTGGGAGCCACCTGGGTGTCCCCGCTGTGGTTTCCTGTCCTTTTCTGGTCCGTTTCTGCCATCTACCGGCCACAATGCAAAGTACTCTGGGTTTCTTGAGATTCTACCTAAGAGGAAGGGCGTTTTATTCCTGTACCTTCTCAATCTGAAATGCAATCTCCCAGATAGGTTGTGCTGTAATTCACCAAGATCCAAAATGTATTTCTCCCCAAGTCATAGTTCTGAGGGGACTGAATTATCTGTTTTATTCATTCGCTTTATTAATTTAGTTTTGTCAGAGAGGCAGTGTTTGAATTCTGACCACCTGTGTTTAAATCATGCCACTTCCCTGATGGCTCGAACAGTAAACAATCTGCCCGCAATGTGGGAGGCCTAGGTTCGATCCCTGGGTTGGGAAGATCCCCTGGCAAAGTGAATGGCTACCCTCTCCAGTATTCTGGCCTGGAGAATCCCATGGATAGAGAAGCCTGGCAGGCTATAGCCCATTGGGTCGAAAAGAGTTGGACAGAACAGAGACTTTCACTTCACTCCTACATTGGCAGGTGAGTTCTTTACCACTGAGCCACCAGAGAAGCCCCTTCCTTAGTTTAGGCACGCATTAGTTTGGAACATAGTGAATTCCATAAATTAGTTATTATTTATAACCTATGCCCAATATTTGCAGAGGAATTTTGTTTCCGAACTGTTTCCATTTTATCTCTTGAGATTCAGCTCAAAAGCTGCAGCTTCCATTGTGGAGCCTTCCTTCATACCTCCTTCTGGAATAATCCATCGTTCCTCTGAGTTCCCATAGCACAGTATCTAGACCTTTCTTGGACTGGTGATTTTCACTTTGGAATATAAACCTGCCTGGCCATGTACACTGCCTAGATCTCCGTGGGAAAGAGCCAGTCTGATTCATCACTGTGTCTCTCATAATATGATGCTAGCTAGCAACTGCTCAATAAATATTTGTTGAGAAGATGAATGAATAATCTCTATTATGTAATTCCACTCAGGAATCCTGAGTCAAGCACAACAGCTATGAAACGTACCCATTCTATAGATGAGGAATTAAGTGACTTGTCCTACAAGAAATGGGATGTTACAGCTGGGACCAGGTAGAGCTGGGAATTTTGCCTGGTGGAGAATGTACACGAAGGGAAACAAGGGCAGTCACATAAAGGAGTAAGGTTCACGCTCAGCCCACATGCCCTGGAGCTAAATGCTGAAGGCTGACCTTAATAGAACTGGAAAGAAAGGTTCATGACTGAAGCTGCTCTTCTGAACTGCAATCTCACAACCTAAGGCCAAGTTCCTAACGTCTGCTGCCCCGTTCTGGGCTGTCAGTCTCATTGTCATCAGATGACTAGTGTTTTAGGTCTAGATGTCAATATATTTATTCCCGCAATTCACATGTAATTTTCAAGAAGCCAAAGGGTCCCATCAGAAGACCCTTTAAAAAATTATTTCTTAATCATACCTTTTCTTTTCCATTGTGGTTTATTACAGTATATTGGATATAGTTCCCTGTGCTATACAGTAAAAGTGGAAGTGTTGGTCGCTTCGTCATGTCTGACCTTTTGTAACCCCATGGAATGTAGCCTGCCAGGCTCCTCTGTCTATGGAATTTTCCTGGCAAGAATACTGGCTGCTGCTGCTAAGTTGCTTCAGTCGTGTCCGACTCTGTGCGACCCCACAGACGGCAACGCACCAGGCTTCCCCGTCCCTGGGGTTCTCCAGGCAAGAGCCCTGGAGTGGGTTGCCATTTCCTTCTCCAGTGCATGAAAGTGAAAGTAAAGTCGCTCAGTCATGTCCGAGTCTAGTGACCCCATGGACTGCAGCCTACCAGGCTCCTCCATCCATGGGATTCTCCAGGCAAGAGTACCGGAGTAGGGTGCCATTGCCTTCTCGGAAGAATACTGGAGTGGGTAGCTATTCCCGTCTCCAGGGGATCTTCCCAACCTAGGGATCAAACCAGGATCTCCTGCTCTGTGGGCAGATGCTTTACCATCGAAGCCACCCGTGAAGCTCCACAGCTCACAGTAGAGCTTGTTGATCCATCCCAGGTATAATAGTTTGCATACGCTGATTCCCAACTCCCAATCCACCCACACCCACCCCACCTTGGCAACCACAAGTCTGTTTTCTATGTCTGATTCAGAGATAAGCTCATTTCTGTCATATTTTATATTCCACATGTAAGTAATATCATAGGATATTGGTATGTCTGTCTGACTTACCTTGCTTACTACGATAATCTCCAGGTCCATCCATGTAGCTACAAATGAGCCCTGTTAACTTTTTTACTGGGTAGAAATAACCTAGTCGCACTGAGAGCCAGAGACCACACAGGCATCTCTATTCTGTTATCCTCTATCTTCAACGTGCATTTATTAAGAATCTACCGTGCCCCAAGCTGTATCATCAAAGCAGTTCAGTTCACCACTTTAGGAGTCAGAAAGATCCAGGTTTCAATCTTAACCTTGGTCACTTACTAGAGGTGTGATTTGAGGGCAGTTACTTAACAAACATTTGCAAGTTTGTTTCTGAGTTTCCTCATTTACAGAATACGGCTGTTAATAGTACCCGCCTCACGGATTGCTATGAGGAATAAATGAATTAAGGCACATCAAGGAGGCGTTAATAGCAAAATCCCTGGCACACCGTAAGTGCTGAGGGAAGTCGGGTTGCTGTCACCGCTGTCATTGCCGTCGTATCATCACCACCGCCAGTCCCTGTGCAGTGTCAAGGATTTAAAAAGATGGGTAAGGTGCAGAGCTCTGTGTGTGTAACTGTGTTATCACTGCGCCCCTAGGTCCTGGATGTTGCCGTCGGAATGAGACGAGTGCAGGAGGATAGGGACTATGCTTGCATGCGTGCTCAGTCGCTCAGTCGTGTCCAGCTCTTTGGGATCCCATGGACTGTAGCCCACCAGGCTCCTCTGTCCATGGGACTCTCCAGACAAGAATGCTGGAGTGGGTTGCCATTTCCTCCTCTAGGGGATCTTCCTGACCCAGAGATCGAACCTAAGTCTCTTGTACTCCTGCATTAGAAGGTAGCTTTTTTTTTTTACCACTGAGCCACTGGCTTCCCTGGTGGGATCTGTAATAAGAAAAATTTTAAAAATGAAGAAGATACAGATCCTGACCCAAGCACCTCACAGTTCAGCCCATCCTGGGACCATTTCTTCTCTTTGAAGCCTTGCATAGGTGATCCAGGCAGAATATCGCCTCTATTCCTAGAAATGAGAACATTTTTGCCTGGGAAATTTGCAATACTTTGGCCTCGAGAAGGGTATTTACTCTCCGCTAATGACACTTGACTTGGGAATGTGCTTCCCTGGAGCTCCCCGTGAAACTGAGACAGAGATTTGAGTCTTTACTAGGTCTATGGGTTTTACGGGGCTGAAACTTCTTGTGTTCAGTCTTTGTAATAATACAAACGGACGGATTTAGAGATTAGGAGTCCCAACTTGCTGTATCCTTTAATATATATTTGCTGTATCCTCTGGTATCTATTTCATACATGTGGCCGTGGTCTGTGTATTCCAGGGTATTCTGAAGATCTATAAAATAAAATAGGACAGGGCTGCTATTACACTACTTGTGTGCTGTGCGGAGTCACTCAGTCGTGTCTGACTCTTTGCTACCCCATAGACTGTAGCCCGCCGGGCACCTCTGCTCACGGGGATTCTCCAGGCAAGAATACTGGAGTGGGTTGCACTGCTCTCCTCCAGGGGATCCTCTCAGCCCAGGAATCGAGCCCAGTCTCCCATATTGCCGGTGGATTCTTTACCATCTGAGTCACCAGGGACCCTGCATAGGAATCACCTAATTAGCGAGGTAGCATTTTTAGCATTAAAGGGGCATGAAAGTTGTGAAGTAGAGGCTTCAGTAAAAGGAATCTCTTAGTATCTGAGCTTGGGATAAGGCCTTTCACCCTTGGTTTATGGGAAAGAAAAAAAAAAAAAACAACCTAGAAGTCCTTGCTAACCTCTTTTAATCTAAGAATTTTGAAGGCTAAGGTGTAACTCTGCTCAGAGGTAGGGGCCAGACCAGTTGATTTTCAAGTTTCCTTTGACTTATGGTGTTTAGCTCATCTATGGGAGGGTGAGCAGGAAAAGAAACAGTTCAATGGGGTCTCCCATCAGTTCCAGGCCACACAGAGTTCTCTTAAGGCTTCTTCCAAAGCAGTCTCCTACTATCTGTCGCAAGTCAGCCTGCAAGGAGAAGGACATTTGTGTATTTTTAGATAGAAAAGTGCTGTCTCCTTGTCACTTTGCAGGAAGCGCTTTTCTCTCCGCTTCTCATCAGGCCTGGTGGTATCTCCGAGGGAAAGGAGCTACCTGGTAAATAAAGATAAGCTGTGCTTATTAGCGGAGATTTGCAAGAGAAGAGGCTGTTTAAAAATGGATAAGGAGGTAATTGTGTTCCGCCAGCTTGAAATCAGGGACTCGTTTTCCTCCACCAGGGCCGGGCAGTCCAGCGAGGAGCTGAGCGGGTGTGCTCAGCACCGCGGGGTGACCTGGAGTTCACGAGCGCGGGCCGCTCTCAGCCGCAGGAACCCTCAGGCCTTTGAAGCTGCCGAGTTGTCCCGACAGTAGAGCTCTTCCACGAAGGACTGATGCTCTGCCAGGAGAGTGAGACGCCGTCGTTCTTCGACTGCCCTTTCGAAGAAAGGGGACAGGCCTGCGGTGCGGCCCTGGTGGCGGGCTCACTTCTGATGGCGCTGCCTTTGTGCGTCTCCCCAGCCTCACCCTCCACGCAGCAAGAGAGGGCTGCAGGGCCTGGGTACTGCATCCCTTGAAAGGATCCAGGTGAACCGTTGGGTCCAGACATGAAGGATGGGGGTAGAGGATGTGTCGACATGATGTCTAACATCTGGTTCAAACCGGAGTTCAGTCAGCTTTCCAGATGTTCACACACACACACACACACACACGCACACACGAGTTTGCCACTGGGAGGACAAAGCCACCTCTTGGTCACACTTCCCACCTGACCATTCTGGAGACACCAGTCTCGTCCATCAGCTTTGCATTTAGATGGGAAGCATTGATCTGGGCCACACGCTGGAGACACCCGAGTTTTTCTAGCATTCATCTCCCAGCTTCCCCTGCCACCCCCATCAGGGGCATGTCAAGGAAACAGGGGAGCCCTGAGCCCAGGNTAACTCTGCTCAGAGGTAGGGGCCAGACCAGTTGATTTTCAAGTTTCCTTTGACTTATGGTGTTTAGCTCATCTATGGGAGGGTGAGCAGGAAAAGAAACAGTTCAATGGGGTCTCCCATCAGTTCCAGGCCACACAGAGTTCTCTTAAGGCTTCTTCCAAAGCAGTCTCCTACTATCTGTCGCAAGTCAGCCTGCAAGGAGAAGGACATTTGTGTATTTTTAGATAGAAAAGTGCTGTCTCCTTGTCACTTTGCAGGAAGCGCTTTTCTCTCCGCTTCTCATCAGGCCTGGTGGTATCTCCGAGGGAAAGGAGCTACCTGGTAAATAAAGATAAGCTGTGCTTATTAGCGGAGATTTGCAAGAGAAGAGGCTGTTTAAAAATGGATAAGGAGGTAATTGTGTTCCGCCAGCTTGAAATCAGGGACTCGTTTTCCTCCACCAGGGCCGGGCAGTCCAGCGAGGAGCTGAGCGGGTGTGCTCAGCACCGCGGGGTGACCTGGAGTTCACGAGCGCGGGCCGCTCTCAGCCGCAGGAACCCTCAGGCCTTTGAAGCTGCCGAGTTGTCCCGACAGTAGAGCTCTTCCACGAAGGACTGATGCTCTGCCAGGAGAGTGAGACGCCGTCGTTCTTCGACTGCCCTTTCGAAGAAAGGGGACAGGCCTGCGGTGCGGCCCTGGTGGCGGGCTCACTTCTGATGGCGCTGCCTTTGTGCGTCTCCCCAGCCTCACCCTCCACGCAGCAAGAGAGGGCTGCAGGGCCTGGGTACTGCATCCCTTGAAAGGATCCAGGTGAACCGTTGGGTCCAGACATGAAGGATGGGGGTAGAGGATGTGTCGACATGATGTCTAACATCTGGTTCAAACCGGAGTTCAGTCAGCTTTCCAGATGTTCACACACACACACACACACACACGCACACACGAGTTTGCCACTGGGAGGACAAAGCCACCTCTTGGTCACACTTCCCACCTGACCATTCTGGAGACACCAGTCTCGTCCATCAGCTTTGCATTTAGATGGGAAGCATTGATCTGGGCCACACGCTGGAGACACCCGAGTTTTTCTAGCATTCATCTCCCAGCTTCCCCTGCCACCCCCATCAGGGGCATGTCAAGGAAACAGGGGAGCCCTGAGCCCAGGGGACTAAGTCTGCTCTTTGTCTGCCCTGGAGCTCGGCTTATCCCGATTGTGCTGACTCTGTGGGATTCCGAGAAAATCAAAGCCAGGGGCAATAACCGGGAAAATGACCTGGTCCACACGTGCCTGGCCTCCTTCCCAGACCCCCACAGCCTGTGAGCACCCCCAGCGCGGGGGAAGGCGAGCTGGGGAGGGAGTCGTGATGAGAAAGTAGATCCTTTGCAGCCTCCACGTTGTCTTCTCAGGCTGATTTCTGAGGCATAATGAATGTGTGTGTGTGTGTGTGTGTTTGTGTGTGTGTGATTCCCCAGATAGTGGCATAAAGCACAACGCAAAGTCTGTTTCCTAGTAGTTGGAGATGAATTGTCAACTCTCCACCCCCTACAACATTTTTGCTGAAGGCATTTTAAATATCATCTAATTATTTGGTTATTTCTGAGGAATAAAGAATAACTGTGAGCTGAATGTTACTGAAATCTCCATTTTCAGCTGTGATTTTAATTGCTTGGCAGTGCGGAAGTTTGGTTTTATATTTTTCAGACTGTCTCTCTTCCTGGCACATTCTCTTCAGGCCTCTTTTGCAAGAACAGACAGAACCCAAATACTTGTAGAATAAATCTGCAACTCAAGAAGTCCCTCAATCAGAGATGGATTTACCATGAATGAATTAAGCTTAAGCTCCAGAGCTTCTTGCTTTTATAGATGGCTTTCAAGGTCCTGAGAGGGGGCCCACCAGTGTGTTCATACGGTCTTGTAAATTTGCAAAAATAAGATCTTTCAAAAATAGAATTTTTCTTAAAGGAGGCCACTTCAGCGATATAAGCTTAGATTCCTGAGCAAGCCCTTATAACAGGGTGAATAATTTCTTATAAACTGTCCATCTTCATCTTAATAAAGGCACATGACTTAGATTAACTAAGAATAATTTAAACAGGAATTTGGGGGCAATTGCCACAACCCTCTCAATATGTAGAGCACCATTTGTTATACTTTGATTTGTCTTGAGGAAAGAAGCTGCGAATCACAGAAGGGTGTCCGGAGGCTTTCAGAGTGCTTACCACCAGCGAAGAAAGTAACAGCCTGCATTTTCTGACTGGAAGGGGCTGCCTCCTTGATGTTTGGTGGGACCTTAGCTGTGGGCAAAAGGGCTGCGTGGCACATCCTCTGGACCCTTTCTTCAGGACTGGGAGGAATGAGAAGGAGGCTTGATGACTTAGGCGGTCTCGTATTTCCTTTCGTCTTTCATTTTCCCGTTTTTTCTGGTGGCAAGACTTGGGGCTAGATGTTTCCCGTTGATCTTGGATGGCCTCAGCCTGCAGCGGCCAGAAACTGAACTCAGGCCCCTGCGGTGAGAACGCTGACTCCACGCTGGGGGCCCTAGCCACCAGGGCCCATGGCCAGCGGTGAGGCCCTGGCCTGCCAGCTGTGTAGAAATGAGTTCCTCCCGTGTGCGTGTGCACAGCTCTTAGCCAAGATGGATTCCAGTGAAGAGGCCTATGGGTAGTTGGCATCGTCTGCTTTGAAGTGGCACTCCCTGCCTTTCTGATCTCCAAGGAGCCTTTCAGTACACGTGTAATCAGCAAGGTCTCCTTGACTTGGTGACTGAGGAATATGTGGTCTTTTATATCTTATCTGGGCAGGGCTCAACTCCTCTCTCGCTCCTGCTACTTTGGAGGATCTGTCCATAGGGGAGAAACTGTTCAGCCTGGGTTCCGTATTTTCCCTGCTTCACTGTGATCGGCTTTGGTGGTTCCAAAGGAGCGGGGAGCAAAGAGGGACCTTCGGGCAATCTGGGCTCCGGAGAGGATTCAAGGAGAGCGTTGCCTGAACCCTAGCTCTGGTTCTCGTAATCACATCACAACAGGGGAGCTCACTGAAGCAGAGATAGAGGCAGGACCTAGTTAGTACGGTCCCAATCGTTACCCCTCTCTTTTCTCCTTGCTTCTCCCTGTGTGTTTTAAATTAATCCAACAAACCACATGGTTGATGCGTGTTTGCTTGCTCTGTGAGTCTTTCAGTCCTATAATCTCAGAGGTGGTTTGTCTAGTAATATACTTGAAGGCTACCATTATATCAAAGTAATTTCCCTTTAGCATGACTATGTTCATCAGAGTTCTTTAATACTGGTAATAACTCCCCAATTTAAGAGGTTTAACAGACTCTTTGCTCAACAACAGTCCCGTTAACAGGGATGTTCCTTGTCAGGCAGCTTTCCTAGGTAGCTCTCCTCAAAGCTCAAAGGGGACACGAGAACCTTCTATCTTGTGGTTGAACCTCCTTGAGGTCCTTGGCATCCTCTTCATTCATTAGGCAGATAGAATGGATGATTATACATGGAAGGATTTTAATGGGCTAGAACTAGAAGAAGCACATCACCCTTACATTCTATTGGCCGAATTAAGTCACATGACTGTGCCCAAGTGCAAGGGAATCTGGGAAGTGTCTGGCTTGTGACCAGGAGGAAATGGGAAACAGGATTGTGAAGGTTCAGCTAGTCTGTGCTGAAGTGTGACTGCAAACCAGCTATGAAGCAAAGGTGTGGAATCTTCATTTCTCAAAACTAATACTGCAAGATAATTCTCTTTTTCTTTTCACTTCAGAGCATGGTGGTTGAAGCTGATGGCTTCCTAAGCTAGTTAAACATGACAGAAATAGTCAAGGCCCATTTTAGAAAAATTAGAAAATACCGATTCAGGTGACTACTTGATAAACATTTTAATCAGTGAGGTACTATAGTGGCAGAAATCTGCTGAGTGATAGGAAGGGTGTGGCTTGGTTTTTTAAGACTGCTTTGAATCATAGAATAAAGCAAAGAACTAAACAGAGTTTTAGAACTAGAAGAAACCTTAGAAACGATTTAATCCACAGCTTTAATAGGTGATGAAACTGAAGGCAAAGCAGAAGGAAGGCATATTTGCTGAGCTCTGACAGCGCTCTGAGGCCAAACTCTCTCCTTTCCACGGGGAAGCGTAATGACGTGACTTACCCAAGGTCCCACAGCTACTGAGAGAAGTGAGACTGGGACCCAGTGCTTCAAATTATGAATCCATGTGCTCTTTACATATATCTAATAACCACCCCCTCCACCAGCTGTGTACATATGTCTACATTCATACTCCTCTTCCAAGTCATTCATGTGAGTTTAGTTTACAGTCTACTGACTTGGAAGGAAGACTTGATTAATGTGTGTTATTCTCATAATATGAGGCTCCCCGGTGTGTGGAGTTCCATCTGTAATAGTGCCATTTTCACGGCTTGTATGCTATTCTGCAAATAGTGCCAAAGCATTCTGCTTGGTGGTCACCAGGTTCCAAGAGAAATGAGATATTCTTTTCAAGGGTCTGGAAAAGAGCAAGTTGCACTGGCTGACTTCAAACTGACCCATTGTTTTGACCCCAACAGGTGCAGGTTTCAACACTAAGGGTCGGATCCCATTACCACTCGAGTTGCATGGATCATTGACCTTGAAAGGGGTCTGCACTCACACAGCAGTGTGGGACCTGTCCTTTAGGAACCAAGGCCACTAATCTGAATGGCTGTTTAGAGCCATGAATGGCATTTAACAGACACTCCTTCATTTTTGCACGGTCATTGAAGAGTCCTGGTGCTTCTCCTCCTGCTCATTAGAACTGACACTTCCCAGGCCAGAGCGACGGCCAGTGTGGATCAGAGAGGTGAGGTCTTCACCCTGAAGGACAGGATCCAGCTCAGGGCCAGTGAGGGAGGAAAGAACCGGACTGGAGCTTATGCTTTGTCTCCATTACAACAAACACAGCCAGTTGGAATATCTGATACCTCAGTTTGAAAGTTAGATTAATTCAATCAAGTCATTTTATAGTAGCCTGAGAAAAAGACTAAATCGTTCAGCCCTCATGTGTACACCATCTGCCCACTCTTGATATTTTAAATAAACAAGCATTTTCCCTCTGAAACCGGTTTAATGTTCTGTTTCCATTTTACTTGCTTCATTTAGGGTGTGGTTTGCTCTTGTATACATGGTGGTCACATTTATCACTTTGGCTAATCCCTTGAAATCAAAACATAACAACTACACATGTTTGAACCTTTCCATTGAATTTTGAGGGTATGTGGGACTGCCTGGCTATTTCATGGGGCATATCTGTTTGTTTGCTACTGGGTACAAATTAGGAATTTACCGCTCTTGAATCCCATGGTTATAGTCAGTCCTTCAGTTGATGTTCTGCTGATGGATGAATGGCAGGAGTATTATACACAAGCATGGGAATAACTGCCATTTGGCTTAACGAGCTGAAATGGAAATGATTTTCTTGGGGTTTGTCTAGCTGGTTCATCTCTTCTGGTCAAAGTCGATGCAGTTTCCAGGTGTGGATGTGGTTATAAGGAGTTAGTCAATGAAGAGGACCTTACAGATTTTCAGCGGTATTATGAGTGATCTTTGGCAGAGGCAATAGTCTGGAAAATTTTTTTATTATTTTGATAAAGTAGCCCTGTGGCTTGCACATAACTATTTTATTATTTTTATATAATTTTTATATAATACGATTATATACTTTTTTATTATTATTTTATTATAGGAATTAATTATTTCATTCATTCATCTAGCAAACTGTTGAACACTTCTCACGTGCAAGATGCAGGAATACAAAGATGAGTGTGACATGATGCCAGCCTTCAAAGGGTTTACAGTTTAGCCGAGGAGACAGACAAACATCTAGCTACTAAATGATGTGATAAGGATTTTGGTGGTTATACATGCAAACCTACGTAGGGGTATAGGAGTATGTGTATGTGTATATACGTGTATATATATTCGTGCTGCCCTCCCCAGCCATTCAGGTGAATTTAATTTATAGTTTTCTAGGGGGCTAGAGGAGTCCTCCGGAGAAGGCAATGGCACCGCACTCCAGTACTCTTGCCTGGAAAATCCCATGGATGGAGGAGCCTGGTAGGCTGCAGTCCATGGGGTTGTGAAGAGTCGGACACGACTGAGCAACTTCACTTTCACTTTTCACTTTCATGCATTGGAGAAGGAAATGGCAACCCACTCCAGTGTTCTTGCCTGGAGAATCCCAGGGACAGTGGAACCTGGTGGGCTGCTGTCTATGGGGTCGCACAGAGTTGGACACGACTGAAGCGACTTAGCAGCAGCAGCAGCAGCAGCAGCGGAGGAGTCCTGCGAGGGGAGTGTAGAGGAGGAGTGATGAGTTTTTCCACTGAAAGTCAGAGAAGGCTTTGGGGAGGAGATCTGGGAGGTTTGCTCACGGAGGTAGGGAGGACATTAGAATGTCCCTTGCTTAGAAGCAAAGGGAGCACTTGGCACAGAAGGATGGAGGAGTGAGTGAGAGAGGCCTGGAGGGAGGAATGGGCCTTTTAGGCAACTGAAACATGAAGTGCAGGTGTATGTGGTGTGTGACATGAAAACACACGGATGTAGAAAAGTAGTGGGGAGAGTGGAAATCTTGGCTCACATGCTCAGGTGCAAGGGTGTAACTTATGCTATTAATCAGCTTGTTTTCCTCAGCTGTCATTCTGCTATGTGAAGGAAACTTAATCTACGTCATTTTGGAATCCTCTCCAAGCTGGAACCCAAGGTAAAGACCACAGTCCTGCCTGACCCTTGGTCATCATCTCTGTGTGGCTACTGCTAAGTCATTTTCAAAAGGTTGCCTTGCTATTTCCAGAGTCCTGGGACTCAGTGGCTGATCCCCGGCTCTATGAGACTGTCGAAAGTCTGCCGTGGTTAATCACATGACATCCACTTCTCATTAGCTAAGTTTTAGCTGCCCACTCTGTTGGGAAACAAGACATGGGAACTTCCAATCTTAGATCCTATCAACTTATTGAGGAGAGGTCTGTCTCCGATCCTCCCTAGGAAGGTCAGAGTACAGGGCCTCCCTTCTTGGGGAGCTAAAGCTTCCAAGGCCTCTCTAGCTTCTTTGCTACCACTTTCTTTACCAGAGCCAGCTTTTGCAATCTGGCAAGTGTAGGATGTGGGGATGCTGATGGTCATGGTAGAGAATCTTTGCTCTTAGTTTTGCATCTTTTCCAAAATTGTTGGTTTCAGTCCTATGGGTTTTTTTTTTTTCTTTCTCATTCCTTCTGAAGACTAAGCCTTTAAAACTTAAAAGCCAATAACATCCCTTTCTTCCTTGTTTTGTCGTCCCTGTTCTGAGGTAAGGGAGCTAGAAAGGTCTAGATCAGCATTCTCAACCGCAGCTGCGTCACTTTGAGTGCGTGGAAATGAATACCTGTGCACAAATACAGCTCCACTTCCCGAGGTTTTGATTTCATAGTTGGCGGCAGATTGGTGTANTCTTCCTTGTTTTGTCGTCCCTGTTCTGAGGTAAGGGAGCTAGAAAGGTCTAGATCAGCATTCTCAACCGCAGCTGCGTCACTTTGAGTGCGTGGAAATGAATACCTGTGCACAAATACAGCTCCACTTCCCGAGGTTTTGATTTCATAGTTGGCGGCAGATTGGTGTAGTTTAACAGGACATTGGTGTAGTTTAACAGGCTTCCCAGATTCTAACTACAGTCAGGATTGAAAATTATTAGACTAGCACAATGGTTAAGGGATTTCCCAGGGCTCAGTAGTAAAGAATCCACCTGTAAACCAGGAGACGTGAGTTCAACCCCTGGATCAGGAAGATCTCCTGGAGAAGGAAATAGCACCCCATTTCAATATTTTTGCCTGGGAAACCCCATGGACAGGGGAACCTAGTGGGCTACAGTTCATAGGGTCAAAAAAAGTCAGACACAACTACAGGGCTGAGCATGCACACATGAGCATAGTGGTTAGGAAAGGCCCAAAATATTAAATAAAATGCAGGAAAAGTAGCAGCTAATATGGCAAAGTATTTTTCCAGGTCGGCATTTGGAAGAATCTTGAATGCCCTATAGTGGAACTGTGACTTTATCATGCTGGGAACGCAACATGATATCTTGAAAAGATATGGAAAGAAAATATTAAATAAAATTTACTGTCTACCTTGTGATAAGTGCTATGTGTAAATATTTGTCTGATTTCAGCCTGAGGAGAATCCTGCAAGGCAGGGCTTTAAAATTTTTTTATTGAGATGTAGTTGCATATAAGTTTTTGTAAGTTTCAGTTCAGTTCAGTCTCTCAATCGTGTCTGACTCTTTGCAACCCCATGGACTGCAGCGCATCAGGCTTCCCTGTCCATCGCCATCTCCCGGAGCTTGCTCAAACGCAAGTCCATCTAGTCTGTGATGCCATCCAACCATTTCATCCTCTGTCATCCCCTTTTCCTCCTGCCTTCAATCTTTCCCACACCAGGGTCTTTTCCAATGAGTCAGTTCTTTGCATCAAGTGGCCAAAGTACTGGAGTTTCAGCTTCAGCATCAGTCCTTCCAATTAATATTCAGGACTGATTTCCTTTAAGATGGACTGGTTGGATCCCCTTGCAGTCCAACGGACTCTCAAGAGTCTCCTCCAACATCACAGTTCAAAAGCATCAGTTCTTTGGTGCTCAGCTTTCATAGCTTTGACTAGATGGAACTTTGTTTGCAAAGTAATGTCTCTGCTTTTTAATATGCTGTCTAGATTGGTCATAACTTTTCTTCCAAGGAGCAAGTGTCTTAATTTCATGTATGCAATCACCATCTGCAGTGATTTTGGAGGCCCCCAAAATAAAGGCTGTCACTGTTTTCATTGTTTTTCCATCTATTTGCCATGAAGTGATGAGACCAGATGCCATGATCTTAATTTTCTGAATGTTGAGTTTTAAGCCAAATTTTTCACTCTCCTCTTTCACTTTCATCAAGAGTCTCTTTAGTTCTTCAGTTTCTGCTGTAAGGGTGGTGTCATATGCATATTTGAGGTTATTGATATTTCTCCCAGCAATCTTGATTCCAGCTTGTAAGTTTCAGTTCAGTTCAATCACTCAGTCATGTCTGACTCTTTGCGACCCCATGAATCGCAGCACGCCAGGCCTCCCTGTCCATCACCAACTCCCAGAGTTCACTCAGATTCATGTCCATCGAGTCAGTGATCCCATCCAGCCATCTCATCCTCTGTCGTCCCCTTCTCCTCCTGCCCCCAATCCCTCCCAGCATCAGAGTCTTTTCTAGTGAGTCAACTCTTTGCATGTGGTGGCCAAAGTGTTGGGAGTTTCAGCTTTAGCATCAGTCCTTCCAGTGAACACCCAGGACTGATCTCCTTCAGAGTGGACTGGTTTGATCTCCTTGCAGTCCAAGGGACTCTCAAGAGTCTTCTTCAACACCACAGTTCAACAGCATCAGTTCTTTGGTGCTCAGCTTTCTTCACAGTCCAACTCTCTTATCCATACACAACCACTGGAAAAATCATAGTAAGTTTAAGCATATTCGAATATTGATACACTTACATTTCAATATGATTATCACCAACATAGCATTATCTATACTTCTATTATGACACACAATTATAGTTTCTTTTCCATGGTGAGAACAATTAAAATCTAGTCTTTTGGGAACTTTGGGGCTTATAAAACAGTATTGCTGCGTATAATCAGTATGCTGTGCATTAGATCTCCGGAACTTAGGTATTAGTCACTGGAAAGTTGTACCCTTAAATGATGCCTGCACCCCATTGATTGCCAGGGTTGATTCAGCTGATCTGCCTGACTAGGTGGTTGTCCCCTTCCTCCCTCGCTGCTCCATGTGTGTGCCCTGTTGACGAGAAGGCCCTTCCCTGACAGAGGAAGGTCATTCTTCAGTGAAGGATATGAGTAGCTCGGCTCCCTGCTAGAACCTCCAAGCACACTCTCAATGTCTCATTACCTCTAGTTTGCATTGGGGAAATGGTGAGGTTATAGAAATTTTTCAAGGTTGTTGAATAAGATAATGGCAGATCTCTCTTTAAAATCCATCTGCTTCAAAACCTAGGGCATTTCATGAACTACTGTTACCTCCCGAAGTGACCTGAGAAGACAGTATATTAATTGAATAAATCAATGAAGAGTTCTGTTAACAAAATAGTAACAGAGCTAAAGATTAGCCCTAAGGAAAAGAAGCTTGTTGGCTGAGATTGCCTCCTCTTTCGGGGGGTTGTCATCATCCATTTAATCATTAATATGGCCTAGGTCTTAAGCTTTCTTTTAGCATAATTTAGGAAACCAGAGGGGCTTCCCTGGTGGCTCAGTCCATAAAGAGTCCACCTGCAGTGCGGGAGACCTGGGTTCAATCCTTTGGTCAGGAAGATCCCCTGGAGAAGGACATGGCAACCCATTCCATCATTCTTACCTGGAGAAGTCCCAAGGACAGAGGAGCGTGGTGGGCTGCAGTCCATGAAGTTGCAAAGAGTTGGACACGACTGAGCAGCTAGGTACAGCACACAGCACAGGAAACCAGAACTTAAAGTTTTCATTTGTACTTGTTTTACAAAAATGTAATTCTTTACTAAGTGGTTCTTTTTTGGTCAGTTTCTCCCTATTTCTTGATTTATTTGAGGTAATCAGTTTTTGAAATTGATTTCAGCATTTTTTGCACTAGTGGACTATGACATCACTGAACAAAGATAGAAAACTAAAATCCAAAGTATAAATAAAGTATCCTTGCTACTCCTCTGAATAGATAGGTCTATATAACTTTTGCTTTTTTAATATGCTTCAGAGGAAGATCATTGCCTTGCTTTTGTCTGTAGGTTATTTCAACCTCTCTTTCTCTTTTCTTAAATATTTATTTATTTATTTGGCTGTGTCGAGTCTCAGTTGCGCCACGAGTCACGCGGATCTTTTGTCGTATTGCCTGGACTCTCCAGTTGTGGCACCCAGGCTTCAGGAGTTGCAAGGAGTGGGCTTTGCCCTCAGGCTTGTGGGATCTTAGTTCTTAGACCAGGGAATGAACCTGCATCCTATACATCGCTAGGCATATTCTTAGCCACTGGATCACCAGGCAAGTCTTGCTTCATTCTCTTTTGATGACAGCCACCAGCATGATTCAGATAAAAGTTGTAGTTACTTCTTTACCGGGAACCATTCATTTTCTTACTTTTTGCTTTTCATTGTTTAGGATGCGTGTATGTTCATACCGACTGAATCCATTTTTCCTTCTTGAAATGAAGATGAGTAAAACCGCTTCTTCAAAACTTGCTGTTGGATAATTTAATTGCTCAGAGAGCACACTCCCTTTTACTAAGTGANAGTTGCAGTTACTTCTTTACCGGGAACCATTCATTTTCTTACTTTTTGCTTTTCATTGTTTAGGATGCGTGTATGTTCATACCGACTGAATCCATTTTTCCTTCTTGAAATGAAGATGAGTAAAACCGCTTCTTCAAAACTTGCTGTTGGATAATTTAATTGCTCAGAGAGCACACTCCCTTTTACTAAGTGATTTCTTGTTGGAGACATCAGAAAGTCAGAATATGTTCAAAACATAGTCTTGGCTCCACTGGTGATTGTACAATTACTTTCCCCAGTAATCCAGATCTAGTTGAGTACATGGTACAGTGTAATTAATGTTGACTCTGGTTTGCTCTTCCTGGGCTAAACTGGCATGGGCTAAGCCAGTACATTTCATCATCCGCTGTGGAAATGCAATGCCTTAGTTATGCATCAGGTGTCCAGAAGTATACGATTATGATTTGAGAGAAAGGCATAATGAATTCTGACCTTCTTCTGATGTTTAAGTCACTTCTGCCCGGCCCTCCCACCTTCAACATGATAGTGAACTTTCCTTTGATGTCCCCAAATCTCCATATTTGTTTCATTTCCTTTTCCAGAGACACATACTTATTTATCTTCCCAATGTGTGTTTTGGGGATGTATCTACTTAGTGAAAAAATATTTCCAATAATGTCTTCTGCTTTTATGATGCTTCTTTCAGGTTCCCCTTTTATTACACAGGTTGACCTGGGCCCCATCAAAGAAGCAAGGGGTTTTCAACGAACAGGATCCAGGTAACACAGAGTAGGGACACACAGTGGTGGAAGTAAGATTTAATACTGAGGACTGAGCCAGTTAGAAAGGTGAGAAATCATGGCTAGTGGGACAAATAATGAATGAGCCTTGGGTGTACTAAGGCCATGTTTTAGGATGAATATGTGTTTTTGAAGACAAGGTGGAAGCAGAGAGATGACCCAAGAGCTGAAACAAGTACAGTGGTTCCTTTCAGGAATCTGGGCTTGAGAGTAATAGGAGCACTGGCTTTCCAAGTTTTAGATGGGTTCCCCCGGCTTGTTTAGGTTTTATTTTTATTTTTAAAAATTTACATAAATTACAAAAATGTACATAAATCTTTTTTAAAAAAAATTTTATTTTTATGTATTGGACTGGGTTGAGTCTCAGCTGCAGCACACAGGCTCAGTAGTTGCAGAGCTCAGGCTTAGTTGCCCTGAAGCAAGTGGGATCTTAGTTCCCCAACCAGGAATGGAGCCTACGTACCCTGCATTGGAAAGTGAATTCTTAATGACTGGACCACCAGGGAAATCTTAGGTTTGACTTTTATTAAAATCTATTATTTTTTTTTTCCTTTTTTCCCTTTTGTTGTTCTGATACTACATTTGGATGGTGGGGTGGGAGGATAGTTTTAAAAATTGCATTGTCCTGATTGGAGGTTGTTTTGAAAGTTTCATGGTTAGAGAGGGAGAGGCACAGGGGGATTCGCCAGTGTTCTCATATTAGCGAAGACTGTTCACAAGAAGTGAGGTTTCAGTGCTCTGATAAAGGGGCAGAGCGTGCTGGGGAAGAGGAGGCTGGGAGGCAGGAATGGAGGAAGTGAGTGGAGAAGCTGTGAATGCTGGAAAGGAATCATGAAATGGATGCTTATTTTGTGGAAGCTGCTGCTTTGAGCTTGTCCATATCTGACACTCTTGGTGTTCTCAGAATTGGTCCAGCATCAGTTCATTCTTACCTGGAGGCTCCCATGTTTGCAATGGTCTTTGCAGCGATCTCACAATGATCTCTCAGTTTGCAACGATCACATAGATATGTCTGTATGGGCACATGCGTGTGTTAACCTTTACATGCACCTGTGTATTTGAAGGCAGTGGTGGGTAGCGGCCCAGCATTCAGGCTCTGGCCCTGCCTGCTTGGCCTTTGAATCAGGTTTATCAGCATCCAGCTGTGTGATCTTGCGCAAGGATTCAATCTATTCTATTCAGATATTCTGGGAGGATCTCTAAGACAGTCGTCAGAATAAAGTAATACATGTAAAGTCCTTAGAACAATCCTTTTTGCCAGAATACATGCTAAATATTAGCTCTCGATACTATCCTTATTATTCAGTTCAGTTCAGTCGCTCAGTTCGTCCGACTCTGCGACCCCATGAACTGCAGCACGCCAGGCCTCTCTGTCCATCACCAACTCCCGGAGTTTACCCAAACTCATATCATTATTATCACGGTCTCACAAATTCTTTGTGTCTTATCTCTAATTCCAGATTATAAACTTCTTGTGAGTAGAGGTTGTTTTGCTCTCTTCTGCATTTCCTAGCTCAATCTTAAGCAGAGAGTAAACTTTTTAATAATTATGTATTTCTTAGTTGTTGGAATTAAGGTGCTTCTGGAGCCTGAGAGCTCATGGAATTTCAGAACATTTCCCTGAAACATTCCAGGCAGTAAAAGTGTAAAGGTAAATGATAGTTCTGAACCCAGAAGAATCCCATATTTGGTTGGAAAGGCCAGGGCCCCTGGAACTTTCTGAGATGGTAATAAGAAATATTTATAGCTATAGGCAAACCTTTTTTTCAACAAATATCATTAAAAAGAAACTATACATTCTCCAAGTTCTAACCAAGTCCATGTTTTAGGAGTAAGAAATTCCAACAGGGCTAATGAACTTAGGTAATTTTAATTTTTCCTTTGCTCTTGATTTTTTCTTTTGTTTTTTTTAGTAATGAGATTTGTACTTAAGTTCTGCTTCATTGCTATGTCTTGCACTTGTCTTATTTATGATAGTGTTGATGTCTAGATGGTGCAGGAATTAGTCTGGGAATATTCAATGCACCTTTTTAAACTTTTCACAGAGGAAAAGGAAGAGGGCGAGCAAGATTGTGATACTGGAAAAATATCTGTCTCTTTTTCAAACATTTTGAGATGATGAGATTCCCCATGCATATTGCTAAATAAATGCCTCCTTCACCATGAAACCATCAAATAGTTCAAGAGAAATTAAATCCTGTAGACTCTGATTCTTTTACACTTGACTCATCAGAATCTTCTTTTGTAAGAGCAACTTGATAGCTAAGAAACCCCCGGAGCCTTTATTCTTGAACTAGGAGGTCACATTTTTGTCAGTGCTCATTGCAACTTGAACCGAGAGAAGCTCAAGTTCAGCTTCAAATTTGGAACCCACAACCTTGAGTGAGTCACCATGCCAGTAAAATCCATTCTCCCTGCAAACTCGCTCAGAGGCCATGTTTGGAATAGGATGGTCATCTTAGAAAAAGTATGAGTTCTGAGGGGGGAAAGAACTGCTAAGCCAGTCAAGAAGTGTCCATTGAGTTAGGCTGTGGGCAGAAATCATCCTATGAGTGTCATTCTGGGAAAGCTGAAAAGTTGGAATTCAAAGAAGTGGACCCATATGCTAAGATGAGAAGAGTAAAACATCAGAGGCTGTGGATGGGGTGAATGGGTTTTGCGGACTGAACTTCTCAGTGAGTGTTCCGCAGTGAATACTCAGCGTCCGTGCTCATCATTCTTTTAACAAATATCCAATCGAGCCCATGTTGGGAACAAACATTGCACAAACATGGGAAATACAGAAGCAGCAAGGCAGAAGTGACCCTTTCATCAAAGATAAACAAAGCTGGACACTAGCTAAAGTGGAAGGGCAGAATTTCATCAGTAGTAACTACGGCAATAGGGAAACGAGTCCAGTGTGAACTGAACTCTTGTTCCATCTGTACAGAGGTGACTGGATATTGCAAAGGGAGAATGGGAGACTAGAGTGGGTAGTGAGTGGGGGCTCAGTAGAGTCAGGGAAAGTGGGAAGACAGGTGAGTCCATGGGAAACCCATCTGTGTTTGCTAACTTGCGGTTCTCACAGTTACTCCCACTCTCCCACAGATAGGTTTTGGCTGGAACAAACAGTGAATTCTTTTGGCAGTCTTGAGTTTTCTCAGGAAGGCACTTTATAGGGGCTAGGATCTTCTTAGGGATGGGGCCTTAAGCTATTAGAAGCTAAGCTGGTATTTGTTCAAGACTTTATAGGCTGAGGACTAATCGAGAAGAGGGCTCAGGGGAGACCAGCCAGAGTTTGGTCAAGAGGAGGATCTTTATAACTTCCCTTTCAATTCTGCCAGGAAGGTAGAGAATAGCACTTTAGTTAAATGTTTAATTAAATCTTTAATATTACTTTATGGTAATAGTATTTGTTCTACACTTCAGATGTTAATAGCAAGATGGGTATAGAAGCAACTTGTCAATTTTCTATGAACTTAATTGGGAAATTCACGCAAGAACTCACTCTGAGTTAGGTTGATGCACGCAGGTCATCTTGTTTGACATGTCTGCTTAATCCTCAGAATGTCTAAAAGTCTACCAAGATGTCTGAGTGGTCTACCTTCCCTTTTGGCATACCAAGATGAGCTACGCATACTGTACACAGAAAGTCTGGACTCCCCCCAGATCAACGATTTGGAGCATTTCAATACAGGGACACATCTTTCTTTCCCAGTTTTGACTTTGATAAGATGACTTGGACACTTTCAGAACCAAATGCTACCCAAGTCTTGATATCACTTCCTAGCTCAATCGGCCCCTAAGCACTACCTTCCACCACTTTTGTATTTCCAAAGTGGAAAACTCATAATCTCAGGGGACAATATGGGTGAAAGTCGAACCTTCCGGTCCACATCACTCCTTCTCTATGATAGGGGACAAGCCAACCTTCTGTGGCTTCAGTTTCCTACCCTCTGCTCAGCAGGACACAATGAGCTGTGTCCAGATGGGCTGTGAAGATGATCCTATACACATGCTCGTTCCCATCAACTTCATGAACATGTGCTGTGGGCAGAGCACGTGGTACCAGATCAGGCTCTACGTTGGAGGCAGTTCACAGGAAAGACTTCGCTCCCACCCATAAGATACTGGCAACAAGTTCAAGTTGATGACATATGGAATTAACAGCAAAACAGGGAATCATACTGTGGTTTTGTGTATTTTTGTGGTTTTTTGGTATAAGGAATTGAAAGGAGCATTGATGCACTTTTTCCTCTGTCTTAAGACCCATATATGAGTGACTAGAAAACGCTACTATATTTAATGTGCTGTAAAGTGAAGAGGAACTAAAAAGCCTCTTGATGAAAGTGCAAATGGAGAGTGGAAAAGTTGGCTTAAAGCTCAACATCCAGAAAACAAAGATTATGGCATCTGGTCCCATCACTTCATGGAAAATAGATGAGGAAACAGTGGAAACAGTGTCAGACTTTATTTTGGGGGCTCAAAAATCACTGCAGATGGTGACTGCAGCCATGAAATTAAAAGAGACTTACTCCTTGGAAGGAAAGTTATGACCAACCTAGACAGCATATTAAAAAGCAGAGACATTACTTTGTCAACAAAGGTCCGTCTAGTCAAGGCTATGGTTTTTCCAGTGGTCATGTATGGATGTGAGAGTCGGACTATAATGAAAGCTGAGCGCCAGAGTTGATGTTTTTGAATTGTGGTATTGGAGAAGACTCTTGAGAGTCCCTTGGACTGCAAGGAGAGCCAACCAGTCCATTCTGAAGGAGATCAGCCCTGGGATTTCTTTGGAGGGAATGATGCTAAAGCTGAAACTCTAGTACTTTGGCCACCTCATGCCAAGAGTTGGCTCACTGGAAAAGACTCTGATGCTGGGAGGGATTGTGGGCAGGAAGAGAAGGGGACGACAGAGGATGAGATGGCTGGATGGCATCACTGACTCAATGGAAGTGAGTCTGAGTGAACTCCGGGAGTTGGTGATGGACAGGGAGGCCTGGCATGCTGCAATTCATGGAGTCACAAAGAATCAGACACGACTGAGTGACTGAACTGAACTGAACTGTGATGCATTAGAATATGAGGTGCAGAGATAGTAATCCGGCCACATATACCACAAGGAGATTAGATACTTGCTTCTTGGACACAGTGTTTGATGATCAGGGCCACAGGTCAGATGATGACTCCCTCCACCGGGTCTTTACCTGAAATGATGACTGATACCCTGGTTGGGGAACATGACTGTTCAGAAGAGCCTTTTCTCCTGAGAGCCAGGACATGTCCAAAATGGACCAAAATCTCATTTCTTCTTGCCATCTTTCTTTAAAAGTGTCACTGGAGTTATTTGGAAATTTGACAGTGACAAAATTCAGAGTCTTTGTTACTCCCCAGGCCTTGACTTCATGTCTTTTCTGGTCCCTTATAAATACTCTCTAGAGCTTAGGACTTTCTCTGATAGAAAGGAGCCAGGAGATCTCAATGAGGTGTTTGCTATTCTTGACCCAGGGTGCCAGGGTGCCAGGTGTCAGGCTGCCTTCTCCTCCAACCTGCAGCCTCCAGATGAAGTGACAGCCGAAGACTGAGCACAGCGAAGGCAGAGCTGCCGAGGGGACAGGGCACTCAGTGTCCCCTGTCCCTTTTCCTCTAATATGAAAATTATGCTGCATCCCTCGAGGGAAGCATTGAAAGATTTATAAGAATGTTAACAACAAGAGCTCTCACTGAAAAGTCAAAACTGACGGAAAACTGAGTTCTGATTTCCTTTGGTTTGAAATGCACGCTGTTGCAAAGGCAAGTGACCTTCCTTTATTGATGGAACACCTTGAAAGTTTCTTTCACAGTCTTTTTCTGGCATCCCCAACCGAGTAAATCCTGACTTTCTCCCTCTGCTGCCTCGAGGAATGCTGCAGGACCACACCAGAAAAAGCAAGTGATCGATTAATGATGAAACTGGCCAACTTGTCAGTATCAATACATTGCTTTGTTCTTTGTACAGCAAGGATGCCAGCTCGGTGTGTAGTCTGTGCCTGGAGATGAAAGGTGGGAACCCTGGTCAAAATTAACACGGATGAGCTTTCAGACCCGAAACAAGCATAGTGACAACAGTAAGGGTGGGTCACACGTTTGTCTTGTTTTTGACCAACTTACTATGTTTCACAAAGTCTTACGATCGGATATTTACACTCGTGGGAAAAATGCAAAGCTAGTCGTCAAGATTTGGTCCAAACAGGCCTCGCTGTCCTTTATTTGAGTAGATGAAGAGTGTCAGGATGGACAGCCACATTTTAAAATTTTATATTCGAATTTTTCTGAAGACAGCAGAACAACAAGAAGACTCACTAGGAATCTGCAGTTCCCTCAAGAAAATGAGATCTGCCCATACAAGTATGTGAAAATGTGAAAACAAATAGGAAACAATATGCCATAATGGGTGAATGGATATACATGGTCATTATTTTTATTTGGCATTTTTGAAACCATGGAAATAATTGTTTTTAAGAATTACATTAGTCACGCCATACAAATATAAGAAATACATTAAAGAACGATGATGAAAATAACTGTTAACTGCAATCTACCACTCAGGAAAAAGAAAAGCAGTCACTTAACATTTTAATGTAATTATTTCTGGTCTTTTTTTAGAAACGCATATAAATTTTATTCATAGATGAGCACTTCATTTCCTATCTACTATTTTTTTTTAAAAAAAACAACAGTGTGCAGTAGTGTCAAGCATATTCACATTGTTTTGCAACCGATTCTGATCTTTTAAAAAAGACATGGATATGACAGTTTTTTTATTATATTTATTTTTGCAAGTAATTTTTTCCCTAGCATCAAAAATAATTCATGTTCGATGCAGAAAGCTTAGAGAATACCCATTATTCTAACACTGAATAAGTTAAATTTTACTGGTTATCCTTCCAGCCTTTTCTCATGTGAATACATGAGTGCCATGTAGGTATGTGTATATTACAGTATGAGGATTTGAATCTGTAAAAACAAAATTATGTCAAAGGTATCAGATGCTTTTTCCTTTTGCATTGTTTTGTGAATTATCTCCTGAAAATAAATTTGTACATACAGTTTGTCACCTGATCTTCTTTTAGTTTTTTCATTTCACACTGTAGCATAGGCTAGTTGCCATGAAAACGATGGAATAATTTAAGGTAAAGGAAGGATTTATCAGGGAGGGCTTTTTGGAGGAGGGGAGCATGAAGGCTGGAGGAGAAGGGGGTGATGGCCCCACAGCCTCTTCTTCTCCTGCCCACCTGTCTGCTCCCTCTCGTTGCTCTGGCCTCTGAGGCATTTATGGGGGCAGACTGTATTCAGAGTCTACTTGGGGCACAAGACTATGGGAAGTTCCCTGGGTTGTAGTGAAATGGGCCAGCCCAACTGTTAAAAATTAAGCTTCCTGCTTCTGGAAGCTAAAAATGTTTCTTTTCAGGTTGTTGAGCACTGAAGGCAAGAGGGGATGATACCAAAAGTCAGATACTTAACTGCTGCCTATAATATTATGCTTCAAGATACACAAGAGAATTTATAAATGCCCTTTAAAATAAATAATTTCAAAACTTGCAAGCAATTAGTAACAAGTAGGAAGTAGGCCAGATTATGGAGTGAATTGCATCCTGTGCCTTGACAAACCGAGAACTTGGCTTCGTAGGAGTCCTCTTTAATCAGTCAGTCAGTTCAGTCGCTCAGTCGTGTCCGACTCTTTGTGACCCTAGGGACTGCAGCACACCAGGCCTCCCTGTCCCTCACCAATGCCCGGAGTTTACTCAGATTCATGTCCATCGAGTAGGTGATGCCATCCAACCATCTCATCTTCTGTTGTCCCCTTCTCCTCCCACCTTCAATCTTTCCCATCATCAGGGTCTTTTCAAATGAGTCATTTCTTCGCATCAGGTGGCCAGAGTACTGGAGTTTCAGCTTCAGCGTCAGTTCTTCCAACGAATATTCAGGACTGATTTCCTTCAGGATGGACTGGCTGGATCTCCTTGCTGTTCAAGGGACTCTCAAGAGTCTTCTCCAACACCACAGTTCATATGAATCAGTGATTCATATCAATTGATACATATCACTAATCACTTTAATAAATCATACAGGCTACAGATAAGCTGAGAGAGTTATTATCAAGTCATTGATGGAGGGGGTGGAAGTAGCACATGTGACTGAGATTGTAGAAATTCACTTACTATGAAAGACTTTAATGCACACTAATACATACATACACATACAACATATAGTCCTGCTATCTGTTTATTAAAAACGGTAATTTTTAGGGAAAATCGAAAAGAACAAATCTTGTTTTACAGTTGAAGAGAGATGCTGAGTGATGGCTTAGGGAAACCGAGCAGATTAGCAATGTCTGACTTCCCTGGATGGCTTCCTAGGGCTGCAGTCAGAAGCCTGGACGGGGTGGTGAGTGGACAGACGTGGTATATGGTTGCAGGCCACGGGTGTCAAGTCAGAGTCCCAGCAAGGGTACTCTGCAGGCTCAAGTCTAAGAGCTTGGGGGGTGTTAGACGGGGTGGAGGCAGCTGTTGGAGAGATTCTCCAAATGACACTGCAGAAAGACTGAAGAGGAAGCAAGAGAGTGAGCTTCATACCAGCGACCTGCATCCAGTCTGTAGAGACGGTCAGTCCGTTCTGACAAGTCCAGGATCACATCTAGACCTTGGGTGTCCTGACTCCCAGGTAATTTCTAAAGGCCACACAAAAGGTCAACACACCGCACCAGCAGGACGCTCTTCTGAGCACTCTTCCTGAAGCACACACCCAAAGCAAAAGATCAGTGTGGTGGACGTGGTGGGCACCACCCAGCTCCCTCCCCAGGAATAGAGGCCTGAGTTCCCTGCTGGAAGACAGCAGGCTGTCAGTTGCTTCCAGGCAATTGTCTCCGCTGAAGAAACCTTTTCCCAGACAGCCCCGAACACAATGACTCAAAGAAGAATAAAGATATGGACTTTTCTGCTAACTTGGAGCGATTCTGAAAGATCACCAGAGCTTCAGGGGACCATGTATGACGGTTGGGGGCTGTGTTAAGCACATCCTAGCTCATTTCTGCTTCCTTCCTTTTTCTTCCCCAGGTGTTGCTCCCTGCAAGCTAACCTCCATCTCAGAGTCTGTTTCCCAAGATCTGCTCTGTTTCCCTGGCTGACAATCAACTTGTATTCCAGGAGACTAGGGCTGTCACGGAACCCAAGTCTATGTACCCAATGCACAGTGAGACCAAATGGTACAGAAACATTGGAGTTTGGAGCAGAGAAAGGTTTATTACAGGGCCATTCAAGGAGATGGGTGGATCATGGCTTAAAAACCCCAAACTCCTTGAAGGCTTTCAGCAAATCTGTCTGTAAGGTGAGGCAGTGGGATGGTTACTTGTTGCAAGCATCTTGGCATCAAATCCTTTGTTCTTTCAGCTGTCCAGGTCAGGTCACAATGTTCCTGTAAGCCTCTGTCAAGACAAATGCTCTTCTCTGTTCTGCAACTTTCTTTTTAATTAAAAAATTCCTTTTATTGAATTAGAGCTGATTTACAATGTAACGTTAATTTCTGCTTTAAAGCAATGTGATTGTTAAAAAGTGCATCCTTTTTAAACATTCTTTTTCCATTATGGTTTCTCATAGAACATCAAACATAGTTCTTTGCTGTATAGGAGGACCTTGTTGTTCACCCATTCTGTATATAAAAGCTTCCATTTGCTAACCCCAACCCTCTACTCCATCCTTGTAATCACCAATCTGCTCTCAATGTTCATGATTCTGTTTTTGTTTTGCAGATCGCTTCATTTGTGTCATATTTTAGATTCCACATGTAAATGATGTCATATGGTATTTGTCCTTCTCTGTCTGACTTAATTCATTTAGTATGATAATCTGTAGTTTCATCCATGTTGCTGCAAATGACGTTATTTTGCTCTTTTTTATGGCTGAGTAGTGTTCCATTGGGTATATATACCACATCTTCTTTATCTGTTCACCTGTCAGTGGACAAATTTCCATGTCTTGGCTATTGTAACAGTGCTGCTATGAACACAAGGGTGCATATACCTGTTTGAATTACAGTTTTGTTAGGAGTGGGATTGCTGGATCATACGGTAATTCTATTTTTGGATTTGTGAGGACCTCAATACTGTTTCCCATAGTGGCTGTGCCGACTTACATTCCCACCAAGAGTGAAGGAGGGTTCCCTTTTCTCCATACCCTCTCCAGCCTTTGTTATGTGTAGACTTTTAAATCATGGCCATCTGACTGGTGGGAGGTGGTGCCTCCTCATAGTTTTGATTTTCTTTTTAATGTTGAGCAGCTTTTCATGTGCTTATTAGCTATCAGTATGTCTTAATTAGAGAAATGTTTATTTAGGTCTTCAGTCCATTTTTGATTGAATTGTTTGTTTTTGTTGTTGTTGTTGAGTGCTCTACAACTTTTTACCTAAAGGTGTAATGTTCTTAAAGGTCATAGCCTTGAGAATAAGCAAAGTGGAATCGTCACCTTTCATTTAAGTTGTTCAAGGTCCCAAGGCTCAACTTTTGCCTCTGAGGTCCAAGCCCTGGCTAAGAGAAGCAGCTCTCTCCCTGGTTACCCTGCTCCAGAGTGTTCTTCTAGCACACGGTCTGAGTCCCCCAGCCAGTTCCTAGGCCCAGCTGAACAGATAGATCTCAGCTGGCATGCCCTGGAGGCCAGGTTCCCAGACCCCGCTTAGCAGCCATCACTGAAGGAGCCAGGTACCCAGGACTTAGCCAGCCCTCAGGCTCCTTGGGCCACTCAAACCAGGCTAGGTCCCGCAGACTGTGACCTAGGGTAACTGCAACCACCAGGACTCCCCTTGATGCCGACCGCTGGCAGAGTGGGACCACCAAGCCCAGCACCCAAAGGCCTTCCGCTAAGTTTTGGGTGAAGAGTCTCGAGGATACAGTCTTGCATGGACCTTAACCATGGTGCACTGATGTCTGGCGCTGACTGGCTGTGAGCCTGCCTCGCCCCTACTGCAAGAATCACAATCGTCACGATAGTTTGATAACATGATTGGCTCTGTGATGGTATTGTCAGCTAGGTTTAAATTTTCAGAATGTTTTCTACAAGGTTTTACTCATCAGGAGCAGAGGAAGCCATGAGAACGCTTGGGCTAGCCACGCTGTGCACCACTGCGCCTGCTGAGGTCACATAGAAGTGCGTTAGAAGTAACTGTCTGTCCTCTGAGACTAAGCTGCAAGTGGTCCGCGCAGCTACAGCACTGGAAACTGGAAAGAGAATCTGCATGACAATAGCAAAGCATCTCAACGACCTTATGAGGTCGTCAGGACAAGTAATTTTTTGTTTTGTTTCGTTTGCCCATTTTACAGGTGCAGAAACCAATGCTGAGGGTTACTGACGTGAACAAGAGGCCATGACTAGTAAGTGGCAGAATACAGACTTTGAACTTCACTCTTTTGCTGCCTGGTTTACTAACCTTATAAAAAATATGAAAACGAGACTGGCCTAAATAAAAAAAGATAGGGATTTATGGGGACAGCGCAAGCAGGGAGGCGGGAGAATTGCTCTAAGGATCTCCTGAAGTGCCAATGACATGGCATAGATGTGCAACCACAGACACCTGCAGCAGCGCAAGGCCAGCTGGGGGTGGGACGCCGTGGGGCGGGAGCGGGCCGGTCTCAGGGACGGTGGCGATGTGGGGGGCGGGTTGTTGAGGATGCTTCCCTCTCTTTGAGGTGAAAAGTGAGAGAGATCTGGGGACAGTTGCTGAGGTTGGTAGCTCCAGGCCCAAACTGAAAAGCAAATTTTCTGTGCAGGATTTTACGACCCTACATGAATCACACCCTTTCTGTCAATATGTTACTCTTTCAATAACAAAGAATAATTCTCTCTTTGGTTACTCAAAATACACACATATATGTGCTGTGCTTTAGTCTCTCAGTCCTGTCCAACTCTTTGCAACCCCATGGACTGTAGCCTGCCAGGGTCCTGTGTCCATGGGATCCTCCAGGCAAGAATGCTGGAGTAGGTTGCCAAACCTTCCTCCAGGGGATCTTCCCAACCCAGGGATTGAACCAAGGTCTCCTGCATTGCAGGCGGATTCTTTATCAACTGTGAGTTCAGTTCAGTCACTCAATCGTGTCTGACTCTTGCAGAACGCCAGGCCTCCCTTTCCATCACCAACTCCTGGAGTTTACTCAAACTCAAGTCCATTGAGTCGGTGATGCCATCCAACAGTCTCATCCTATGTCGTCCCCTTCTCCTCCCGCCTTCAACTTTCCCAGCATCAGGTCTTTTCAAATGAGTCAGTTCTTTGCATCAGGTGGCCAAAGTATTGGAGTTTCAGCTTGAGTATCAGTCCTTCCAATGTATATTCAGGACTGATTTCCTTTAGGATGGACTGGTTGGATCTCCTTGCAGTCCAAGGGACTCTCAAGAGTCTTCTTTAATACCACAGTTACCAACTGAGCCGCCAGGAAAGCCCACAGCCATATATACATTATAAATATATAGCTGTATACCATATATATGTAACTTCCCCCCCACTGATCACTTTCTGGGGCTACTGTCCTGGAAACTCTCTTCCCAGCCTCCAGTGCTATAGCTGCATGGACCACTTCCAGCTTAGTCTCGGAGGACAGTTATTTCTAACGCACTTCTGCGTTTCCTCAACATAAACACTGGTGCACAGCACAGCCAGCCCAAATGTTCTCACGGTCTCCTTGACTCCTGAAGCTGCTTTCTTTTTGGCCCCCTGAGCTGCAAGTCACAGGCAGCCAGGCAGATTTCTTCGGGGATGGACCGCACAGCGTCACCCTGCTGGTCCAGCCCGGCCACTCGCCTGCTAACAGACCACACTGGGCTCGAGGCTGATGAGAGCAAGCACGCTGCTTTCTGGAATCTGTGACCCGAGGCGCGACCTCAGAGCGCGGACACCTGCTCCACATTCCTATCAGGCAGTGAGCTGATTGCTCGGAGCCCGAGCGCTGCTCGGAGACTGCTCTGCCTGCCTGCCTCTGCTGCAAATACAGGCATGTTCTCCGGCTTTGATAGCTCCCTGGGTTCCTGTGAAAAACAACCACTGCCTTTCCATAGCGTATTTCTCAAATACTGGCATCAGGGGATCGCAGAATTACAGCAACAAATGTTATGAGGTGCTATTTCCAAATAGACATGTGGAAAAACAATCCAAATAGGACCATTAAATAATAATCCTCATTAAAACCAAACCAAACCCAGCACAATTGGTCTTCAAAGTGTATGAGAGGAATACGCCGCAATGTTTTAAGAGAAGATTAATAATTTGCTCATTAATTTCATTGGATAATGACTCATCACTGGTCTTTTCCAGAGTCGTGCATTAAAAAAAAAACTAAAAGTGCCTTTTAGATTTCTCCTGTGCAATGTGAACATCAGGTGTGCAGAGAGCTTTTTAACATGCAAAAAGGAATCACAGTATTAGACAATGTGCTATTTTTCTATAACAAGGCAGCCTTTCCGAAAACATTAATCCACGGCACAAAGATGCTCCTAATTTAGAAGAAATTAGAGGCAGAGTCTACTCAACAAACACCTCTGCTAACACTTCATTAGTATGTATTTTCTCATAATTCAATTAGCCAAAACACATAGACATGCTAACAGTGCTGTTCCCTGCTCTGGGAGTGTCAGCAAGACTTTAAGCAGATCTGAAACAAAATTGCATAAATGGCATGTAAAGCTCTGTGCATACAAAGATACCTTCAGGGTTCTAATAAATTCATGAAACTTTTTAAAGTATGATTTCCTAGCAGGCAATCACTTTTAATTAACAGGATCACCTACAGCAACACATGTCCTTCAAAAACTTACATTATTTTTTCTTTTTGAATTTCAAAGTTTCTGTAGTAAAAGTTGAATAGCTGAGTAGCTTAACCTCAAAAGGATTCCAGGCTTTTATGACAGTTATAAATCACTGTGGTGCCTTCTTTATAAGAAGAAAAGATTCTTAACACAACAGAGAAAGAAGGAAATCTCTTTTTAGTCATAGCTAGAAGCAAGCATTTTCTCCAAAGGTCAAAAAACTTTTCCTCAGTTAAAGAATAATTTTAAGGACATTGCAGCTACTTGTACAAGTAATCTCTTATAATTTACTTTATGAATTAAACATTCAATTTCCAGGATTGTGGTTTGACATGGGATGGACTCACCTCTTTCCGGAGCTGGCTTTGTGCAGTGTCTCCTCTTTAGTTTTTAGTAAACAAGAGCCCTGGCTGAATGTAGGGCCCTACTTAATAAGCCCTCCTCCAGGAGGGAAATGAGACTCTATATACTTACCAAAGGATTCAGTTGAGTGGCTCTTGCTATTTCATTTTCAGGCCTTTGTTTGAAATATACAGGCACATACTCATAGAATGTCTAGGGCTAATGGTAAGGATTGCAGAAATCTGAAAGAGACCTTGACAACTGAGTTGAGGGAAGAGTTAGGGATACCAAAGAGAAACTTTTCCTCCCCTTGTCCTTAAGGAGCTTGGACAGTTGCTACATAAGGGTAGGTGGGCTCCAACAGCACCACCAGGTGAGGAATCTCCCCGCCAACTTCCTGCCTCCCAGCCCCACCGTCTCTTCCCCAGTGCTCTTCTTCTTTTTCCCAAGAGACTCCTTTTGTTTTGTGATAGCCAGGTGGGAATCTGAGGCAGGGACTATTCAGATGGTGCCTTCTGCTCTTCTGCCAAAGCAGACAAAATGCCTGCAGGGTAGAGACTGCACAGGCAGGACCATAGGGGAGAAGGGTGGGAGAGCAGGCTCTGTAGACAGGTATTGCGAAATATCCGAGCTCTTCTCTCTACTGCACGGCCCTTCGTGCAGCCAGCCAGCATCATTTCTCAGCTGGGGGACCACAGCAGCTCGCCTGCTCTCCTCCGGCCTCTGATACTGCTCCCGTCAAACCCGTTCTCCATAGAGTTCCTTTATTGGCTTTTTGAGTAATTAGCCTAATTAGCCTAAAACATAGACTGTTTTAGGTGTTAGGAACATGAGACCTTTACAGAACATAAAGCTGATCGTTTGCTTTCAAGCTCAGTTCTTTCAATAGTTTCCTACCACCTTTAAGATAAAATCTAAATTCCTTAATTTGGTGCTGGATGCTTTCATGGTTTTCCCCTCTGCTTATGTTTCCAGCCTCAAGATTTGCCCTCTTTCACCATCAGTCTGATTTCCAGCTATATTGGACTATTTATGTAGACCCTGGTCCTCACCAAAGGGCCATTTTATTCTCACTTCCCGCCCCTCTCCCCCAAACATGGTTTTTTGCTGTTGCAAATCCAACTCTGTGACCCCACGGACTGCAGTACGCCAGGCTTCCCTTCCTTCACTATCTCCTGGAGTTTGCTCAAACTCATGTCCATTGAGTTGGTGCTGCCATCCAACTGTTCTGTACTTGACAGTATTAGTTACTCAAATATTTTTTCTTTGAAGAGATTTCTTAGATATTTACATGTATTTACTTTTGTTTTTCTAAAAAGTCTTAATTTTTCCCTTAAATAATGATTTAGCTGAATCCACAGTTGGGGCTTGATGTATATTTTCCTTCGTCATTGTTCCATTGATTTTGGTTTCCATTGTTGCTGTTAAAAAGTATACGAAAGTGAAAGTGCTAGTCACTCAGTCGTGTCCAACACTTTGGGAACCCATGGACTGTAGCCCAGCAGGTGCCTCTGTCCATGGGAATCTCCAAGCAAGAATGCTAGAGTGGGTAGCCATTCCCTTCTCCAGGAGATCTTCCTAACCCAGGGATCAAACCTGGGTCTCCTGCATTGCAGGAGCCACCAGGGAAGCCCAGATAAAAAGTGTATGATCAGTCTAATTATCATTTGTTTCTGAGTGATCTGTCCTTTCTCTGTGGTTGCTTTTAGGAATTTATTTTTATTTTTTTATTTTTTATTTTTTGTAATGAAGAAAATAATTAGATTTTATTTTATTTTATTTTTATTTTTTTCATCTCAGGTCTACATGAGTTCCCAATCTTGAACCACCCCCCCACCTCCCACTCCACATCAACTCTCTGGATCATCCCCGTGCACCAGTCCTAAGCATCCTGCATCCTGTACCGAATATAGACCGACGATTCGTTTCCCAAACGACAGCACACATGTTTCAGTGCCATTCTCCCAAACCTTCCCCCCCCTCCCTCTCCCTCAAAGTCCAAAAGTCCAGTTCATGCATCTGTGTCTCTTTTGCTGTCTCGTATACAGGGTTATCATCACCATGTTTCTAGATTCCATAAATATGAGTTAGTATACTGTATTGGTGCTTTTCTTTCTGGCTTACTTCACTCTGTATAAGTGGCTCCAGTTTCATCCATCTCATTAGAACTGATTCAAATGTATTCTTTTTAATGGCTGAGTAATACTCCAT
>SJYA01002260.1:292393-327527 GCA_006410615.1 Neotragus moschatus
TGGGATTCTCCAGGCAAGAATACTGACCCAGGGATTGAAGCCAGGCCTCCTGCATTGCAGGCAGATGCTTTAACCTCTGAGCCACCTGGGAAGCCCCAAAACATAGATTATGTGAAAATACTGATTTAGCAACTTGTGATTTTGCTGAATGATAAAAATAAATTTTAGGGGTGAATATAAAGAATGTATGCAATATATATTTTTATTACTAATGCAAATATTGCTGGGTCTTCACTCTAGACATGCTCAAAAATANGGAAGCCCCAAAACATAGATTATGTGAAAATACTGATTTAGCAACTTGTGATTTTGCTGAATGATAAAAATAAATTTTAGGGGTGAATATAAAGAATGTATGCAATATATATTTTTATTACTAATGCAAATATTGCTGGGTCTTCACTCTAGACATGCTCAAAAATAAGCTGCTCTCTGATATTTCAATTATGTATGTGTGTGCATAGAAATTTTAACTTTACATGTGTTTTTTTGATGTCATTGTTATAAAGAAATGTCTGTCAAGAGGCTAGAACAAATTGCACTTAAAAGTTTGTTAGCTTGGGTCTTCCCTGGTGCTTCAGTGGTTAAGAATCCACCTTACAATGCAGGTTTGATGCGGGTTCGATCCCTCGTCCCTGGGAAACTAAGATCCCACGTGCCGTGGAGAAACTACCGAGCCTGCGTGCCCCACCTAGAGAGTCCACGCGCCCCAGCGAAAGATCCCGCATGACACAGCTAAGATCCTGCATGCTGCAACGAAGACCTGACCCAGCCAAGCAAATAAATTAAATGAAAGTTTGTTGCCTTGACTTATAAAGTTTACAATTTAGATTTGTGGTTCAGGGGCCTTCACTTATCCCAGGTGCTGCAAGCAATAGAGGTGCCCTTGGTCAGAAGAATCATTGTTGACAGAGTACTTTGCCTCTTCCTAGCCGTGTCATCTTGAGCAAATCACTAACCAAATCATCAACCTTCCCTGAATCTCATTTCCCCCGTACATGGGTTTATGATGATATTCTGCCCACTGGTCTCTTAGGGTTGTTTTGAAAATCAGTGAGATGATGATGACGATGGTGGTGACGGTAAAGCAGCAACAACAGCGAGTACCTTTTATGCCAAATGTGTGCTACTTATTAGCTCTTTTAGAACTGCAATAACCCTATGAGGTATCACTATTATGTCCCCATTTTATACCCATTTTACAGATGAGGGAACTGAGGCACATAAAGGTTAGTAACTTGCCCAAGGCCACACAACTAGTCAATGGTGGTAATGTGATTTGAACCCAGGCAGTGTGACCTGTATTTTGTAAACCACAAAGTATATATTGGGTATCTTGCCATGTTTTTTTCTATAGTCTGAGAAGGTTTCAACCTGTGGAGAGTTGTTATAGTGTATGTGGTATCTACATCATTAGCTTGATGGTAGAATTCTGGTCTTCCAACTCCTTACATCAGAGTTAGGGCTATGTGACTTTATGGTACCCAAGCTGTCTTGCTGGAGCTTATGGTGTGTGTAGAAAATTGATCATGAAAACTTCAGTTATCATTCCTGCTTTGTAAAAAGTACTCAAAGGCTTGACTAGAGATGAATACGATCTATGTGTCAGTATAAATATCACAGATCATGTCATTCAACAAGAAAATTCCTTTTAATATGCAAGTGATCTCAAGGTCTACTAATTTGATTTGGTTTGTACAAGAAATAGAAAAATATTACAAGATGAACCCAAGACAAATTAGATAAATACCAATTACAAATCAGATGAGTAGATCAAGAACTGTGAGGGATAGCAATCAGTAGTCCTTGAAAAAAACCCCAGACGTACACAATACAGAGCCTAATTTTTCTAATAAAATGCAGTAATGAATAACGAAACATTTAAGTTCCCCTTAGACCCTCAATGATTTTAGAAATAGAAAAGTAATTTCTAAACTTGTTTTAAAACTGTCCTTATAACTCTACATCACATCATATTGTTAGAGTAGCGAGCTGAAATATGAATTCATCTTAATCTGAAAATTTCCATATAATTTCTGCCTATGAAAGAAAGTGAAACAAACTTGGATGCTGGTGGTCATTTGCGCTCACTCAGTAGAAATGAGTACATTCCAGTGATTAATGTGTGCAACTCAGTTATTAACAGGTCTTGGTGGATTGGAAAAGTAATAAATAGCACGGACCCATGGGTTCCCTTGTGTGTAGTAGAATTTGCTAATCTTAAATCTGGGGAAATTCAATTTGCTAATCTTCAATCTAGTAATCATATCTATGTATTGACCATTGGATGTGTAAGTAAAAAGATGGGTAGAGGCTTTTAAGTCAATTAACCAGAGTTTATCCACTGGAATAAAATTTCTCCCTAAGTAAGTATCTTAGGGTACCTATTCTTTACTTAACTTTATTTAAACGATATTTCTCCTGGAAAATGATTCTGGAATTCTTCCATCATTTGGAGCCCGGTTTGGGGGACTTATTTTTGCTGATGTTTGAGAAGCTTGGGAAAATTGGTTAGTATTTCAGCCACACTACCTCTTTAGGCTACAATTGTTTTGAACAATGACACCCTCATTGCAGTAAATGTCTAGCTTCCCAACATGACTGCAGGAGCCACAGGGCTCTGTCAGTGCTGAGGCACTCACTAAAGGGAATTGAGAACATTCCTTCACATTGGCTGGGCTCTAATGGGGAGGTAATGGGTATTATATGAAAAAAGNTGTCTAGCTTCCCAACATGACTGCAGGAGCCACAGGGCTCTGTCAGTGCTGAGGCACTCACTAAAGGGAGTTGAGAACATTCCTTCACATTGGCTGGGCTCTAATGGGGAGGTAATGGGTGTTATATGAAAAAAGGGTTTGTATACACTGCTTGAGAGTGTCAAATGTGTACATTTCCTGACACTAGAAGACTTATCAGAACATTTAGTATGTTCACAAGCACTGTGATCTTGGCAGGGAATTATTCAAAACATCTAGCTGATAAATTTCCTGTGGAACCCACTTTGAGGTTGAGGAACAATGATTTGTAGTAACACTTCGCATTTCACAGGCTATCGCCACAAAACAAAGCTGGTTGCTTGAAAAAATAGGGAGCGTAAATATTAAGGCAGCACCTGTATGAGAAAGGGGTGGAATAGAATCATTGAACCCCGCTGTCTGTCTCTTCCCTTCTCAGATACAGGAACATGAGTAACTCCTCTCTCTCCATCACTTTCAATTTCTCCTCCAAGAACAAGAAGCAGGGCACTTGGAACAAACAAAACTGCTTGTGCAAAGAATCAGGCACAGTGGTTCCAAGTTGCTCGGAGGCTCTCGCTTGAATTAAAGACGAGGCCACATAAGAGGAAATGAAAGGGTCTGTGCAGAGATCAAATAAAGCATTTGTATAGAACCTTATTCAAAATGGATACAAGTGCATCAATTCTTCAGAATTATAGGTGAATCAAAGGAAAATTACATCCGAGGAGATAAAGCAGCAGCCAGTAGTCTAACCACATACAGCACAAGAGATGCAGCTTTGAAGCTTCGGGCCTGGCGTGCCAAAGAGCCAGATGTGGCAGGTGGAATTATAGCTACTCCAGCTCAGCGTCTGGAGCATATAAATCTGTCCCACAGAAAATTAGAGGTGTGCGAGGAGGTGGTGGGAATGACCAGTTGAATACATATTTTTGAAAGGAAAGTCGCTTTGAAGAACATAGAGCATTCTTTTTAAAAAATAATTAAAATTAGATCTAGGCTCAGTACTGCTCTAGGGCTTCCCTGGTGGCTCAGCGGTAAAGAATCCACTTGCAATGCAGGAAACGCAGGAGACGAGGTTCGATCTCTGGGTGGGAAGATCCCTTGGAACAGGGCATGGCAACTCACTCCAGTATTCTTGCCTGGAGAATCCCAGGACAGAGGAGCCTGGCAGGATGCAGTCCACGGGGTAGCAAAAAGTCAGACACAACTAAAGTGATTGAGCAGGCATGCAGACACATTGTTCTATGTATTGGTGGTGGTGTGAAAGGATCATATATGGGGACTCCTCAAACTCCCAGATAGCAAAATCTTTAAGATTTCTCTCTTTTCTGGCAGAGACGGAAAGAGAGGAGAGAGAGAGAAAGAGAGGTGCGGGCCCAAGGTAGCATTATGTTATTATGTAAACCTGAAGAAATGATGATGCTTCGAGGCTGAGCCCGTCATTCATAATGGGGACCCTGATTCAGTCATGCTAGAGAACTGAAGGTTTCCGTGTGGCTATATTCCTCAAGGCTTCCTTCTACCAACTGGAAAATAGTGATTTTTTTCCTATTACCAAAAGACGTGCAGTATCTGAAACAGCTGTGACCAGTTCATTTCAGTTCAGTTCAGTCGCTCAGCCGTGTCCGATTCTTTGCGACCCCATGAATCGCAGCACACCAGGCCTCCCTGTCCATCACCAACTCCTGGAGTTCACTCAGACTCACGCCCATCGAGTCAGTGATGCCATCCAGCCATCTCATCCTCTGTCCTCCCCTTCTCTTCCTGACCCCAGTCCCTCCCAGCATCAGTCTTTTCCAATGAGTCAACTCTTCACATGAGGTGGCCAAAGTACTGGAGCTTCAGCTTCAGCATCAGTCCTTCCAAAGAAATCCCAGGGCTGATCTCCTTCAGAGTGGACTGGTTGGGTCTCCTTGCAGTCCCAGGGACTCTCAAGAGTCTTCTCCAACACCACGGTTCAAAATCATTGATTCTTTGGTGCTCAGCCTTCTTCACAGTCCAACTCTCACACCCATACATGACTACTGGAAAAACCATAGCCTTGACTAGACGGACTTTAGTCTGCAAAGTAATATCTGTGCTTTTGAATATGCTATCTAGGTTGATCATAACTTTTCTTCCAAGGAGTAAGTGTCTTTTAATTTCATGGCTGCAGTCACTATCTGCAGTGATTTTGGAGCCCAGAAAAATAAAGTCTGACACTGTTTCCATTGTTTCCCCATCTATTTCCCATGAAATGATGAGACTGGATGCCATGATCTTCGTTTTCTGAATGTTGAGCTTTAAGCCAACTTTTTCACTCTCCACTTTCAGATACAAATAATTTCGTAGAGACGATAGGCTACAATGCAATTACTGAGTTACTCGTAAGCGTTTATCTAGATCACAGAATCTTCTGGCTTGAAGGGACCTAAGAGATACTCTAGTCAACTCTAGAGTAGAAGGTTTTAGAAGCCACAATGAAGGAAGAGCAAAGACAGTGACCTGTGTGAGGGAAGGTCCAGTGAGTCAGGGTGGGTGTTGGGGGCCCTGATCCCCAGTTTGGTGCTCACTGCCTTTGCCATGCAGCCTGTGTTACATCAAGATATCAGAATTCTTGCCTTGCATGTAGCTCTTCCACCCCACCCCAAGGAGGGAAGAGAAGTGAATACAGGCAAGTGGTGTCTTCAGTTCCAAGAAGCCCTCCTTTAGAGTGGCTAATAACTATTTCTCCTTTTAAAAAAAGGTGGTTAGGGGCTTAAATCAAAGGGTTGGGAGAGAGTTAAGGTAATTATCAGAACATATTCTCCTAGGGATGTTCTCCTGAGAGGTGACAGTGACTCCCAAGCCATCTGCCATCACTAGAAGATTCTACGTGTGGAGAACAGATAACCAACTAGCTTGATATCTTGTACTAATTCACCATCTCCCTCGTGCTTAGTGAAGACCAAAAACGATGGGACCTCTGGCCTATGAGTTACAATTTTGGCCTATAATCTCATCTGATTCAGTTCTCTTGCTATAGAATCCACTGCTGAAACCCTTAAAACACGCTCACAGTCAGACCTTTTGATCCTTACTACTGATCAGGGAGGTAGCCATATGGGGCAGGTGTGATCACGCCCATTTGCAGGTAAGAGAACAGAGATTCTGTGAAGTTAAATGACTTTTCCAGAGGTAGGGTGCAAACCTGGTTGTCTGTCTCCCACGTGTGTGTTGCCTGTTTCCGTGAGCTGCTCCTGGGGCCACTAGGTGATGAAGGGTGGCTGGGGACCCCTGGGATGGTGCTGGCCCCAAGTAAAGTTCTCCGTAAGTAGGCAGTAGGTTAATAACCTGGACACCTCTGCTGAAAAAGACTGGAAAAGACGTGTTGGATTATAAAGATGATAGAAGAGGTGGGCAACACGGGGTGGCAAAGTGATGGAGGGCTCTTGGAGACAGATGAGAGATGGAGACGAGGTGCGATGGGCTGTACAGACGGCTGCAGGGGTCTTGACAGTGCGATGAACGCCGTGGCACTCAGGGAAGACGATTCCCTCAGATAACAGCAGCAACGCGGTCCACGGTAACATGAGCATCCTTCCCAAGCCTCGTCTCTGGGGCTTCCAAATGCTGCCTGTCACTGTGAGAAAGATAAAAAGGCTTCTCTGTTGGAATCCAGCCAGCTAATCTCAGAGCTCCAGTTCAAGGAGCAGGCCAGATGTGTCCTAGCAAGGAAATGCTACAATGTTTGGACAAAGGCTTGTTCAGGTATAAAATACAGCTCTGGGGTAGGTGACAATTCCTACCACATGTGTAGGAAGAGAGACTTGCAAGCTGGTTAAACGTTGTGGCTGCCTTTTCTTCCTCTGGGAACAATATGCTTCCTGGCTCTGCACACCCCCCGGGGAGCTGGGTGTGTGCTCAGTTCTCGAAGCATCCAGGGATTAGCACATTTTTATTTGGGGTCAGCATCCATTTCTTAACTTCTAGTTAAACCTTATTAACTGCAGGGTACATATACGCTGCTTCCTTGATGTCATCTTAGCATGTGGTGTGAAGGACAAAGGACTGAGTTTGGAAACAGGTATTCCAAATTCTGTCTGTGTAACTTCTTAGCATTCTGCATCTGTAACATCGTTTTAAACAAAATTCTTATGAGACAGATAGTATTCAATAAATTCCTGTGTTTGGCTAAGGGTGTGGATAACAATCAACATGGGAACTTTGCCTACATGTTCAACCTCATCCTTTTCCTGTCCCTCTGCAAGTGTCCTTATTAAGGATGTTTGGAGTGAGACTAGGTGTCTGTACTGTAACAATATCTCGGGTAATTTCGCTGAACAGCTCTGGCTAAGAGCCACTAAGAAAATATTGCTGTTGTTGCTTTGTGAAGAATGACTGGACCTTAAATTGCCTGCATGCAAATTGTTGTATATTATGATGTAGCCTTGGTTATTCATTGAAGCATGCTATTTGAAAATCATTTAATATTTGGTTCCTTGAAACCATGAGTATTTTTTTTAAATCCTATTTGTGTCCCATTTCATTCCCCCAAAAGATTAGAGGGGTTTTAATAAAACAACCTTTCTACCTAAAATCAATAATTCATATTGAGCTTTATATCTATTTCATTTAAAACAAGGAAGCTTTTCCATCTTTGAGTATTAATATTTCCGCCAGAGTTCATTTCTCTGAACCTGCTTCCCGTCTTCTTTTAATTTCTCTCCAAGGGCAGATACGGCAGAAATGGTGATCCGTAATGGGAGTTGGGATCACCTTAATAGAAAAACAGAAACCTCCATATTGTGGATTCTGTGCCAGACTCTATCCAAGGGTTTGGCTAAGAGTCCAAGACCAAGGCAGGAGAAGGCCAGGAATGGGAATACAGACGAGCTCACCATCAATGTCAATTTCCCACCCTCTCTGCTTGCTTGATCTTTGCCGGTGCCATAGATCTGCCAAATGCCCACCTGCCCTCCTCGGTTGTAGAACAAGTTGCCAGGCAAGGCCATTTCCCAGAACCTCATCTACCCATCTTTCCTGAAATATTACTCTGGAATTGAAGGAAAGAATGACCATTTATTGAGCACCAAGTATTCTAGCTGCTACTGCTGCTAAGTCGCTTCAGTTGNGCCCTCCTCGGTTGTAGAACAGGTTGCCAGGCAAGGCCATTTCCCAGAACCTCATCTACCCATCTTTCCTGAAATATTACTCTGGAATTGAAGGAAAGAATGACCATTTATTGAGCACCAAGTATTCTAGCTGCTACTGCTGCTAAGTCGCTTCAGTTGTGTCTGACTCTGTGCGACCCGGCTTTCCCGTCCCTGGGATTCTCCAGGCAAGAATACTGGAGTGGGTTGCCATTTCCTTCTCCAATGTGTGAAAGTGAAGTCGTGTCTGACTCCTAGCGATCCCGTAGACTGCAGCCTACCAGGCTTCTCCATCCATGGGACCTTCCCGGCAAGAGTACTGGAGTGGGTTGCCATTGCCTTCAGGTTATCTTAATTTGAAACTATAAAAGAAATTAGAGCCCTTTGTGAGAAAGTAATACAATGGAATGAACCAGGTAAATTATAAAAAGCAGCTGAAAGTCTCAAATAAAACGCTCTGAATACACAAAATTCCAAACAACATTCAGGGCTTACTAGAGTGTGTCTTCTCTGATTTCCACTCCTTGCCCCCTTGCATACCGTCAAATCCCTCATCTGGCTATGACCTGCCCCTGTCTCAGACCCATTCATTATTTTGGTTCTGTGTGTGGCTGAACCACAGCACTGGTTATGAGTCTTTCTAAGACATAGCTGATCAACTAATTACAGAGAGTGCACGGACCCTCTATTTACATGTGCTTGAAGTGCAGTGAGCTCATCCTGAATTTAGAATTCTCCAGCTGTTTCTATTTCTTTCTACTAAGAGCGAGAAGCCTCATCATCTCCAGCTTATGGGGCAGAGGGTTGTTTTGGCTGCATGGCCATCCTGCAGTCAAGATTCTTAACTACTACAGCTGCGTCTGGGATGGGTCCTTTAAGGCAGTTCATAAACGTGGGGCTACGTACATTTTTGAAAACGAGCTGTTATTATTATTAGAGATTTCTACACACGTATTGTTTCTACTGTAAGTAAAGGGAAAGAGGTTCAGTTTTCGACACTGTCTTTAAAAAGAATTGCAATACTTTCAGTATTTAAATTCCTTTATACATCAACTAAACTTTTGCCAGAATTCATGACTCCTACTCAGTTGTCATTCGATTCTCTTTTATAGGAATTATGAAATAGTTTGTGAATCACTAGCAAGATGTAGCCTTTCTTTCTCAGATCCTAAATGACTTATTTCTCTTTCTGACTTTGAAATGTTTTACAAATGACTTTTTGACAAATAAAGGATTGTTGAAAGGAACAGATCTCTTTACCTGGGTTAAACTTATTATTACAGTTTCTATGCCCTTCCTAGGTTCCCTTTTCTTCATATAATTACACAGTAAGTCAACTAGGTCTTCTATGTACTATTTCTCTCATTAACACAGTTTAAGAAGAAGGAATTACTGTCTGCCTATTCGTGATGGGTGTCACTATCCATCCACACCCACCAGGGCCCCTGTTGCCACAGAGAGAATTCTAGAAGTGGGCAGGCACCGCCCAATATTTAGCTCCTCCCATTCTGTTATTTAGACAAGGAGTTGCACTGTTCTCAAGATTTCAAAAGTGACAAGTCAATAATCACAGAGGATACCCTCTCCAATGAGTTACATTTACAGTGAAGAAATTTGCCATAAGTTTTTGGCCAATTTTTATCCATCTGTTCTCAATATAGGGCTTCCCAGGTGGCTCAGTGATAAAGAATCCACCTGCCAATGCAGGAGACGCAAGAGACGTGGGTTTGATCCCCGGCTCTGATCCGTGGGGCAGGAATATTCCCTGGAGTAGGAAATGACAACCCACTCCAGTATTCTTTCCTGGAAAATTCCATGGACAGAGGAGCCTGGCGGGCTCCAGTCCATGGGGTCGCAAAGAGTTGGACACGACTGAAGCAACGGAGCACTCACACGTGCATATTATTTATATACCCTAAGCAGTGGCTTTAGAACTTTTTGACTGCCATTCAGTATGGATAAATACATATATGATCAAGTCCATATACAATGAAACAAATATTTCACAAAACAATATATACCCTTAAAACAACTGGGGCACTTTTTTCTTCTCAAAAATCTTAGGTACATGTTTGGTGCTGTAGCACAGAATCCAAAACCCTTGCCTTAAATAAGATAGAAAGTCATGTCTTTCTCATGAAATAATTCAGTGATGAGTCATTCAGGACTGACTGGCTGGTTATGCCAAACAAGGATAGTCAAGGGTGTAGTTGCTTCTATTTTGTTGACCTCCTAACTGTAGGAGGTTGTCCTCATTAAACTGGTTAGATCTGGTTCACCTGCACTTCCAGGTTCTAGCCTACAGGGAGGAAAACATAAAAATCTGGACCAAATTGTTGTGTTTTTAGGAGATGGCCTGGAAGTTGCATACACACTGCTTCTTCCCACATCTCACTGGTCCGAATTTAACCTTGAGAAAATACTTGCAAATTTACGGTGGCTTGCAGTCATATGTCTAGCTAAAATTCGCGATGTGTTTCTCTTTTAAAAGGTTTGCTTGTTTATTTATGACTGTGCTGGGTCTGCATTACTGTGCCTGGGCTTTCTCTGGCTGACGTGGGTGGGGGCTCGTTGCACTGTGCAGACTTCTCATTGTGTGGCCTCTCTTGCTGGGGAGCACGGGCTCAGTAGTTGTGGCCCATGGGCTTAGTTGCCCAATGGGGCATGTGGGATCTTCCTGGACTAGGGATGGAACCCATGTCCCCTGCATTGGCGGGCGGATTCTTAACCACTATACCACTAGGAAAGCCCAGGAAGTATCTCTAGAAGGATAAAAAGTGAAGCAGTACGTGTTAAAAGATTGTAGTGTCTGCTACGATTGCACTTCATTTCATTCCAGACTACCTACTAGATGGCTACCTACTAGACTGAATTCATAACCTAATAATTGGCAACGACTTGCAGCTTTAAAATCATTATTCTGAAGGATAGTAGGCTACATATTATAAATAATTTTACCAGGCCACTCACCAGAAGTTAAAAATAGGCTCAAAATACTATTGATCTTTTATCTAGCTTTTAGTTTGATCAAAGTTATATATGTACAGAATTTAGAGAACCAGATAGAATTGAAAGTACCCCCAGTCTCCTTAACTCTAATCTTCAATTTCTTTCTTCTGAGATGTTACCATTTTCACCTCTCAAAACTGACACTTGGGATATTTACTGCATATATTCATAGAACATGCTTTTATTTCTACTTTTTGGTCTTTTAATTTTAAGCAGTACATACTGATTTCCCACCATAAAAAAAGGAAGATTTCCCACCTCTTCCTGCCCCTTACTCACCACACTACACATACTTCTTATCCTTTCAAACTTTCAGTGTAGTTAATCAAATTTTGGTTAGATCAGGAGTCAGTGTTTACATTATTATGAATATGCAAAACAATTCACAGGTGTTCTACGTATTTTTCTAGGCTTAATTTTCTTTCTTGGATCATTTTTCTATTTTCTTGTTACTGTCTTTTCTAAAAACTTATTTGGAGCTCTATGTACTTACCAGTAATTCATCCTAATTTATCACCCAATTCTCTCAGTTTAAAAATCTCCACTCAGTACTTTCAAACATATCAGGTGCTGTATTAATGTCACCTTCTTGAAGGAAGAGCTTCCCCAGTCTTCTGATCTGCTCCAATCTAGTTTTCTAGAATAGCTTCATAGGTATTATTTCCAGTTCTTCCTTTACCATCATTTTAGGTACTCCCCCCAGTTCCCTCATCTGATGGATATACTGCTTTTGAATACCAGTTGTCCTTTTATTATTTTTCTGTTTAATCCCAGTGGAATATATCCTACAGCAATTACCTGAACAAAGTTGTAGGTAAAAATAAATTGAGGGCTAGCATGTTTGAAAATATCTTCATTAGACTTTAACACTTAATTCTTAGTTTGGGGGGACATAATATTTTAGGTTAGGAATAATTTTCTTTTAAAAATTCAAGATATTGCCCCATTTGTTTTCTAGGCTTCAGAGTTACTGGTGAGAAGTCTGGTACTACTCTGATGCTTGAGCCGATGAAGAAATCCGGCTTTTCTCTCTGGACGGCTGCAGGCGTTCGCTTTGTCTTCAGGGTGCTGGAATCTCACAGTGTCATGCTTACAGGGTGCATCTATTTGTATTCGTTGTTGGGAGCTCTCAGTGGGACCTATAAATCTTGAGAATCATATCCTTTTTTTCCTGGGATATTTTCTACCATTATTTTATTATTTTCGCCCTCTGTCCTGCTCTGTTCTTTTTTTGAACTCTATTATTATATTTGAGTTCATGGACTGTCTTCTAATTTTTTCCCACTGTTGTTCTTTAGCCGCTCAATCACGTCTGAATCCTTGTGACCCCATGGACTGTAGCCCGCCAGGCTCCTCTGTCCATGGGATTCTGCAGTCGAGAATACTGGAGTGGGTTGCATTCTTTTCTCCAGGGGGTCTTCCCGACCCAGGGGTGGAACTGCATCTCCTGCCTGGCAAGTGGATTCTTTACCACTGAGCCACCAGAGAAGCTCTATTTTAATCTTTTGTCTCAGCTTCATCTTTTAACATCTCCGATTTTTTTCTGCCACCAGATTAAAACAATTTCCAAGATCTCTCTCTCTCATTCTTTGAATGTTCCTTTTTCAGAGCATCCTGCTTGGCTCTCCTTCATCTCTGTGAACACAAACGCTTCCTTGGGGGACTGTGTGCTGCTGCTTCTGGTATGGTCTCTGTTTCCTTCAAGTTGCTTTTCTCCTGGTTGTTTTGTTCTCCAACTTCATTTTAGATGATTTCCTTAAAGGTGATCCTTGGCTGTTCACACTCTAGAATGGGGCTGTAAAAGTCCACTCGGAAACTCTGAAGCTAGAGGGCTTCCCTGTAGGGTGAGCTGGTTGCGACTTTTGTTTGTGGGGGAGAACCCAGATGTCAGTACCTTTAGGTCCTTTCCCGTAGGCTGATCAGATGCCCTGTAGGAGAGTCTTCTAACTTCCTGCTGCTGGTAGTCTGGGAGCCCAGTGGGGAAGGAGGGGGGCTGAGGAGGTTGGGCTGGTGAGTCTTCTGCATTCATTACAGGAACCGTCCCCTCCTCCTCCTATTTTCGCTGCAACACCCACAACCTAGTAAGTGCTCCTTGTCCCACGAGCAGAAGTTTTCTCTCTAGAATAAGCCTTCAGTCCTCTGGCTTCAGTCCTGCTGGTTTGTGTGGGGAGGAGCAATTTTATGGAGGTGATTTTTCAGTCCTCCTTTTTTAGACCTACCTTCAACCCTGCACCCAGAGGTGCCTGGTTCCACCAAGTCTTCAGTATGCATAAGTCTGAGTTTAAATCAGGTTACTTCTCGGGCTTTCCTTACTTTGGGGTCAAGATGCAGTTTTTTTTGAACTGGCTGTAAGTTGTTACTTGGATATCTGCTTTCCAGATTGCAAAATACTATTTTGTATTTTTTCCATGTTTCATTTATCCTAGGGGGTTTATTCCTTTAAAAAAAAAACCAAAACCTTGTGTCTGTTAACATTAGTGGAAATTCTGAAGGACGCAGATATTCAATGCACATATTCAATTGCTATCTTTAACAGCTAACTTTAGGCCTCTCAAATTATTTTAAACAAGTAGCTTTTATCCTTTCTTTACTGTTCCTCCCCACAATCCTTCAAAAATCATTAAGAAGTAGTACAGTTATCGAATTTAAATGTCATGTCTATAATGTTACCTTTTTTCTTTTTCTTTAGCTTTTTATTTTGTATTGGAGTCGATTAACAATGCTGTGTTAGTTTCAGGTGCATAGCAAAGTGATTCAACTGTATTAATCTATATATACGTGTGTGTACCTATTCTTTTTCAAGTTACTTTCCCATTTAGATGTTACATAATATTGAGCAGGGTTCCCTGTGCCATACAGTAGGACCTTATTGGTTTTCCACGTTAAACATAGTGGTGTGTACGTGTCAATCCCAAACTCCCCAGTTATCCCTTCCTCCCACCCTTCCACACTGGTAACCATAAGTTCATTCTCTAGTCTAGCAAAGAACTTTTGACCTTTAAAAGTCAATGTGAGCCTTGTAGAGGGGAAGAAGAAGACGGACAGGAACTAGTTCATCTCCAAACTCGATCAGTTCTTGAATTACGGAAATCTGACTGTATCTAATATTTTAGAGGGTTAAGAAGTGAAAAATAGACCTGAACACTGAAATTTGTATAGCCTGTTTGGTTTGCTGGCATTATGAAATATTTAGGGGCGAAAAACTTGAAATCTCTGCTTTTTAAATGGTCTAACCTTGATTATTGGCTCAGAAAGTAAGTAAATAGAACTTGCTGTATAGTTCCTGGGGCTGATAGAACCCTTATCCATGGCTGTGTGGCTTTTCTCCTTAATTAGAAAAAAGGATAAAAAAAAAACTCAGGACTGTAGTAATAATAAAACTGCTAGATTAAGAGACACCCAAATCTCCAGGATTCACACTCTCGATGAAATGTCTCAAGGGAAATGACATCATCTCTCAGTGTGCCCACCGTCATTCCTTTGTCGAAAGGAGGGGCAGAGGAGGGCAGTGATCTTGAAAGGGTGTGAGATTTGGCATCACACAGACCTAGAGGATCATAATTCAACTTCAGCTCCATCAGCTTCCAGCTCCATCGACCTCCGACTCTACCAACTTCCAGCTCCAAGCCATGTGGTTAGTACCAACCACTTGGTGGCTCTAAGTTACACCTTCTGCGCTATATAATAAGAATAATGATATCTTCTCGGAAGGGTTAGAGATAAGGCTTCTAAGTCTCCCGGCATAATGCCTGACTCTTAATAAATGCCCAGGGAGAGGCAGTGGTTAGGTCATTGTGGTGGTGGGCAAACACATGGAGATGTCTCACAAGAATATGAGTAGATTTCCTCATGGTGGGCTAGAGAAATACCAAGTAGCTTGGGGATGAGAAGTCTAGGAAGAAAAGAAAAAAAGAAAAAGAGAGAGAGATCTCAGTTGGGAATGATGTCTCCTCCCTTCTGGATAAATGGTTCCATGTGAACTAGCCCAGATTAGTGAAGCAGGGAGGTGGTGAAGTGGGGCATATAATTCGTGCTGGAGCCCATTAGGATGGATCAAGTCTCTGCTTCACGGAAGCTCATCTCTTGAGCTTCATTGAAATACTGTGCTGAGCCCTAGTGCCTGTGAACAATCATGTCCCTCGTCACTGCTGACAAATAAACTTTTTTTCTTTTCCAGCAGTAAACTCCAAAGCCTTCAGAAATTAGCATGGTGTTAATTTTAGCAGAGACATAAGGAATGATGCTGCCTGCACTGAGGGTAGAAAGAGAGGGTGCCTGCAATCACATTAAGTAGGGCAGAAGAAGCAGTCAGATATACCAAGAGATTGGAAACCTCTCAATGAAACAAGGACTTTGGGGGTGTTGGCACATCTATATGTAAACTCTATGTGTGTGTTTGTGTGTGTGTGTTTGTGAAACCCAAGAAGACATACTCATCCCTGCCACAGGCAGCTTTAGGAGAGACTGAGGAGGGAATGGGGTGTGGTGAGACTGTCACCCTGAATTGCAGACACCAGCCTAGCATGGAAACTTCATCCTCTTTGTCTTTCTCTTCCTCCTGCCCTTGACTTCCATTACTTTAGATACAGAAAACTTATATCTCCCACACTGTTTTAAACCATGAAAAGTAACAAGATTGCCTTGATCTTTTGTTCAGAAAGCCTTGAAAAATAATCCATTTATGAGGCTGAAAACCAGGAATTGAAAAAAAAAAAAAAAAAGAAAATGAAAAGGGGGAAAAAAAAAACACAACCCAAGCCTTGGTATTTCACTTGCCCAAACCGAGGTATTAACTCTTGTTTCTCTTTTTTTCTAATAGCTATAAAATAAGCTCTCTGAGTGGAAGTCCCTTTGCTCTGAAGCTCCTGGTTTTAACCACAGACAGCTGCCTTATAAAGAAAGCAGCTGCACTCTTCAAGAGCTTCACTTGTGTTTCTTTCTCTCATATTGACCACTAGAAGCAGTTGCTGTGTTCTACTGCTCACAACCTAAGGATTTTGTGCAGCACAAAAGTTAACCTGGGTGGCTTCTGTCCCTGGAGTGATGTAGACCGTGACCGCAGCCTGTGACAGCAAGTTGAAGCGCAAACTGTGGTCACTTGATTTCGAGTCATACGTGGAGTTCTTTTTAAAGGCTAAAGCATTTATCAGAATAAGTACAACCCCTATCTGATAAATGGGATCAATCTGGCTCCCTCACTAACACAAGCCTCCCAGTATTCATTACTCTGATAGTTAAAGCTGGGAAGGGGGTGGAACATTATTTATGGTGATCTTTGCTAAGTAAATCATTTAAAAAATGGCTTTCTAAATGCAATATTTCCCTTTTAAGAAGCCCTCCAGAATTAAAGGGGCTTTACAATGGAACATGAAACATATTGCAAGGCAGAGAGACAGAAGCCGTCTTGATTAATGCCCATGATTATCAGCGATGCAAATCACTTTCACTTATTAAGTCTTGTTTAATATCCTAATGAAGGCTTCTGAGCAGATTTGGTAATTCCAGAGAAAGTGACTGTGAACTAATGCCCTTTCAGCACGTTGAGAATGAGCAGTACTATAAAGAAAACCTCATTTACCATAATTCCTCCCCTGCCCAGGACCCTTTTCTCAGCTTCTACTTCGCAGCAGGAGACAATTAACCTTTTCAGTGCCAGAAGTGATTTCCAGCCCCTTCCAGCTGTGAAGGCCAGCAGGGTCAGAGGGAGATGGAAGTTCTCTTTGGTCGTCACTCCCCTAGAACAGTTCTGAGAAATCGGACTGCGGAGTAGTAGGGATTTAAAACGTAGCCGCTGGTTCCGTGTGGGCACGTGTGGTATCTCGCACCAAAGTCTTTTCAAATGCCAACCCCGGGGCCTTGGCATTGCTTATTCAGCTCAAATCAAAGACGATCAGAAATGAAAGCTGACACGGACGAAGAAAAGCCCGTTCCACCCTGAAGCGCTGGTCTCCCTTTGTGATCTGTGAGGATGTAGGTTTTATTGAGGTTGGACGTTTGGGAGTGGCGCCAGGGGTGGTGGATTCAGGGGTTGGTTGGCCTTGGGCCTCTTTTTACAGCCGGGCGCCCATTTCCTGGCTCTGCTTGTACTTGGGGCCACACGGACGGCCCAGGGCCGGGGACTGGGCTGAAGCCCTTCTCCATCTGCGTGGCCGCACCCATCTGCGGACGCAGAGTGGTTTTCCAGCATCACCATTTCTTGTTTCCAGAGCAGCAGCTCAGAGGCGAGGCAGAGAAGAACCCCGCTGGGGCAGATGAATGAGAGCAAGGCTGTGGACTGTCTCCTTCGCTCGTGCGCTTCCCAGCACATGCCCTCCCTGCCTCCTGGTTGAAGCCCCTCCGGGGAGCTGGTCCCTCTGACTTCAGGGANTTTTCCAGCATCACCATTTCTTGTTTCCAGAGCAGCAGCTCAGAGGCGAGGCAGAGAAGAACCCCGCTGGGGCAGATGAATGAGAGCAAGGCTGTGGACTGTCTCCTTCGCTCGTGCGCTTCCCAGCACATGCCCTCCCTGCCTCCTGGTTGAAGCCCCTCCGGGGAGCTGGTCCCTCTGACTTCAGGGATGCCCTTTTAATCCTTTCCCTCCATCCCTCAACCTGGATGTGTCAGCCCCTGTCCTGGTATAAAAGGAGACTTTGGGTAAAAACAGAGGCAGAAGCCAGGCAATTTCCTGGCCCATCGTGGTATAGAAAACAGCTCCAAATGGACCATTTCTTTACGACCTTTCCCTTGTCCTAACTGGACTCGCAGCAGGACTGAACAGCCCCCGATGCAGGGACTCCCGTGGGCCAGAGGCAAGACCCTCTCACCTCCCGGCACAAGCACGTGAAGCCTTGTTTCTGGCTGATGAAAGAAAGCCACCATTCATGTCGCACCTCCCAGAGATTTCCAGGGCAGGGAACGATCGAGGGGAGAATGGCTGAGAGAGGAGGGGGGTGAGGGTTTGGAGGGCCACATGCTGACTCTCTCTCAGGGAGGAGAACAAAGAGCCGGGGTGGGATCGCGGGCCACGTTGTACCCTACAGACCCCAGGCAGGAAGAGACACTGCCCGCAGCCGAGTCCATCCCCTTTGGGGGGTGGAGGTGGGATCCATCCCCCGTGAGTGCTGGAGACAGGGTACAGGAAGGTCAGAGGTAGGTTAGAACATGATCCTCAGTGTTTTTGGCACCGGGAACCGGGTTCGTAGAAGACGTTTCCCCCATAGCCCAAGGGCTGGGGAGATGGTTTCGGGATGATTCAAGCACACTGCGTTTGTTGTGCACTTCTCCCNTGCTCTGAAGCTCCTGGTTTTAACCACAGACAGCTGCCTTATAAAGAAAGCAGCTGCACTCTTCAAGAGCTTCACTTGTGTTTCTTTCTCTCATATTGACCACTAGAAGCAGTTGCTGTGTTCTACTGCTCACAACCTAAGGATTTTGTGCAGCACAAAAGTTAACCTGGGTGGCTTCTGTCCCTGGAGTGATGTAGACCGTGACCGCAGCCTGTGACAGCAAGTTGAAGCGCAAACTGTGGTCACTTGATTTCGAGTCATACGTGGAGTTCTTTTTAAAGGCTAAAGCATTTATCAGAATAAGTACAACCCCTATCTGATAAATGGGATCAATCTGGCTCCCTCACTAACACAAGCCTCCCAGTATTCATTACTCTGATAGTTAAAGCTGGGAAGGGGGTGGAACATTATTTATGGTGATCTTTGCTAAGTAAATCATTTAAAAAATGGCTTTCTAAATGCAATATTTCCCTTTTAAGAAGCCCTCCAGAATTAAAGGGGCTTTACAATGGAACATGAAACATATTGCAAGGCAGAGAGACAGAAGCCGTCTTGATTAATGCCCATGATTATCAGCGATGCAAATCACTTTCACTTATTAAGTCTTGTTTAATATCCTAATGAAGGCTTCTGAGCAGATTTGGTAATTCCAGAGAAAGTGACTGTGAACTAATGCCCTTTCAGCACGTTGAGAATGAGCAGTACTATAAAGAAAACCTCATTTACCATAATTCCTCCCCTGCCCAGGACCCTTTTCTCAGCTTCTACTTCGCAGCAGGAGACAATTAACCTTTTCAGTGCCAGAAGTGATTTCCAGCCCTTTCCAGCTGTGAAGGCCAGCAGGGTCAGAGGGAGATGGAAGTTCTCTTTGGTCGTCACTCCCCTAGAACAGTTCTGAGAAATCGGACTGCGGAGTAGTAGGGATTTAAAACGTAGCCGCTGGTTCCGTGTGGGCACGTGTGGTATCTCGCACCAAAGTCTTTTCAAATGCCAACCCCGGGGCCTTGGCATTGCTTATTCAGCTCAAATCAAAGACGATCAGAAATGAAAGCTGACACGGACGAAGAAAAGCCCGTTCCACCCTGAAGCGCTGGTCTCCCTTTGTGATCTGTGAGGATGTAGGTTTTATTGAGGTTGGACGTTTGGGAGTGGCGCCAGGGGTGGTGGATTCAGGGGTTGGTTGGCCTTGGGCCTCTTTTTACAGCCGGGCGCCCATTTCCTGGCTCTGCTTGTACTTGGGGCCACACGGACGGCCCAGGGCCGGGGACTGGGCTGAAGCCCTTCTCCATCTGCGTGGCCGCACCCATCTGCGGACGCAGAGTGGTTTTCCAGCATCACCATTTCTTGTTTCCAGAGCAGCAGCTCAGAGGCGAGGCAGAGAAGAACCCCGCTGGGGCAGATGAATGAGAGCAAGGCTGTGGACTGTCTCCTTCGCTCGTGCGCTTCCCAGCACATGCCCTCCCTGCCTCCTGGTTGAAGCCCCTCCGGGGAGCTGGTCCCTCTGACTTCAGGGATGCCCTTTTAATCCTTTCCCTCCATCCCTCAACCTGGATGTGTCAGCCCCTGTCCTGGTATAAAAGGAGACTTTGGGTAAAAACAGAGGCAGAAGCCAGGCAATTTCCTGGCCCATCGTGGTATAGAAAACAGCTCCAAATGGACCATTTCTTTACGACCTTTCCCTTGTCCTAACTGGACTCGCAGCAGGACTGAACAGCCCCCGATGCAGGGACTCCCGTGGGCCAGAGGCAAGACCCTCTCACCTCCCGGCACAAGCACGTGAAGCCTTGTTTCTGGCTGATGAAAGAAAGCCACCATTCATGTCGCACCTCCCAGAGATTTCCAGGGCAGGGAACGATCGAGGGGAGAATGGCTGAGAGAGGAGGGGGGTGAGGGTTTGGAGGGCCACATGCTGACTCTCTCTCAGGGAGGAGAACAAAGAGCCGGGGTGGGATCGCGGGCCACGTTGTACCCTACAGACCCCAGGCAGGAAGAGACACTGCCCGCAGCCGAGTCCATCCCCTTTGGGGGGTGGAGGTGGGATCCATCCCCCGTGAGTGCTGGAGACAGGGTACAGGAAGGTCAGAGGTAGGTTAGAACATGATCCTCAGTGTTTTTGGCACCGGGAACCGGGTTCGTAGAAGACGTTTCCCCCATAGCCCAAGGGCTGGGGAGATGGTTTAGGGATGATTCAAGCACACTGCGTTTGTTGTGCACTTCTCCCCCTCAGATCCTCAGGCATTAGATCTGAGATTGGGGACCCCCGGGTTAGAACACAGATTTCAGAACTCAGTGGAACCTTGAGGAACCTCCTCCGCTTCTCACCCTGGCATATCCTAATTCGTGCTTCCGGCTGACCCACCCCTCTCTGCAATCCTTCATTTGGTTCCTCACATCATATATCTTGTCTCGTCTTTCAGCACGCTAGGGCCTTCACTCGTTTAACTTCTTTGCTTCTTTTCAGTCCCCCCACTAAGTGCCAAGATGGATCTCCACGCATGAATGTGCTTAGGGCAGCACCCTGCAAGCGCTGAGGAAAGGAAAGAGTCTTCAGGTGGAAGGACTGTTTCTGTGGCTCATTGGAAGGGTCTTAGACTAGAAGGTGAGGGAACTAGGTATGTGTTGGCTCAACCATGTGGGAGAAGCCACCATACATTTAAGACCTTTGACCAACTGGTTCAACTCTCTGAGCCCACAGATCCTCAGTTCTAGGATGGGGATTGACGTGACCTTGATGGGCAGCAGAAAGAGGGCTGTGGTAATGCTCTGAAAACCATGAGGGGTTAGATAAGTTTGGGGTGTTGCCATTGGTGGGGACAGGCCTATGGCTACTTCATTCTATTTAAAGTCCCACTTACTCAGTGCCCATTGGTCGCTTCTCCATGAAATGTTCCCTGATCTTCCCAGGCAGAATCCCTCCCCTTTTGTGTGTGTTCCTCTATCCACAGCCTCATTCAGCCTGTCCTGTCACCCTGCCTATGTTGTACATTTCTGAATCCACAGCAAGCATAACCCAACTAACATCCACTGAGGATACATTTCAGGCCAGGCACTGTTCTAGAGGAGTTACATTCTTGAACTCATTTCAACCCCAGACAACCCATTTTACAGACAAGGAAGCTGAAGCATCGCTGATTAAGTCAATAGGTCTGAAGCCATACAGCTGGGAGGCGAACGGTCAGGATCTGAGTGCAGTTAATTATCTCTGGTCCCACCGTCTTCACCCATGGCCTCGCAGGCCTGTGTGATGCTTGCTTGATGGAAAGTGCTGTGAATGTTGCAGAAATGGGCAACTCTGCGGATGGGGCTCTCTGCCTGTCCACCCACAATGAGGGTCGTTCTGAGAAGCAAGTCAAAACAGGTGTGAGACTGCTTATAATGAAAAGCCACTAAGCACTTAGAGCTTACTGTTACAATTAAATATTTTTAATGACAATGGAAGTAGAAACGTCTAGAACATAGTTAAAGAAGCATCTATAAAAATATTCACCATCTGCTCCTGGGCAGTTTTGTAAATTCTCTATGAAATGGCTCACAGATTTCTAGACTTCTTTTTTGACCCCCTGCCAAAAGATTAATGGTATCTGGACAATCTCTGCTTCTGCCTCACTCTGAATTTTTTCTTTCTTTTTAAACATTGTATTTTATTTTTTTAAATTGTGGTAAAATAGACATAAAGTTTATTTTAGGTATAAAGTTCAGTAGCAATAAGTACATCTGTAATGTTATGCAACTGTTGCTACCATCCATCTCCAAAAGTTTTCTCATCTTCCAAAGTGGAAACTTTGTACCCATTAAACCACATCTCCCATTGGAAAAACTTCTTCTTAAAACTCTGGAAACCATCCTTTTAACCCCATAGAAGTGGAATCATCCAGTATTTATTCTTATGTGATTGGCTCGTTTCACTTAGCTTAATGTCTTCCAGATATGTCTGTATTGAGGGGGACCTACCTGGTGGTCCAGTGGTTAAGATTCTGCCTTGCAATGCAGGGGACTCGGGTTCAATCCCTGATCTGGGAATAGCCACCTGGCGAGGAACAAATAAGCCCGTGCACCATAACTATTGAGTCTGTGCTCTAGAGCCCAGGAGCCGCAGCTACCGAAGCTTGAGGCACTAAGATCCCACTTGCTGCAGGGCAACTAAGGCTGCCAAAACTAGAGAGCCCATGCAGTGCAGCAAAGACCCGACACAGCCAAATTAATTGATCAAAAGATATTTTAAAAAAGATTTATCCATGTTGTAGCATGTGTCAGAGTTTCATTTTTTAAAGGCTGAATAATAGTGTGTGTGTGTGTGTGTGTGTGTGTGTGTCTGCAGGTGTGTATTCCACACTTCACTTATCCATCCGCCTGTCAACAGACACTTAGATTGCTTCCACTTCTGGCTACAGTGAATAACAATTATGAATACACATGTACAAATATCTGTGTGAGTCCCTGTTTCATTTCTTTGTGTCTTTACCTAGTACTGGAATTGATGGATCATATGGTAATTCTATTTTTAATTTTTTGAGGAACCATGAAACCATTTTCCACAGCAGCTGCACTACTTTACCTTCCCATCAGCAGTGAACAAGAGTTCCAATTTCTCCCTACCTTCATCAACACCTGCTATTTCCTATTTTTTCTTTCTTCTTTTTTTCTTTGAATAACCTTCCTAGTGAATGTGAAGTAGGTCACTGAATTTTTGAATGCTTCATTTTTTATCTTCCTTTACTCTCAATTTGCATCTTCAAAACACAAAATTTGCCACATTAAATAGACTTGATTTTGTTATCTTGAATTTCTTCCTCCTTAATTTATCAGCCTTCAAGTAGATGGCTGAACACATGCTGGCTACTGTCCTAGGTGCTGGAAAATTTTGTTGAGTAGGTCTATCACAGTTCTCTAGGATTCTAAGTTGAGTTTGATCACATAGCATGTAATTATGGTGCTTTCTTACCTAAAAATATAAATTATCCCATTTATAGCTACATTTGAAAAGATCATCATTTAAATTGTAAAAGACAAAGGCTTAATTATGAAATTCTCCTAGAAACCCAAATTGTCTGGGTACATGAGGGCTTGACACTATAGGCCCATTTACCTTTTAGGTAAAAAGTGGATTTATTTAAAGAGAAACACACTCCACAGAGAGAGTGTGAGTCATTGCAGAGGGTGAGTTTTGCCTATAAACCTTTTTTAAAGAAACTTTTTCTTTTAAATTTATTACAAAGTTAGAACTGACTCATTGGAAAAGGCCCTGATGCTGGGAAAGACTGAAAGCAGGAGGAGAAGGGGATGACAGAGGATGAGATGGTTGCATGGCATCACCACTTTGATGGGCATGAGTTTGAGCAAGCTCCAAGAGTTGGTGAAGGACAAGCAAGCATGGCATCCTGCAGTCTATGGGGTCACAAAGAGTTGAAAAGGACTGAGTGACTGAACTGAACTGAACAAAGCTAGTATAGCATATAAATCCCAAACCCTATTATTAACATCTTTCATTCATATGGTATATTTGTCACAATTACTGAACGAATATTGATACATTGTTATTAACATCGGGGCTTCCCAGGTGGCTCAGTGGTAAAGAATCCGCCTGCCAATCCAGGAGATGCAGGAGACAGGTTCAGTCCCTGAGTCGGTAAGATCCCCTGGAGGAGGCAACGGCAACCCACTCCAATGTTCTTGCCTGGAGAATTCCATGGACAGAGGACCCTGGTGGCTACCGCACATGAGGCTGCCAAGAGCTGGACACAACTGAGCACGAGCTCGCATTTCATTCCCATTACTAACATTAGTTAACTAGTCTGCTCAGATTTTCTTCGATTTTTACCCAAAGTCTTTTTCTGTTCCAAAATCCCCATCTAGGACACAACATTGCATTTAATTGTCATGTTTCCTTGGGGTCTCCTTGATTCTCAGACAGTTTCTCAGACTTTCCTTGTTTTTGATGACCTTGTTAATTTTAAGGAGTACCGGTCAGTGATTTTGTAGAATGTTTCTCTACTGAGACTTGTCTGATGACTTTCTCATGATTAGACTGAGGTTGTGGGTTTGGGGAGGAAGATCAGAGAGGAAAAGTGCATTTTCTTCCCACCGCATCAAGGATACACGTCAATAGGATTCATCACTGCTGATGACCTAGATCACTCAGCAGAGATCATCTTGGTCATGTTCCTCTTCGGTAGAGTTGTTCTTTCTTCTTCTCTTCGTCTACTCTACTCTTAGGAAGGAAGAGTATCATTATGTCCTCACCTCAACCACCTTCTTGATGCTGGTTGTGTACATAAATTGGAATTCTTCTACATGGGAGACTTGCCTCTTCTCTCAATTTTACTTTTCCAAGCACTTACTTATATCAATGTGACTCATGGATATTTATTTTATACTTTGGATCACAATCTAGTGCTATTTCATTCATTCTGTTACTGAAATTGTTTCAGCTTTGGTCAGCAGGAGCTCTTTTAGCTGGCTCCTGTGTCTCTTCACTGTACTCACGCATCAGTGTGGGTTTTTTCGGTTTGTTTCTGAGCTNTACTTATATCAATGTGACTCATGGATATTTATTTTATACTTTGGATCACAATCTAGTGCTATTTCATTCATTCTGTTACTGAAATTGTTTCAGCTTTGGTCAGCAGGAGCTCTTTTAGCTGGCTCCTGTGTCTCTTCACTGTACTCACGCATCAGTGTGGGTTTTTTCGGTTTGTTTCTGAGCTCTTCTTTACTTTCTGACTCTACAAATTGCTTCAGGCTTCTCTTGTTTATTTCATGCCTGAGTCCTAGAGCCAGCCATCCCTCCAGGCAACCTGGTTAAAATGGCGAATGGTATTGGAAATCAAGATGTAGGTGCTATGTGTGTTTGTTGCTACTTAGGTATCATTGCATTTAGAGCCTCTCAGCTACAAAGGAAATATGTATGTAAAACTAGGCCCTTGATTTTGATGACTATTTTAGACAATTTGAATGAAAATGTGTACAAAATACATTATACACTTCATTATGTTCGATTCAGTTCAGTCTCTCAGTCATGTCCGACTCTTTGCAACCCCATGAATTGCAGCATGCCAGGCCTCCCTGTCCATCACCAACTCCCAGAGTTCACTTATACTCACGTCCATTGAGTCAGTGATGCCATCCAGCCATCTCATCCTCTGTCATCCCCTTCTCCTCCTGCTCCCAATCCCTCCCAGCATTAGAATCTTTTCCAATGAGTCAACTCTTCACATGAGGTGGCCAAAGTATTGGAGCTTCAGCTTCAGCATCAGGCCTTCCAATGAATATTTAGGACTGATTTCTTTAGGATTGACGGGTTTGATCTCTTTGCAGTTTAAGGGACTCTCAAGAGTCTTCTCCAACACCACAGTTCAAAAGCATCAATTCTTTGGCACTCAGCTTTCTTTACAGTCCAACTCTCACATTCATACATGACTACTGGACAAACCACAACTTTGACTAGATGGATCTTTGTTGGCAAAGTAACGTCTCTGCTTTTTAATGTGCTATCTAGGTTAGTCATAGCCTTTCTCCCAAGCAGAAAGCATCTTTTAATTTCATGGCCTCCAAAAATAAAGTCTGTCACTGTTTCTATTATCTCCCCATCTATTTGCCATGAAGTGATGGGACCAGATGCCATGATCTTAGTTTTCTGAATGTTGAGTTTTAAGTTAACTTTGTCACTCTCCTCTTTCACTTTAGTTCTTAATAACCTCCCCTCCTTACCTCTAGTTCACTGTTTGTAACCTGCTATCTCCTAATAATCAGATAACCAAGTTTTGTCAAACTGTTCATAATTTAAAAACAAAGATATACTTGAGTGAGGATCTGAGGTTCACTCCAGTAAATAAAATGGATCTTGTAACACCAATATTTGACTATGTAGAAAAATATCCTTTCCTTCTGCTTTTCTTACTCCCTGTTTTTCACCTATCCTCTAACTGGACAATAGCACTGAATCGTTGAGGCCAAACATGTGTTTTAATGTGAATACCAACTGTATGTAGCGTGCAGGTTTTTCCATGTGTCTCTGTGTTCAGGCTCTCAAGTTCTATTTAAATAACTCTAAGTGCAGTGAAAACAGGAGCAGGCTTGCAATCACTAGACTTGAAGTGCATTTGAGCTCCAGTTCTCTTGCTCTGACTCAGGCAAATCACCCAGCTTCTCTGGGCCCCATGTGTCAGAAAATAAAAGAATTCACCTAGAACCCCTAGGTCCCTTTCCAGCTTTAACATCCTGTGACTTCTGAGTGAGCTTTAATAATCTTAAAAGAACAATGTGAATAAATGGGCTAGAGAGAGCATCTAATCTCAGCTAAGCCGCCTTCAAACTGAGTGACCTTGGGAAAGTTGCTCTAAAAATACCTACCTCCAGAGTCACCCATGTGTACATGTAGGCACTGATTCTATAATAACGGAGGCACAAAATATCCAGAGGGGAAGCATGGATTGTACAGAGACAACATTGGGAAACCTGGTTCAGTATATGGAGGAAAATAAAACTAGATCTCTACATAAGGTCATTAGAGGGATAAATTCCTAAATAAGAAAGATTAAGTCGTAAATTTATAAGAAAGTTCAGGAGGATAGCCTTGTGATTAGGGATGAGAAAGGTCTTTAAACAAATGATGTCAAAACACACACCATAAAGCCCAACCCCCAAAGAGACGAAACTGACTTCATCCAGGTGAGATGTACGCCAACCACATGGATGGATCAGGGAAGTGGGGAAAAGGTAGAAAACAGACAATGATCTGTAAGAATATCATTTGCAAAATTAGAGACATTTATAGGAACCTTCACGACACATATTTGGCAAGAACTCATTCAAATGAAAGGATAGACTTTAAGGAGGTTGACTACAGAGAGGAGAGAGAAAAGGCTTTGTGCTGTTCACTCCTGATCATGTCAGTCCTGAAGAAAACCAACCCTGAATATTCACTGGAAGGATTGATGCTGAAGCTGAAGCTCCAGTACTTTGTCCACTTGCTGCAAAGAACTGACTCAGAGGAAAAGACCCTGATTCTGGGAAAGACTGAAGACAAAAGATGAATGGGTGGCAGAGGATATGAGATGATTAGATGATTCACGGACAGGAATCTGAGCAAACTCTGGGAGATAGTGAAGGACAGAGAAGCTTGGTGTGCTGCAGTCCATGGGGTCACAAAGAGTTAGACATGACTTAGTGATTGAACAACAAGAAGTATTTATATCTATGTATATACATATATTTATATATATGNATGGGTGGCAGAGGATATGAGATGATTAGATGATTCACGGACAGGAATCTGAGCAAACTCTGGGAGATAGTGAAGGACAGAGAAGCTTGGTGTGCTGCAGTCCATGGGGTCACAAAGAGTTAGACATGACTTAGTGATTGAACAACAAGAAGTATTTATATCTATGTATATACATATATTTATATATATGTACAACCAGTCCATTCTGAAGGAGATCAACCCTGGGATTTCTTTGGAAGGAATGATGCTAAAGCTGAAACTCCAGTACTTTGACCACCTCATGTGAAGAGTTGACTCATTGGAAAAGACTTTGATGCTGGGAGGGATTGGAGGCAGGAGGAGAAGGGGAAGACAGAGGATGAGATGGCTGGATGGCATCACTGACTCGATGGGCGTGAGTCTGAGTGAACTCCAGGAGTTGGTGATGGACAGGGAGGCCTGGTGTGCTGCGATTCATGGGGTCTCAAACAGTTGGACATGACTGAGTGACTGAACTGAACTAAACTGATATGTACTTGAATACACATATATTTTTAGTATATGTTTCCAAAAGATGACTTACCTGGGACTGTAGACTCTGAGAACCCTGAGGGCAGCAATTACTACTTAACTACAGTAGGCATCTATCCTTGGTAGGACGAATAAATGAATACACATGGACCATCTCCATACTAGCTGCTTCACTGGGATCTTATGGAGATTGAACAGTCCATGGGGTTGCAAAGAGTCGGGCATGACTGAGCAACTTCACTTTCACTTTTCAGGTAACAGGCATAACTGGGACTTTAAAGGCTGTGGATCTAGAATAATCCTTAGGATTCATCTGGCCCAATGGTTAAGAGACTTCTGGATTTCATAGATGGCTTTAAGACTAGATGGGCAAACCTAAAACAATTAAAAGTCTCATACTCTGGGTCAGCCCACGGCCTTCTCCTTAACTCAGGTGTGGACTAAAAAATCTAGCATTGGCATTTTATAGAAGAAAGGGCTTTTTAACATCATTAGGTAAGACAAATATCAAGTACTACGGGAATTAAAAAAGCTATTGAGATATGTTGAGAATATCAGAACAGGCTTCTAAGAGAAGCTAATTGTTGAGCCAGGCTGTGAATGATGGGTTTTTTAATATCAGAGAAGCAGAATGTTTAAAATAAAGGAGAGCACCTCTGATGAAATAGTTTAGCTTAATGAAAACTTGACTGCATGCTTCCCATTTTTCTCACTTCTCCACGGCAACTTCAGGGCAATCTGGACCATGAGCCACTGAGCCGGTTCAACTTCAGAGAGTTAATGTTTTCGCTCGTCCTGATAGCCCTGGACCTCAACCCAAACTGAAAATCACCAGAAAGTTCTTTTCAACCCAACATACTAAAATTCTTCTGAAAGAAGCTCCCAAGATCCTACCAAGTTCAGTTCTGGTGGAAATTCCCTCTTACTCTGGCCAGCTCCAGGTCAGCTGACAGACAGTTTAAAAGAAAGTTTCTTCTGATCCACTGAAGGGCAAGAGGTGCTTTGAACTCAGGCTGGAGAGGAACTTGAGTTCACCGTGTGCACATCCCAGGCCTGTTGCTATAGCACCTGAAACAAATGAGTCACAGGGGAAACGCAGCGGGAATGGTGACAGCTATATGTGCAAACCGAGGCTTGGTTGCCCAGCCAGCCAACAATGATAAGCTTCCCTTCGGCCATAAAATCGACCCAGCTGTGGGGCGTTGCAAAGGGAGGCAGAAGGTTTATTTCCTATTGGCATGCAGTCCTTCTGAACCTTGACCTTCCTCAAATTGTCCTTCTTTGATAAATGCAGGGTCCCAGAAGCTGAAGAGAATAAGTAACAGAATGCTGTACACCAGCCATCTAAAACAACAGACCTCAGAATGAGATAGGCAACAACTATTCCACTATAAGAAAAGCCATAAAGACGGATGTGCAGTTTAGAAAATGCACCAATGGTCAGTCCTCTGAAAGCATTGGGTGAGGGTAAACAAATAGTGGAGGGATTCCTTCACCTCCTTTCAGTCACTTTTGAAAGTTCCAGTGCATCCACCATTTAAAAAGATAAACACACCAAATAGACCTTTAAGTGTTGTTCATGTTTCTGACACACCGTGATGGTGCTCAAGAAAGAAACCATGGCAGCCAAGTGAATGGTGTTATATCTGTTTCTTATCATCCTAACAGCTGCCCTAGTTCCAGCTGTGGAAAGTAGCAAGGTAGCCGACAGTTTTGAATTACTGGAAACCCTAGTAAGACCAAACAAAACTTTTATAAAGAAGCACCAAGAACTCAGTAAAAGACAGAGGTAGGCACATGAGTGCACGTATGCCCCCCCCACCCCCAACACATGCACACACACACACACACACACACCACAGACTAACACCATGAGAGACCACTCACCAACAGAAACTGTGTGGATAGAGGCGAAGGGAAGGGGAAAGTTGAACTCGAAAGCAGAAAGAAAAACAGTGCAGTTTTGGTGTTGCCTTATTGCCATTGGCTAATCATGGTTACAACTTTCCTCTGATAGCTTACTAGGTTATTTTGAGAGAAGAATACGTGTTTCTCAGATTAAAACCTCTTACAGGGCAGCCATGAAATTAAAAGATGCTTACTCCTTGGAAGAAAAGTTATGACCAACCTAGACGGCATATTCAAAAGCAGAGACGTTACTTTGCTAACAAAGGTCCATCTAGTCAAGGCTATGGTTTTTCCAGTAGTCATGTATGGATGTGAGAGTTGGACTATAAAGAAAGCTGAGTGCAAAAGAATTGATGGTTTTGAACTGTGGTGTTGGAGAAGACTCTTGAGAGTCCCTTGGACTGCAAGGAGGTCCAACCAGTCCATCCTAAAGGAGATCAGTCCTGAGTGTTCATTGGAAGGACTGATGCTAAAGCTGAAACTCCAGTACTTTGGCCACCTGATGCGAAGAACTGACTCATTGGAAAAGACCCTGATGCTGGGAGGGATTGGAGGCAGGAGGAGAAGGGTACAACCGAGGATGAGATGGCTGGATGGCATCACCAACTCAATGGACATGAGTTTGGGTAAACTCTGAGAGTTGGTGATGGACAGGGAGGCCTGGCGTGCTGCGATTCACGGGGTCACAAAGAGTCGGACACAACTGAGCGATTGAACTGAACTGATAGGACTCACAGAAGGAACCCAGGAAAGATTCCAAGGGAGGTCAGTGACATTAATGAGATGATTTCAAGAGGGGTAAGCCGATGTGATGTGATGGAAGGGATTCAGACCAGTACGAACTTGGAGCCCCCAGTTCCCAACAGCCTCCAGGGGACCACCTCCTCCTCCCTGGCCCCGGTGTTCCGAAGGCCAAGGATGAACTACATACCTAATGGCTTTCTATTGCTGTGCTGTCTTCCCTTGAGTTCACCCAGCAGATCCTTGCCAGACTGACTCTCCTAGACACAGTGCTAGGGAGAAGGCTTTCTTGCTCACAATTCTTTCAGGTTTCTCCTTTGTCCACCAAGTAAAACACTTTTCTAGCTCTGTACATTCTACGCTTTAGTTAAACAGCCTGCTGTCCCTTGACTAAGGAGGTCCTCCCTTGACTCTTTCCTCATGCTCTTTCTTCCGAATCCATGCCCACCTTCCAGGACCTCCGGCTCTGCTGTTGAATTCTCACCCGTCCATCAAGGCCTATTTCAGTTATTGGCATTTGTTGTCTTACCTGAGAATCTTGATCTATCCTGATGGATCTCTGAATTCCTATAGTCACTTACACTTATTTAGAATTACCTAAAATTATTTATACTTATTTATGTAGATAAATGGGGCTTCTCAAGTGGCTCAGTTCAGTTCAGTTCAGTCACTCCGGTGGCTCAGAGGGAAAGAATTCACCTGTCAGTGCAGGAGACTTAGATTCCATCCCTGGGTTGGGAAGACCCCATGGGGCTGCAAAGAGTGATGTGACTGAGTGACTTAGCAGCAGCATGTAGATAAATTATTATATTTATATAATTACATAATATGTATAAATGATTGTATTTATCTATAATTATGTATCTACATTTAGCTATAATTATTATCTCTATGTAAATTACAGCATCGATCACACCTCGTCTTCCATTATAAGCAAGCTTGCTTTATATAAGACCTTTTCTACCTGATTGAAAACTGCTTGATTGGACCGTTCATATTTGTCTGTACTTTTTCTTTCACTTTTTGTTGTGAAATATGGTTATATTATGAAGATATGCACAACCAAAATATATTATTTAATGCAGTACCATCATACAAAGAAAACAGCAAGTAGCCAGCACCCAGGTCAAGAAATAAAACACTGCCAATATCNACACACACACACACCACAGACTAACACCATGAGAGACCACTCACCAACAGAAACTGTGTGGATAGAGGCGAAGGGAAGGGGAAAGTTGAACTCGAAAGCAGAAAGAAAAACAGTGCAGTTTTGGTGTTGCCTTATTGCCATTGGCTAATCATGGTTACAACTTTCCTCTGATAGCTTACTAGGTTATTTTGAGAGAAGAATACGTGTTTCTCAGATTAAAACCTCTTACAGGGCAGCCATGAAATTAAAAGATGCTTACTCCTTGGAAGAAAAGTTATGACCAACCTAGACGGCATATTCAAAAGCAGAGACGTTACTTTGCTAACAAAGGTCCATCTAGTCAAGGCTATGGTTTTTCCAGTAGTCATGTATGGATGTGAGAGTTGGACTATAAAGAAAGCTGAGTGCAAAAGAATTGATGGTTTTGAACTGTGGTGTTGGAGAAGACTCTTGAGAGTCCCTTGGACTGCAAGGAGGTCCAACCAGTCCATCCTAAAGGAGATCAGTCCTGAGTGTTCATTGGAAGGACTGATGCTAAAGCTGAAACTCCAGTACTTTGGCCACCTGATGCGAAGAACTGACTCATTGGAAAAGACCCTGATGCTGGGAGGGATTGGAGGCAGGAGGAGAAGGGTACAACCGAGGATGAGATGGCTGGATGGCATCACCAACTCAATGGACATGAGTTTGGGTAAACTCTGAGAGTTGGTGATGGACAGGGAGGCCTGGCGTGCTGCGATTCACGGGGTCACAAAGAGTCGGACACAACTGAGCGATTGAACTGAACTGATAGGACTCACAGAAGGAACCCAGGAAAGATTCCAAGGGAGGTCAGTGACATTAATGAGATGATTTCAAGAGGGGTAAGCCGATGTGATGTGATGGAAGGGATTCAGACCAGTACGAACTTGGAGCCCCCAGTTCCCAACAGCCTCCAGGGGACCACCTCCTCCTCCCTGGCCCCGGTGTTCCGAAGGCCAAGGATGAACTACATACCTAATGGCTTTCTATTGCTGTGCTGTCTTCCCTTGAGTTCACCCAGCAGATCCTTGCCAGACTGACTCTCCTAGACACAGTGCTAGGGAGAAGGCTTTCTTGCTCACAATTCTTTCAGGTTTCTCCTTTGTCCACCAAGTAAAACACTTTTCTAGCTCTGTACATTCTACGCTTTAGTTAAACAGCCTGCTGTCCCTTGACTAAGGAGGTCCTCCCTTGACTCTTTCCTCATGCTCTTTCTTCCGAATCCATGCCCACCTTCCAGGACCTCCGGCTCTGCTGTTGAATTCTCACCCGTCCATCAAGGCCTATTTCAGTTATTGGCATTTGTTGTCTTACCTGAGAATCTTGATCTATCCTGATGGATCTCTGAATTCCTATAGTCACTTACACTTATTTAGAATTACCTAAAATTATTTATACTTATTTATGTAGATAAATGGGGCTTCTCAAGTGGCTCAGTTCAGTTCAGTTCAGTCACTCCGGTGGCTCAGAGGGAAAGAATTCACCTGTCAGTGCAGGAGACTTAGATTCCATCCCTGGGTTGGGAAGACCCCATGGGGCTGCAAAGAGTGATGTGACTGAGTGACTTAGCAGCAGCATGTAGATAAATTATTATATTTATATAATTACATAATATGTATAAATGATTGTATTTATCTATAATTATGTATCTACATTTAGCTATAATTATTATCTCTATGTAAATTACAGCATCGATCACACCTCGTCTTCCATTATAAGCAAGCTTGCTTTATATAAGACCTTTTCTACCTGATTGAAAACTGCTTGATTGGACCGTTCATATTTGTCTGTACTTTTTCTTTCACTTTTTGTTGTGAAATATGGTTATATTATGAAGATATGCACAACCAAAATATATTATTTAATGCAGTACCATCATACAAAGAAAACAGCAAGTAGCCAGCACCCAGGTCAAGAAATAAAACACTGCCAATATCTCTAAAGCCCCCTGCGCTTCCCCCCACGTGTTCCTTCCTGCTTCTCTCCACCATATTCACTTGTTTCTTCTCTCTGGCACCTGCCATGGAAGCTTGAGCTTAACAAGTGGTCAGGAAATGCTTGAAGTATGGACAGACAGAGGACAGAGGAGATGCCGCCTAAAGACACATCAGCTGAATTCATTATCCTCACTGGAGAACAGAACTTTACACCCTTGCTCAGTGGTGGGTCAGAATTCTCTTCATATGTGAAAGAGGCATATTCTGCTCTCACAGTTGTTTAAAGAGCACCTGGCTTCCCTGGTAGCTCAGATGGTAAAGATTCTGCCTGCAATGCCAGAGACCCCGGTTTGATCCTTAGGTGAGGAAGATCCCTTGCAGGAGGGCATGGCAACCCACTCTGGTATTCTTGCCTGGAGAATTCCACAGACAGAGGAGTCTGGTGGGCTACAGTCCATGGGGTCACAGAGAGCTGGACACACTTGACAGACTAACACACAGGTGAAGCACACTCAGGAACAGGGGATTGGAATCCTGAGACAGGAAACACTGGGTTCTGAGCTGACAGGAAGGAAGAGAGAAACAGTGGCTCCTTGCGGGTGGGTTGGGGCTCTCAAGTGCCTCTACCAAGAGCCCTGCAGGCACCTGACTCTTGGGGAATAGTGACAGGGAAGGATTCAGGCTGTAACTGTGCTCCTGGGAAAGTTGGCATCTTGAGGCTGAATCTGATTTTTCAGGATTTCTTGAAAGCCCCTAAGCAGGCAAACGCCTAGAATGACCCAAGGGTAATAGAACCAGGGGTGATCATAGCGTCTCACGCCATCTTGGAGCTGTGACCAGGCACCTTTTCAATATTTATGGTGTATGTTTATCTCTGTATTAGAGGGGCGTTGTTTGTGCACAGGCTGTTAAAAACAGTTCTGAGGGAAACACACTTCCAGCTGCTTCCTCCTGTTTTCCGTCTGCTGCATCTATGCGTCTTTGTATGCATTTAACTGTTGCTTATCGGGGTAATTGGGATTTTACTGAGGACAGGGAAAAAATTCCCTAAGGGTAGGTCGCCAGTTCAGTTGATATGAAAGAGATTATCTTGGTTAGTCTCTAATAAACCTTAAACTTCCAAGTAGAGCAATAAATAAACACCAAGTAACTTTAAGTTTTAAGAGTTAACTTGTTTCGGTTGTATCTTTGTATTTCTATATTTATGCATCAGCTACTCTTTCTCTCATTTAATCTTAAATATGTAAATCCTCAATTTATCTGGAATTACTTAGTGAAAGGCTGATGTGTGAGTGTGGCAGATTATAATATTCCATCACCACCCCTGATCCTCTTTACCTCTTATTCTTTTCATAGCAGATCAAAAAAGCTGTGTGCGTGCCACAAGAATATATTATTTTAAGAGACTTGGACTTAGAAATTGATTTCCTTGATGAGAAAAAGAAAAGTCTCCTTCTGACCCAAAGGGTCACTTCATAATCCCGTCACTCTACATCAAAAAACCTTTTTTTTTTTTTT